>JAGPOW010000304.1:41916803-41944206 GCA_030014935.1 Caiman crocodilus
AGAGAGAGAGAGAGAGAGAGTGTGTGTGTGTGTGTGTGTGTGTGTTTTCACTCACCACTATAACTAGATGTTTTCATTATCCACATATAATTTTAAGGCTTTGTTAATCCTATTATATTATTCACTTTAATAATACTTTGTAGCAGTGAGTTTCATACTGTACATTCTGTGTAAGAAAGCCTTTTTTTAATCAGTGTTAAGCATGTCACCTTTCCCCTTGGTCTAATATTAGGTAAAATGAGCACATAATTTATTTGCTATTATTATTCGTCATACTATTTTTCTTTCTCAAATCTCCCCTTGTTTATCTTTGCTTTAAAACAAACAACCTTAGTCTTTGTTTTTTCCCTCATTTGTGTGTGGAAGTCTCTCCAGATCTCTAATCACTTGTATCTTTTTTAACTCCCACTATTTCTGCTGTATTTTTGTGAGCCTGAGTGCCCAAAACTAAACACAGCATTCCAGAAGACAGCACACCACTGATTATATTATAGAATATTGTGTTACTTCCCCTCTCATTCTTTATACATTTTAACATTTTATTTACTTTTTCTGCCCACTGCTACACATCAAACAGAGTTTTTAATCAGGAATGAGATATAGAGCCTTTGACTGTCAATTAATCTGCAGCATGCTTGACCCAAATTTTGAGACAAAGCACTTAGATTTGCCTGCAATGTAATGGAAATGTTCATAATCCTATAGCACTTTTAAACAAGTTGTTTAGTTAAACAGATTTAAAAATACAAAAAAATCAGAATATCTTGGGTATTATAGTTTTTGACATTACATTAAATTTATTTAATAGCATTTGCCACATTTCCTGATAGATCTAAATTTTTTGTCTAGACAATGTAGAACTGCATTGTAGAAATCGAGGAAGCTCGAGGTTTTGTCAGGGGAAGGATGAAATTGGAACTTTTGACATGACAGGCATGAGAGACTGGACATTAGTTAGAAGTGTCTGTTACCATTATCAGCAGGAAAATAAATAATGCTGGTATTTTAACTGTCTTCTTCAGGTTAATGTACCTTTGGAATGAATAAGTCAATCCCTCCCAGAGCTATTCTTCCAGACTAACTTCAGACTCAGGAAGACAGTACTACATTGGTTTTACTCTGGACACATTTGCAAAAATGTCTGCATAAGCAAGAAGGCTAGATATGCATTATTTGTAGAAGTCAGTCTTATGTTCTAAAGTTCTATTACACAGTGAAGAGCAAATTCCACATCAAATTCTGCAGCCACAGAGTTGTGAAATATACAGAGCCCTATGTTTAGCTTATCATTTTGAATTTGATCCAGGATAGTAATAGAAAAAAAGTGATAGCTTGATTGAAATGACTTGGTCTTTTTCTAGGTAACAGGTTTCCAAATCAAAAGTGGCATTAATGTATTAACCATCAGCAAAATTACCAAGGACTATGGTAAATGAGTCATAGAGACAAAACTTCTCTTTGGTTTGCAAATAGCTAAGAAAAGGTTTGGGACACTCTAGTAGTATCATGTAGGAGAAGTTTGTACTTCACTGTCCATACAGTACTTACTCTGTGGCTTGATACTGCTTTAACTATACAATATATGGAACTTTACATTGATCCAGGCATGTAATTCCATGTCACCTTACCTGATATGGCTAGCGGATTAGTATTCCAATATGTCTGGAAACATACTGGGCTATATACAACCACATTAAGGCAAATAATGCCTATGAAGGAAATTAAGAATGCCTGCCACATCACATAAAGCTGCTTGTTGTACTGGCTGGAAACAGAGAATCCCCACCTCAGTTCAGTCAGAAAATGCAGGAGCAAGTATTGTAGTGTCTTTTCTCTTCCCTCTAAATTCAAGGAAGTTACAAAGCTAGGTATCTTCCATATCCTGTCTTAACCAGGTAGCATAAATTACAGGGAAAACTAAGCATTATATAGTTATAGCCAAGGAAGGGACTTGTAACCCAGAAAAGCAATAGAGCAAGAAGATGTATGTATCAAATACTGAGAAGGAAGCATGGAAAATTTGGAAACTGTTTTATATAAGTACTTGTCAATAGATCATACCTCTCACAAGAGAGATTCATAATTTTCTCCCTTTTATTGTAGTTTTTGCTGGCTATTGCTGGCCTGTCAGGGTCTGGCAATGGATCCCACTTTAAGACTAGCTAAGGAGACTCCTACTTTTTTGCATACTGCTCCCTCCATTAGATGGAGAAAAGAATTCATTGCAGATCCAGGTACTACTAAGTGTTCACTCTTCAAAAATATGTGGGTAACCCTGCCCTATGAAGCCAGGGGACTTTAGTATCTGGGGCTATTAATGTAATATTGTCCTGAATCTCTCCTTTCTTTTGTGTTTTTCAGAGTTGCAGCAGTCCTGACACTTCCAAACCTGTCCTATGGAATCTGCAGTATCCTTGCTAAACATCTTCCCTCCTTACAACTATAGCAGCATCCTAAAATATTCCTAATCTGGGTAAGATTACTGCACATACTTTTTTTAGGATCAGACCTATAGAAGGGTTGGAAGGGACCTTGAAGGTCTTCTAATCCAACCTCCTGCATAGATGCAGGATTTGTTAGGTTTAATTCCTGTGAATGAGGGGAATGGGCACAATGGTTTCTATTGTTTCAGTCCATGTACCATTTTTCTGCCTCCCATGGATCGCTGAACATGTAATTTGTGCTGTTGAGGTGGCTCTTAAATGTTCTGATGTTAGGGTACTCTTCTTTCCCTGCAAATGCTGCCATCATTTTCCTCTGATAGGCAGCCTGGGCCAACTGCCTGCAGTGCTTCCTGCTGGTTATGATCTCATGCTTCACCTGTTCCAGAGCTTCTAGGAAAAACCTTTCCACCTCAGTCCTTTCATCCAAGATGTTCTTGGCCAGTTTTTTCACTCGGTTCATCTCCCGATCCTTCATCTCCAGCAGTTGCTGCAGCTTGTTAACCTCTACCATACCTGCCTGGTTCTGCACTAAGGCCTGATGCTGTGTTTTCTGAATTTCTGTTTCAAACTCTCTGGTCATATGATGCAGGGCTATCTCCAGCTTCTCTACCTTGTGCTGCAAATCCTGGATCTGGGCTTTCTGCTGAGTTATTTGCAGGATCTTTTCCTGCACCAAACTGTCATTGGTTTCCTAAAAAACAAGAGAAAATTATTTGGATTTTTATCGTAGTCACCCCAAACTCTAGATTTCTTCTGACAATGGCAGCACATGATTTACATCAGCGTGGTAGATATTCTGGCGCCATCACACACTGGAAAGCAAGTAGTAATCTGGGCCCTGGACTCTGCCTATGAGATGCAAGTGGAAGACTGTCTTAATTGAACACTTGCCATTGCATACTTACAGCACATGGAACTGCCCAGAGACAGCGCCATAGGAAACCTTTTCTCTTTCCCCTTCACAATTGGAAGAACAGAATAAGAACCTGTTATTTCTTCATACAACTTCCAATTCCCTTAAATTGTGGAAGAGTCTAATGGGGAAGATGCTAGTCCCAGTGAACTAGTATCTCTATCCAGGCTTGGATTTCAAGGGCTTCTTTCTGGGGGAGCCTGAAATAAAATTAGAAACCAGACCAGGAACCTTCTCCTGCAAGAGAAGAGCTTTGTCCTCCTCCAGCTGCTTCTTGATTTTTTGTAGCTCTTCTGACTCCTTCAGGTGGTAAGCAAGAGCCTCATGAAGACGAACATTGTCCTTGAACACAGCTCTCCCAGTGCTGTTCAACTGCCTGAACAAAGGAAACAAAGAATTTTCCTCACATTCATTGTGTTCTTCACATATTAACAGCAACACTTCAATGTCCTAATTCAAGATTAAAATTAGTTCATGAACTCTTTTTAGGCCGTGTCAAGTGATATAGCTTTTCTTACAGCACTGGGAGTGAACAAGACAAGGGTGGGGGGGATCATGAGTGTATCACTGAGACAACATTGCCAAGTCATATACTTCATAGGTATGTCGGGGTGGTGATGGTGACTGTTTTAAAGTCCAAAAGGCCCTACCATTTCGTACCCCCCAACTGCCCCCCAGGCCCTGTTCAGTACTGTGATGTGGGCAGCATGGCAGTTATTTCTAAGGAAGAAGGGCAGTTATTTCTAAGAAAAAGTGTTGCAGTGGCTCTGTGACTTCTCATTGTAACTGGGGAACAAAGAAAGCAAGTGGATCTTACATAATTGCCTCATGGTGGGCTCTCTCTGCCAGAATTACTATCTTCTTCTCAGCATCTCTTTCTAGTCTTTGCTGAAAGGGAGAAATACAGACTTAAACCCATGCCACTGCTACAATCACACACACAGCAGTTTTCTGAAATTGGGATTAAATGGCCTCTGGCACAAGCCTATGTCCTAGGAGCAGTGAGTGGTGACTAATCTGAAGCCCTGAATCCCCCTTGCTTCATGTGGGAGTAGGGAAAGAGTGGCAATGATATGATCTCTCAGGGATTGACGCTTTATTTCTTTCTCTGGAAAACTGTTGCCAGTTCCTAAATTATCTCATCATATTTTGACAGAAGTGAAGGATCATAAAACTCTCATCAAAGGACAGCCAAAGCTACAAAAGTCTGAGCCAGGAGGCAAATTCATATTGCTTTAATCAAAGGAAGTATACCTTTTCCTCAAGAAACTTCTTTTCTAGCCTTCCAACTATCGCCTGATGTTCCCTGTTTGAGATCTGCATACTTTCTTTTATCTAGGATTTAAAAGAAAAAACCTTTAACAATGGTGTACTCTTTCAGCCTTCTACATAAAAATGTAAATGAAATTTACTAAAAAGCACTCCCCTTTCTTTCTTTCACTGTCCACACTGTTGTCAGATCCTTGCATAATTTCTGTTACTTAACACAGAACGTCTTTTGAGTTATGTTGTATTTTTATTTCTTTTCCATAATTTACCTGCTCTTATATTTTCACATCACTGGCAAGCTTCTTTAACATATTCTCTATTATCTGTTAATAAATATGCAGAACACAGCACAGAACTCTTTCTAGGTTTGGTTAAACTCTTCCCACTCAATTTATCATTTATATCCAAAGCCCAGAAACCAGTACATATGAATGTATTTCATATCTTATTTTAAAAAATGCTTTTATTATTTGTACTGTGGTACTTCAGTTATAGATCAGGGCCTCTGGGTGCTATACAAATATATCTCAAAAGACAGTCCCTGTCCTGAAGACTGTACAAACTAAGTGACTTACTTGATGATACTACTTCTGTATTCCACTTGTGGCAGCACTGGTTACTGTAAAATCTATTACATAACATTTACAAACCTATGTTATTTATAGCCCAAACACTGGGCTCCCTGCACATATCCCTGAGGAGAACACATACAGCAGGCCCTGGAGTCCTTGCCTTGTACAGATATATCTGAATCAACCAATAGCAATTCAAACTCCCCTTTGTAGAATGCTTTGAGATCTATGCAACCCCCCTCCCTGCAACTATGGGTCTGATATACATTTTACAATATATTATAATTATTATGCTTGGATTTGACTCTCTGATTTGAATACTTGCTTTATTTGTCCCTAGCACTGAGGCTAACTCGGTGTTTCATAGTAATTGTCCACTTTTGTACTGGTAGCAGGGGATGCTGAAGAAGCCACCCAACTGAAGCTGAAAATAAATATGTTTTAACCAGCCAAGTCCAAGAAACTTAATATTTTTTCTAGTTCAGGGGTACTTAGGAGTTTTTATAGCCCACCCAATAAAAAGAACTCTAGCTCTGGAACTTGTACCTTGCTGACCTGTTTTCTCAGTGTTCAACCTCTGACTTGCAGAGCATATAATCTGAACTGTGGGACACCTCACAAGCCCAGAAATTTGCTGGCAGGAGAACAGTATCAGCATTAATTGCTCCCAGAGCCATGACAATTAATGCTGACACCCCTCCCCTTTTGCCAAATCTATAGGCCTGTGTGGAGCCCTGTAAGCCAAATGATATGGCCCCATGTCATGTACCTGATTATGACAATTCACACTTAGGCTGCAGCCAGGTTTGATTGGTACACAGGGTTGATTTGCTGCATAGAGTCACAATGCGGACAGATTTGGTACCCAGGATGATGCTGGCTTGTCAGACTACACACAGACTGGTGCTACACACTGACCGTCCACTGTATCAGGCCTGTGGATCAAACCCACAAGGAGAATCTGACCTCTAGACCAGCCCTACACCCTTCATCCAGCTTGAGGGGCTGAAGACATTGAGCACCATGGTTGAACATATAATCTATTTGCATCTTATGTTCTGTTCTTGTCAGCCAGTCCCACCCTGTGAAAGTGGCAAAATCACTTCTTATATAAACCATTACAATCAAAGTCCTTAGGAGTATATGTTTAGGACTTGCACGTTATAGTGATGAATGATCAATCTTTATTAAGCTTTTGTTTGTATGGGATGTCACTAAACCATCTAAAGTTAATACTTATGGCAAACTTACATCTTCTAATTCTTTCTCCATATGTGCTTTCTTCTTGCGAAATTCCCTTATAACTTTCAGTTCTCCTTGAATTAAATTGATCTCTCTGGCCTTTTTGTGGAATCTTTCTTCCAGTTCTTTTAACTTACTGGAGTAATATTCTGTCTGCAGATAAAAGGCTCTCAGTAAAAGAAGAACAAGACAAAGCTAGGGCAACCCATCAGAAAGAAACAGACAGCCAATGAAAATGAAGAGCTAGCACCAACAGGATGTGCAAAATTTAAAACTACAGGGAATTATCATGATAAGGAAAATAAAAAAAACAAGTTGAACAGTCTCAACAAAATAGAGAGCTTAGAAAATAGTGTTAGGTTTAAAGCTGTCTTTTAATAACAGGCCAGTTTGCAGCCTGTTCTTTGCTGCTTCTGATTTGAGGGTCGTTCAGGAGCTCTCTTCACGCAATTTTTTTAAATTTAAGATGTGGATTATCAGACTTCTGTAGTCAGGGTTTGTGGGTAGATGCAGTCTGGTAAACAGTAACTTCTCATTGTAATGGACTGAAAATCTACTCAGTGATGGACTTGGGCCATCAACAAGGGACAAGGGAAAACCAGAACAAAAATCAACTAATTTTTATTTTGCTGCAAATGAGGAAGGTTTCTGCTTTGTCTCTACCCACATCCTTCTCTTTCTGAGTACTATTGCTAATATCTATTACAAAGATGCTACCAGTTAGGAAGTCCTGGTATAGCCCCTACTTCTTTTTTGAACACCTTTTCATGAAAGGTGTTTTACCCCAAATCCTTTAACATATCTTCATCTAACTTGTTTATCATCCTCAGATCAAAACCAGTGCTCAGCCTACTGTGAGAGCTAATGTGCTTAGGGGAAAATGTTCACACACCAGCTTCTCACTCTCTTCTTGGGCTTGCTGCTTGAAATCAGTTAGCTGCTGTTTCAGTTTATCAATCTGTAGAAGATAAAAATCAAGGAATCATCATCACAGATAAAACTCTCTCCATTTGCTTTTGCCTCCTAAAACCACTTTATAGGATTGAACGAAGGAAAAAGGTAACAAAATAAAAAAGCTCTTTTATGTATAGTGTTAGAGGCTAGGTTAAACAGCTTCAGTTGGATTAAATATACAAAACAATCAAAGACTTCAGACCAAAACCAAGACACATAACAAAAGGTACCTAGGAAGCTTCTCACAAATTAAATGTGTGGAAGGATTTATTATATGTTGTTTTGGGTAGGGGCATGCGTCTATGAGAGACAAACAAAAAAATACAGAAGCAGATGAAAAAAGGAAGCAGAAAACCAGACACAGCCACGTGACCCAAAATGACCCCCTGAGACAGAGCTTGGAGATGTTAGCAAGGAAACTGTTTCCTATTATTTAATTCCTCCTGTGTGCAAGGAAACATCATCAGACAAGGTTCCTTAGGTGAATTTGATATCTTTTATTACACCATCCAGGAAGAGCACACACCAACTGCTGAAAACTTTCTTAGCCTGACAAAGGGTTTTTGAACTTGAAAGCTTGCTTAAAAACTATTCTCCAACTATTTGGGTTAAAAAGATATCAAATTCAGTTTTTGAGAACTGCTTTATTTGCAATGGGCCACAATGGAAACTATCCAAAGAAAGCTACAGAAGGTATCTATAACAGGTGTTTCAAATATGCTCAGCTCACCACATCTGTCAGCGGCACTGGCTGAAAGCAGAGCAGGGTTGGTAAAGTGCTGTACCTTACCCCCAGCTGACATAGCTCCTTGGAGCAAGTACAGACTGCCTGAGGTGTACCTTGAACTATCTAGGTTACCTCTGACTTATCCCACTTGGTGCTACAAAAAACTCTGTTGCGGGAAGAATTGTGTGTGTGCCAGGAGAGATGGGACCTCTGGCCAACTCACACTGGCAAAGGGCTGCAGTGGAGTCAGCAGCTCTTTCTGACACTGCTGTATGTTAACCTGTGAGCCTGGGGACTGCTGCACAACAGAATGATCAGCCTTAGCGGAGCAGGGAGTTGATGCAGCATGTTGCCCGGGGCTGCCCAGAGTCCTGCTCACACCTGCTTGTCTTTCTCCACGTCCTGCTTCTTGAGGAAGCTGATCACTTCCACCGTGTCCTTCTCTACCCGGCGCTGCTGCCAGGCCAGATCCTCGTTGTTTTTGGCCAACATGCGGGTGGCCTCGCGGTACTCGGCCCGGGAGATCTCCGTCACTTCCAGACGGGCCTCCCATAGCGCTGCGCTGGCCTTGGCCCGATCGGCCTCCGAATCCCTGTCCGCCTTCACCTCCCCCGGGGTCCCCTTCTTCACTCTGTGGGGACAAGCAGAGGCGGGAAGGTGTGGGGCAGGCCGTCTCCCTCGCCCCGCACCCCCACCACTTGACTTCCCTGCCGCCACCCACCTGGCCCTGTTGCCCTGGTTATCTGCACCCCCGCGTTCCCCTGGTTAGTGCCCATCCCTCTCCCTTCTGTTGCCTTGGTTACTTGTGCCTGTTGCCCCGGTTACCTGCCCCCCATTTCCCTGATTACCTGCCCCGCTTCGCGCCCTTCCCTTTCGGCATCCTGTCGCTCCGCAGCCGACGGCGAGCTCCAGCGTAGGGCTGTCTCTCCGGCACCCGGGGAACAGCGCCGAGCCGCGACACGTTGCTATGGCGACGAAGCGTTGCGGGCCGGTAACGTCACTGACCTGCGACCATAGCGTCACCCGTTGCGCTCTGACGTGACGTAGGCACCGGCGAGATGGGGAGTCCCGAGCGCTGTGCGGAGCCGGTGAGTGGCGGAGCGCGGGCGCATCCCTCCCGGGCCGCGTCTGAGCTTTGGGCAGTGCCGCGGTGCCCCGCCTCGCCCCGCCCCCGTCCGAGCGCCCGGCGCCACGCGCGGTCTGCAGCCGCCTTCGAGAGCCCTGGCGGCCCCCGGCCCGGGGCTCCTCCTGCTCTTCCTCGCGACCGCTCCTGGGCGGTGTGGGGCTGGCGGCAGCTGCAGGAAGTACGAGGGCACAGAGGTCCGAGCGGGGAAACGTGTGAGCAGCCGGGCGGCGCCGCCGGACTGACTTGTTCAGAGGGGCCGGAGCTTGTCGGGGCTGCGCCTGACAGAGCAGCCTGCGCCTGCAGCTCGGGCCTCCCGGGACCGGTTAGTCCGTGCCCCGTGCAGGGGAGGAGGCCAGAATAGCCCCTAGCGCCACTCCAGGGGCGCCCCCACCCCTGCTTGGGCTCTGCTCTGCTTTCTGCTGCTTGCCCTTTCACAGCTCGGTACAGGCTGGGGACGGCTGGCTGGGCAGCAGCTCTGCAGAAAAGGACGTTGGAGGTTACAGCGGACAAAAAGCTGAATATGAGCCGGCAGGGTGCCTTTGTTGCCAAGAAAGCTAAAGGCATACTGGGCCACATTGATAGGAGTGTTGTCAGCAGATCAAGGGAAGTGATTATTCCCCTTCATTCAGCACTGGTGAGGACACATCTGGAGTACTGTGTCCAGTTTTGCCCCCCCACACTACAGAAAGGATGTGGACAAACTGGAGGCAGTCTAGCGGAGGGCAACAAAAATGGTGAGGGGGCTGGGGGACATGACTTCTGAGGAGAGGCTGAGGGATCTGGGCTTATTTAGTTTAGAGGAGAGCGAGGGGGGACTTAATAGTGGCTTTCAACTACCTGAAGGGGGTTCCAAAGAGGAGGGAGCTGGACTTGTTCCCAGTGGTGGCAAATGTCAGAACAAGGTGCAATGGTCTCAAGCTGGAGCAAGGGAAATTTAGGTTAAATACTAGGAAAAACTGACTAGGAGGGCAGTAAGACATTGGACCAGGTTACCCAGAGAGGTTGTGGAATCTCCATCTTTGAAGCTTTTTAAGACCTGGCTAGACAAAACCTTGACTAGGATGATCTAATTGGGGATGGTCTTGCTTTGAGCAGTGGGTTGGACTGTAAGACCTCTTGAGGTCTTTTCTAACCCTTATTTCTGTGATTTTCTCTGCCACTGTGCTGCCTGCTCCCTCCCCAATTTGACCTTTGCTGCATACATATGCTGCCCATGACTCTTGTGACACCCATGCCACAGGTTGGCCACCCCTACTCTGCTTTCTGCCAAACTTCAGACACAGTTGACTGCCTGTCTGTAGCAAACCAGAAATAATTCTTGTTCAACTCAGAAGTTACGAACAGCTGATGCTCACCTGAAACCTTTGTAACTTTTTCTAGTCAGCAACAATTCACCCCTGGAAGAATCAAGGCTAAATACTTATTGGTACAGAATATAGTGGCATAGGGCATGACTGTCCCAAGCTCATTCCTGATTTTGATGATTGGCCTGCTGTGCCATACCAGAGGTGTCAACCCTGGCCTCCTCTCCACCTTGGCTATGCCAGGATCATAGATATGACCTCGCCAATTTAAAATCTTGTGTAAAGCCTGAATCAGGCTGTTCCTGTTTTGCCTGCTTCTTGAACTAGGACTTCCTCTTGGAAAATCCCCCTACGTGTTTCACTTCTGCAACCTTTGCTGCCAGCCTTTTGCTATCACCTACTCCCAACCTATCACCATCTACCACATATGCCAATTCCAGCCTCCTGCACCAACAATTAGAACACAAGGTATTGACCTCATTGCTCTGTAGGCTCAGTCAGGTTCTACAGGTATGTAGGGGAAAAAAACAGAAAGAACCAACTGTCTACAAAACCAGTGCATCACAGGTGACTGCACCAGGCTACCTGCAGGATGCCCACCGTAGGGCAGAACAAAGACAAAGGACTTCCAGTGGTGTAAAGGGCCCAGAAACCCCTACAGTTTCTTAGTCATGTGGCCCTCTTATGAGGCACATGATGTGGTTTTGGCAGATGACGCCAGCATCAAGCCATGATTTTTGACCAGCTCCAGCAGTGACCCTAATGAGGGGTATGGAAGTTCTCTGCAAAGCCAGGACCTGTCGTCACACAGGGGCCTTAGCTAATACCCAAGCAGATCCAGAGGACACTGGCACGAAAATCATGTTGACACAACTCAAGTCATCTGGGGATTTTCTGAGCATACTGCAGCCCTCTGATAGCATCATTTTTAGAGGTCAGCAGCATGTAAACTGGAGTACTACAACCTGTTTCTATTTTCCTGGGAAGAGTTCTTTCTGGGAGCTGATCTCTTGTATCCCTGTCTTTTTTGCCTTGATGCTTCAGACCATGCAGTGAGCAGAAGACCTGCTTCTCTGAGGCCCTGAATGACCCCACTACCATCAGGCTTGAAGTCCATTTGCTGTACATATTTTTCCCTATCTTCTTTTTTGCCTCCATACCTGTTGCATGCTGATGCAATTCACTTTGCTCCCTTGTTTATTGACACTTTGTGCTCACAGTTCTTTTTATTATCCCATGCTCCTGGTGGATGTTACCAAACCATTCATTCCACTTTGTGTGTATGTGGTTTTGTTGTTTTTTCCCCATAAATACCAGTAGTTTGTTTATTCAGCGAGCTTTATTATTACTGTTTCTTCTGTACATAGATCCCAATGTGGGTCCAGCTACAGAAAAGCTCATGGTTAGAGCAATTGTTCCCCTTGGGGATGTTGATTGCATCTTGCCCTTCCTCAAGGTAGCCAGTGAAGATTACCTTGCGTCTTCACTGCCCCTTGTCAATGCCATGGAACAATAGGTCTGGATAGTTAGATTACCAGGAGAGCTACTAAACCACTTCCTCATATCCCTCACTCACTGACACAGCCTTGTCCTGCCAATGTACAGAATGCAAAAGGGCAGTGACCTTGTGTAAACAGGATGGTCAGATGCATCCAGCCAACCAACAGGCAACCTCCAGCTGGCCTTGAGCCAGCCAAAGGCATATTCTGTTGTCATCCTGCAGGTCACAATCTCTACTTCCTGGGACTGAGTATTCTATGTACAGTTTCATGGGCCACAGGAGCATGGGTAGTCTGGGTCACTAAGGTAAGCAGGGGCAGAGTCATATTATTGAACTCAATGCTAGGAATGGCCAGTAAGCAATCCTTATCTCAGCATGGAGAGCAGGGCTAAGCTGTGGAAAGCCTGGAGTTTTGCATGTTGGTGGAGCAGCCAGAAGTGGCACGTGACTCTCCCACGGTGAAGTACTACTGTGAAATACAGCCAAGTAATAACCTTTTCTGTAAATGTGTTCTGGGCCCTGACTGTAGGGGCAAGATCAGGTTGTGTGCCATTGATTGTTCTGATGCAATTAGAAAACCTCATGTGCATGAAGCCATCAGTCACCTCCTGGATATTTGAAAACTGGAATGAGCAACTTCTTGAGGGCTGTTCTCACCTTACACAGAGCTGGTCTAGCAGTAGATTTCCCCATGCTGAACTGGCTGGCTATAGATTGGTGGCAGTCAGCAGTTGCTAGGTTCCAGATTAATAGCACCTCCTTCCTCACCCTCAAAAAGACTCTCATATAGGTGGTCTGCTTCCTTTACTCTGGGGCCAGCTCTGCAAAGAATGTGGCCTCCTTTATCTTCAAGTTCTCCCAACACTACAGATCATCTCATGGGTGCAGCACTACACTCTCCCACCTGCCTGTTTTTCCTTGCATGCAGAATCAGTGGTAAATGATTTTCAGATGATGCTAAATCCTCATTCATGTTGATGATTTCTTTTCCCAAGAACACACAGGTACCAGGCAAAAGCATGTTGTGCAGGTCCACTGTGAACTTTGAAAGAGCTTTGTCAACCACAACCTCTCTTCTCTAATTCCTATGAGTCACCTTGCCCAACAAATCATTTGTACAAGTGAGGATAATGAGGTAATTGTGAATACGGTGGTACAATGCTGTGCACATTGCCAGAAGCACTTTTATGGTCAGCAAGTCAAAGAGCTTGAGGCAATAGGCCTCTGATAACCACATGTGGTGTGAAATGGTCCTCTCACCCTGGTTCACTCTTACTGATAGCTTGTTAGTGACTAGCTGGTTGAAGCTTGAGACTTAAGTGCCTCAGGCCTAGTATCCCAGAGTTCAGGATGATTTCTCTGTGACAAGGGGGTGGGGCTGAAAGGTGGGGTGTGGGCTGCAGTGGCCACAGAGCACCTGCAACACCATCTGTTTGTATGAAACAGAGTAAGCCCTGTCTCATGTGAATGCACTAAGTTAGTATAAGTAAGTGATACTCCTGCATCTGTTAGCTTCTGGGGTGATCTGATTTCACACTGGCATACAAACTGGTTTTACCCTGTTCTGTTTGGCATCTTCATTTATCCCCACCTCTGGGTATATTGTGGAAATCAAAAAAATTGTTCATTCCTGTTCTTCCTCCTAATAGTTGCTTAGTAGAGAGAGGAGGATTAATCCAGTAGCTTGGTAGAATTCTCAGGAAGATTGTGTCTTTGCATTCACTTAGTTTTGGTGTAATGAAATAGGTGCTGAGCATCAGGAAGACTGTTGATCAAAATAAAACATGTTTTACAAAACACAGGAGATTGTAAAGAGGCATTAAATGTATAAAAGCAAATGAGGGTTCTCTTGGGGCAATAATGAACAGATTACAGGTGTATGAAAACTGTTGAAGTTCCTTTGGAAAACTGCCTTGATATAATTAACATCAATGTTGAAAACCTACTGGGACAAAATCAAAAAGCAATTCAGAGCAGCTGTGTAACTTGAGCTTTGGTGTAGGATGAAGCAGCTAAACTTACCTGATAAGTGGAGGAAGTGGTTTTCTCTGATGGAAAAAAATCCCCAAATTTTCAGATTAAAAAAATCCCAAATCCATATTTTTCTGTGATTAAAATAAAATGCTGTTTAATTTTAATCACAGAAAATTATCAATTCTTTCTGTGATTCACATATTTCTGTGATTAAAATTAAAAGCCACTAATATCTATATATCTCACTGTTAGCAGGGAACATTTAAATCATTCAAACACTTGAAGGGGTAGTGGCTACCTATGTGCTAACAACCTGTCCTGTGGTAACTATTTCCCACTATTAACTTCATTAAGATTTACATCTTCTGGTCCAGGTTTTCTAGATGCTCGGTTCTTGTCTTTTTCAACAAAACCACTAACCTCTCGATTAGTATTTGAATCGCATTTATATCTAGAAGTCATACCTGACTGAACCATATTATACCAGACACTGTATGTATGGCAAAGGCAGTCTGCCAAATAGCTTTCCATATGAGTAACTTAAGAAAAGATGTGACATGAGTAAACCAAACAAGTAAGGGGAGAGGGAAGGAAGAGAGCAGGAAAACAGTGGTATGAGGGTATGCTACACAGGCTAAAGGAGGATGCACCATTGAACAGAGGACATAAGCAGATCAGCAGATCAGATTGCTTCCTGCCTATCAGTTATCAGATAGCAGCAATAATTACAGTATTGATGAAACATAGAGCACCTTAGCTACATACCTCAGACCAAAAGAATCCAGGGTAAGACTTAAGTGATTGCTTCTATATCCCAAACCTCCCTGACAACAGCTGGAAAGATATGACAAGGAACACTGCCTGTACTTACCTCTTCTTTATCCCCACTTTCAACTAACAAGGCAGGCCTGTTCACCACTGAAGCTACTAGGCTAGGCAAGCTGTTCTTTATTAGTTTGAGTTTATTGACGATAGAATGCTGTCAACAAAACATCCGCAGGTCTCTAGTCATGCCAGGGGGGCAAATTCCAGGCAGCTAAAAATTCAAGTGAACTCATTAAATTGGTAAAACATTTAACAAACTGAGAAAAAGTTCACATTTTTTCTATGATTAAGATGAAAAACCTTAATTGCATCATCTTAATTACAGAAAAATGTTATATTTTTCCATGATTAAAATGAAATACCATTTAATTTTAATTGCAGAAAAATATGGATTTTGACCTTTTTTTTTTTTTAATTTGGAAATTGGGGACTTTTTTTATCAGAGAAAACTAGGATCCCTGCTTGATGAGAGTGAGCATAATTGCGAGTGTTTCGTCCTACCAGCATTTAAACTTGAAGATCTGGAATTGGACCCTGTGTCTGTGCTTGCAAAGAAAGTTGTGGCATTTTGTTTCATCAGAATTTTGGAAAATTCTGGCAGTAAAGTTCCAATTGAATTCAGAATTATCAGTGGTTAAAAGCACTTCCATTGAACCAGCTCAGCATCAGTAGTACATACTTATATTATATTCATATTGAGCCAAACAAAATGCAACTTTTTAGATCCTGACAAAGCAAGTAATGCGATAAACATATTTCTTTCTAGTCCTAGACAGGTGATTTTGGCATAGGAGAAATAAACATGCACCTGAAATGGATTATATAGTTTTTATGTTTTATCTCCTAAAATACTTTGGGGAGCCTTAGATATTTTAACTGTTTCTATGGCGCCTTTTCTATGACACCCAGTTTGGACCCTGGGTCCAAATTAATTGCTTTTCAGTGTCTAAAATGTTACATTTTGTTGGGACCAATGGTGGGACTCCCTGCACTTCTTGATGTTCCAAAGTTTTTAGAGATTGTTGCAAAATCCTAGGACATTGCATGTTTCTCTGCAGGGGATGCATAGACCAGATAGTTGCCTTGAGACACTGCTGATGTTTCTGTGTAATAGTGTTGAAGAAAGGGCTGTATTTTGTAGCCTTTACTACCCTGGGGCTTCATGTTCAGTCCCAAATGAGACAGCCTTGTTTCTCCCCCACCGTTTGAGGATCTTTTCTCCCCTCCTCCCTGGTGGTTCTTTCCATCTCTGCAGACTCTAGAACTATAGAATCTGCTCCTGGACCTTCACATGGGTTGTACTTTAGACCTAGATTTGTAACTCTGCCCTGCGCTGATGCTTTCTACCAGTGTTTGCAGCTAAGCATAGGCATTTCCAGCTTGTATAACAATGAGTTCAGGCTGGTGCTGTTGAAATTAACTCTGTCTCAGTTTGTTAAATGTTTTACTAATTTATTGAGTTCCCTTGAACTTTTAGCTGCCTGGAATTTGCCCCCCTGGCATGACTAGGGACCTGGGGAAGTTTTGTTGGCAGCAATCAATAAACTCAAACTAATAAAGAACAGCTTGCCTAGTCTAGTAGCTTCAGTGGTGAACAGGCCTGCCTTGTTAGTTGAAAGTGGGGATAAAGAAGAGTTAAGTGCAGGCAGTGCCCTTTGTCATATCTTTCCAGCTGTTGTCAGGGGGGTTTGGGATACAGAAGCAATCACTTAAGTCTTACCCTGGATTCTTTTGGTCTGAGGTATGTAGCTAAGGTACTCTACATTTCATCAATACTGTAATTATTGCTGCCATCTGATAACTGATAGGCAGGAAGCAATCTGATCTGCTGAACTGCTTCTATCCTCTGTTCAATGGTGCATCCTCCTTTAACCTGTGTAGCATACACTCATACTACTGTTTTCCTGCTCTTTTCCTTCCCTCTCTCCTTACTTGATTTACTCATGTCACATCTTTTCTTAAGTTATTCATATGGAAAGCTATTTGGCAGACTGCCTTTGCCATACATACAGTGTCTGGTATAATATGGTTCAGTCAGGTATGACTTCTAGATATAAATGCGATACAAATACTAATCGAGAGGTTAGTGGTTTTGTTGAAAAAGATAAGAACTGAGCATTAGACCAGGTCTAATTATCTAGAAAATCTGGACCAGAAGATGTAAATCATAATGAAGTTAATGGTGGGCAATAGTTACTACAAGACAGGTTGTTAGCACAGAGGCAACCACTACCCCTTCAAGTGTTTGAATGATTTAAATGTTCCCTGCTAACAGTGATACAGGATTATTTCAGGATGTTCTTTTCCTAAATTATTTAGAAGGGTTACCTAGTGAATAAGCTGTACTTTCTAGTTATATGAATTTTTAAAAATTAACTCTTAATTCCTGTTTCTGGGTAGTGAATCTCTCTCTAAGTTTCCCTAGGAGCTGAGATTTGCACCCTAGCCACAAATTTTTCCCTTTGCACCTTCCACAAGTTCTGCTTACTCTTGCTACCTCCTTTCTCCTGTCCTACTTTTTTAGCTAGCTTTCTCCATTTCCTTCTACCATTTCCCTCCTCTTGTTCTTTCAGACTTCTTTCAGCCTCTTGCTGACCTTTCCTCAGTGAATAAACATAGTATCAGAGTCTCAAAGTGACTAGCCTGGCAACTCCAATGGGAAGTGAAGAAGCAGTGAATCCTAATTTTTTTTTTGGAGGAGAAAAAAGACAGTGAACAGGGAAGGCATGGGGAAGGTTGGGAGGGGTGACTGATGACTGTTGAGGTTGAGTGGCTGAGGAAGGGTTCAAAGAAGAGTAGAAGAAGCTGATAGAGGAGGAGGCTGAAGTCTGTTTATTCGAAAACTTAACAATAGACAGATGATGTTGAGGGTAGTAGTTGATGGATTATTTTCATAACAAACATGTTGTAGGCATTACATAAGGACCCAGGCATCACATGCTTTAGATGCAATAGAGGTCTTTTCCAGCAGCTTAGCCTTTTCTGATGCAGGTGCACAGATTTTAATTCTGGTATGATTAGTAACAAAATACCCTGTCGTGCCATAATAACACCATAGCAAGGGACCAATCAAAGGGCAGGGTTTCCAAATACAGTTTTATCTCACATGACACTCTGGGGCACAGTGCTCAAGTTCTCACTTTGTTGAGATTCCCAGTTACTCTTGCTGACAACAGCTACAACTTCCTGGAGCTGCTTTGCTACACAGCTACTGCACAATTCGGGCCTTTTTGAGATCTCTGCTGGGGCCAGGACTAACAACTCTTCCAGGTTAGGAATGAGCCCCTCCTCATCTTTTCCTAATATAGGATTAGATTAGGAACTGATTATGTTTGCAACTGGTGTCATAGACACATTAGTGATACACAGGAGAAGCTAGTGCTGTTGCTTGCTTGTGAAATCTTTAAATCCCCTTTCTGTGTCCTCAGGAACCACTCTTGTTCCTGCTTAATTCATGATGGACATAGCTCTCTGTGGTCATCATTAGGAGGGAATTATGAGCAGGATAGTTTGACTTTCAATGCAGTTCACTAAGGTTGCAGTGGGAGAGCCTTGCTCATCTTCTGCCGTAGGCTACATAGTGTTCTGCTCTGGAGACATTGGAGCAGTGGAGGGAGTTACAAAAGCCATTTGAGGAGCAGCTCAGTGTGACATGGTTACTGCAAGTGTCATTGCTGCAGCTAGGGACAAAGGTGAAGGTTTGAAATAGGAGACAAATTGTTGGAAGGGCTAAACTTGCAACAAAAGACAGAACCCTCAGCAGTGATCTTCATGGGAATGGAGGCAGAGATGGGGTGAAGATTGTAATGTGAAGACATGAGGGACAAACAGATGTAGGGACTGGGAAGGGATGGCTGCATAGCAGTGCATAGGTGAGGACCATGAGGGTGCACACAGACCAAGTGGTGATATGATCATATGTAAGGGGCAGGTAGATATGGGGGCTGGAAGCAGCTGAGGATGTTGGGCCAAACAGTCAGATATGCAAGTACATAAAACAGATATGAATAACAACTGGGATGGACACATGGTTTGCAGAGGTGTGTGAATGAGAGTGTTGAGTTGTGTTGTTACTGCTTTGTGTGTGCCTGCTTTGTTTGGCACAATGTGGCCCTGACTGGATGCTCTTGCTGCTACCAAATAATAAAATTAATACAACCCACTATATTCTCCTCCTCTTTATTTCAACTACAGACCTGATTAATGGGGATGCTAATCCTGGCCCTCTGTCTTTACTTTCTTACTTTATGATCTCTGAAGTCATTGCAGGGAGGATTTGATAACAGGGTGGAGGGTATTGGGAAGGAAGCTGTTGAATCTTAAGACCTAACATGGAAACTTGTGCTTTTGAGACCGCAAAGGAGGGTGGCATGTTGTAAGCTTTGTAAGGAGCTTTAATTCCTTGAAGAAGAGGGAGATAACAAGTCAAACTGATAAACCAGTTGGCCACAATCCTGCCTGGTTTCAAGCAGAGAAGGTGGGCATTCTGAAGGCAAAGTTCCCCTTTAGAAGTTTGGACAATACAGAGGGAGTCGTAAGAAACTGGAGTCTGGGGTATGGCACCATTCAGCCTTCCCTCACACAGCATGAAGGATATGTCCTGTACTCTCTCCATACAATGATTTCTCCAAGCAGCTGCTCTCAGCTGCAGATGAAATTCTCTTTGTTTGTGACTTTGAATGACATTTGTGTTCTTTGCCCCGCCAGTATGCCATGCGTGGTGTTATAGTGCAGAGAGAATGGCCTGATCTCCACTTGTATGGGATGTTGAATCAGCTGAGACTTGAGCTTTTGGGAGAGCCCTGGGGTTGTTAAAATGGGAGTCTTCTGATCTTGAGGTCCAGGTGAGAGAGAGAAAAGGTTCCAAGCAGCAAGTCAGGATTAAGGATATTGGCACTCAGAAGATTTTTAACTGGCTGCTACTGATGTCTGCAGCAAAAGGAAGACGCCTTTATTCTGAATGAATAAACCAACTAGGTGGAGTTGCAGCTCTGTGTAAGGTAGAGCCTGCCTCTTGGGTAGGGACAACCAAGAGGAGCACCTTTTTATTTAAAGGTGGGAAGTTTTTTGTGCTTGGCAGATTCCTTTAAGCCAATGTGCAAAGGAGAAAGTCATTGGTAATCTCTTTGTTTTCTCTTTCTAGGAGCTCCTGCAGCTCTGGGGATGCTGATCCATACTCCAGCTGTCCCAAGGTTCCCTTGCAGGATGGCACCCATCTGGCTCATTGGCTTCTTAGCCCTGGCATTGTCCTCTATATACTGCACTGTTCTTCATCCAAAACAGGAAATGTGGTTTCAGGGTCTCTTTCCATCTAACATGTGCCCTGCCAATGCCAGTGCTTACACTTTTTATGGCATCATGTTTGATGCAGGTAGCACCGGAACTCGAATTCACATTTATACCTTTGTACAGAAGAACCCAGGTAAGGCCAGGTGGCAGAATTGCAGCCAAGAGGTGCATTATTGGCTTAGACTTTAGCCTTCTTTGGATGAATTCACAATGCCAGGGTTTGAGAACAGCTGGGAAACTTCTGCTAGCTTTGGGAGATGGGTGTTCTCAGTATGTGGAGAGGAGTGTGTGTGGAGATCTCTTCCCTCTTGATCCAATAAATGCCAGGTTCTTTGAACCTCATGATTAGAGTGGCACCTTAGAGACTAACAGGTGTCCATAACAACAGTGGCAGCCCCTTATCAGTCCATCATATGAAAATATCAGTGTTTTTTTTAAGGCTGAATCTGGGTCTCTGTACTGCAGGACTGTGGTTGTAATTTATATGTATTATAATTTTTTGGCAATCTCAGAGTGGGTACAGAGATGGAAACAGTTTATATGAAAGGCCAAAGCAGGGCTGCAGCTCTCAGCTGAAGTTGAGAAGGTATTGTGTGCTGTGCACGAGTCAGGTTTGTGGTGGGTTAATCATTGCATAACTCTCTGTCATGGAATATTCCCTTAGTTGTAGATGATAGGAAAAAGCCTTGCTGTCTCCATATAGCTGCACCATAATGAGTTGTGTAGTAGGACAGAAGGAAAGACCATGGCATAGTACAGATGCATCAAGTGAGGGGCTACCTTCTGCCTGCCTTCAGATAAACATGGCTACCCACTTCTGTGCTTGATATAGTAGAAAATGCCCTGTTTTTGAAGGTTTTCATGTAGGTAGTTATTTGAAAGGAATGAGTGTTACTGAAGTAATAGAGGTTTGTACTGACCTTTGTCTCTTGATGTGTTGCCTTGTATTGTAACTTGTGCCTTTAACTAGTCATTCATGAACTTAGAGGGCACAAAGGTCACATTCTGTTACATCTCCCCAGGCAAAAGGTAACAGCAATTGTTTCAGGTGATGGTTGTCTTTAACTGTAGGAGGGGGAAGGTAGTTAGCCCTGCTAGTTTGAAGGCAGGCAGAAAGCAGAGATGGGGAAATCTTGAGACTAACTCTTTCAGAGAAGAAGCATGAGCTTTTGTATTTTGTCAGATGATGAAATAGGCTATTACTACAAAAGCTCGTGCCTTTCTGAAGGAGTTGATCTCTAAGGTGCCCTACATCCTACCTTCTGCCTGTAGAAGGAGGGGGATGGGGTTACATTACAGGAGGCTTCATGTGAAATGCTTTGGTTAGTATCTTAAGAAGCAGCAGAGCCTGGTGTGATTGACTGTCTCATTTATTGCTGTCTCATTTATTCATATGGACAGAACAGCTTCCTGAGCTGGAAGGGGAGATCTTTGAATCTGTGAAGCCAGGTCTTTCTGCTTATGCCAGCGAGCCAAAAAAGGTAAGCATCTGCAGAACTCTCATATGTTTCCAGTGCATAGGTCCTCCTCATATTAATTATACCAATCATTTACCTAACACAAATGCATATGTATAGTGGTTAACGCAGGGAACTACTCTCAGGTTTTTTTACTGACTAGCCCTTTAAACAACTCAGTTCACCTCTGTGCTTTATTTTCTGTCCTGTAAAATGGTAATGAATATATTTCCTTATTTTATCTGGAGAATGTGAGGTATATTCAACTGTTTTGAGTGCTTTTAGATCCTCTAATAAGAATATCTAATTGAGCAGCAGATTGTTGCTGTTATTACTTGTATGTGTTCTTAGCCAGGTTCCTCTTCAAAAGTAATGTAAAACATGATTTTGGCCCTAGTAGTATCTACATTCATTTTTTTTTTCTCTGTAATTGCCCTAAATGTAGTATCAGAAGATCCTATGAAAGCAGGGCTGGAAGGAATCACACAAGGTCATCTAGTCCAGTTCCCTGTTCAAGGCAGGATCATCCCTGACTAAACCATTCCAGCTGAGTATCTGTCTAACCTGCTTAGCATGATTAAATGCTCCATTTTCATTCACTAATAACTTTTTTAATTTTTTCTTTTGGGATGAAATTTTTGAGGATTGGCCTCAGCCCAGAAGTGATCTTTTTTCTTGGAAATGTTGAAGAAACATTTGTTCAGTTTCCATTACTAAGAAGAAAAGCATGTTTTGCTAACTTGAAAAATGGGAGGGTTTTGTTCAGGAACAACTTGAAGACCTGAACCATGAAAAGTTAAAGTTTGCATGTGGCAAAGCTTGAATGAGCAGCTGTTTTTTAATAATTTTTGCTGTGGAAAGTCAGTGTAGAAGCTTTAAAGCATGTAAGAGTCATTTTCAGATGCACAGAATGCAAATATTTTGCAAAACAGTCACACAGTTTCAGGGTTCCATAGCTAGGTTTATCATTTTTATAAACAAGGAAGTTAAATGCAAACCCTTACATCCATTTCACCATGGACTGGGAAGATAAAGGTGTATGTGTCTGTGCATATGCACACCTTGCTGTTGCATTTGATCTTGAGGCATAGAAGAGGAGTTGTGAATGGAGGCTGATTAAATCTGATCTACCGTTGGCCTAACTTAAAACCAGAACACATTATTTAAAGCCACTCACCTGACTCTATGCTTGTGCAGCAACTCCTATGGAACCAATCATGTGGAAGCAGCTAGTAAAACAGCCTGCAGGCTGCAGCCTGCAACAACCCAGTTTCTCTTTTCTGTTGCCATGGTACTTGCCGATTAAATATTTGCAAGAATACAGGTGGCCTAACCCACTGAGCCATCAGTGATCCTTCATCCCAAGCTTGAACACAAGTTTTGCCTTCTGGTAAGTGGAGAACAGAGGAGAAAGGAAATCAGACACTGATAAGAGAACAGATTCAGAAAAGAACGGAGAGAACAGGAAAGTGGAAATAAATGGGGGATGAGAAAAGAGGGAACATACTTGAGGTATGGAGGATGACTCCCATTCATATTTCCAGTCTGAGGTCATTTCTACTAGAAGAAAAAAATTGGGACTGCTACCCTATATTGAACCATTCAAGTTTAAAAATTTAATGCATGTGCTTGTTAAGGAATGTTTGGTTGAAGATTCCAAGAGCAGCAAGACAGTAATTCTTTGATTGTCTAATTCAATCTTGAGGGCTAAAACTTGGGAATTAAGAGATCAGAATTTTCTCTCATTCTTCCCCAGATTTACTGTGTGACCTTGTATAGTCATTTAGTTTTCTGCCTCTCTGGTTCCGTATCTCTGAAATGGGAGTAATATTCACCTACCACACAGAATTGTTGTGAACACCAGTTCATTCTTTATAAAGTGGTACAATTTTTGGAAGGAAGATCTAGAGATGGGCAAATGATTATGGAATCACTCATAGGAACTATGAATTAGATAATCAGTCTAGTACCAACCTTCTAGTGCCTCCCAGGGTTCCTTGTATTTTTCACAGACACCTGGCAAGTGTCAGCAAAAACAAGAAGTAATTTTGATCTCTGTATTCTGCCTACCTGATCTACCTCCCATCACATTCTGCCTTGGGCATGCTTCTTAATGTTAAGCTGCCAGAAGTACAGGCACTTGGTTTATTTGCATTCCTTTTCATAAAAATCATAGAGAATTAGGGCTGGAAAGGACCCCCAGAGGTAATCTAGTCCAGCCCTCTGCTTGAGGCATGATCATCCCTATCCAAACCATCCCATACAACCGTAATCTAAACTCTTCATAAAAATACTATCAACCCCGACACAACACAAGAAATAACATCCTAACCTGCCACAAGTCAAGCAGGGGAACCATGGCAGCCAACATCCTGCTTCTATGAAAGATTTTTAATATACCCTCAAGAAATCTCAGGTAGAGGGCCATACACTCTGCTGCAGAGGAAGACAAAACCCCACACAGGCCATACCAGTTTGACAGTGGGGTAAAATTTCTTCCTGACCCCAGCTACGGTGATTGGGTCTGACCCTGAGCAGAGGGGCTAGATCCTCTAGCCAGGAACCTCTGGCTTTAAGTCCCAGTAGGAGCACTGGCACCCTGCTTCCCCTGCCCTGGATCTAAATCCCCAGTCTTGTCTGCAGCTGACACCCAGTGCCTCTGAGGAAGACTTACAGACACCCTGACACATGTAGCAGAAAGGCAGGGGGGAGGCAGCCAGCCAAGCCCAGAAGCATAGGAAATACCCAAGCTAGAACATAGGTGTAGCTAGGCCTATATCATCCCTGACTGGTGGTTGTCCAACCTCTTCTTAAACACCTTCAGTTTTGGAGAGTCCACAATTTCCCTAGGCAGTCTATTCCATTGCCTCACCATTTCAATAGCGAAGAAGTTTTTTTTTCCTGATAACCGATTTAATCTTACTTCGCTGCAACTTCAAGCCGTTGTTCAGCATCCTACTCTCTGCAGCAAGAAACTTGGGCTGGTACATAAAAACCACTTTATCTCACAGTGTAATACATATGCGAGTCTGTTGTCAGGCCACTCAGTGAATATGTGTGCTTCAGCTTTAAAGAGAAGAATGGGACAAGACTTTATGAAGTGGTAAAGTGCAAACCCAGTACCAGATGGACTGAATAAACATTCACGATAAAGAAACATGGTTACCTTCTTTTGTGGCTTGGTTTTATTAATGCAAAATGTGAGTAACAAATAGTCACAAGGTTTTGCTGGAGAGGAAGGCAAAAAACTTTCCTTAGGGCTCTTTCTTCTTCTCTTTAGAGAACTAATCTCACCCTTATCGCATTCAAGTGATATCTAAGGAACCATGGCTATCTTAGCAAGGCAGCAATAATCAACAGGATAGGGCAGCTGAAGAATCCTGCCACCTTGCTATATGGAGTCAGTGCTGGGGAGGGTTACCAGAGGGTTCAGAAACCACATGTGACCTTGTGCACAGGCTGGAGGACATGATGGAGAATGGCAGCCTGGTTCCTCTCTCCCCGATGATCTCTGACTTTTGTGATAGAGTAGTTGGTGCACTGATGACTTCCTGCTAATTTAATGTTATAGGAATTCATTTGGAGGGAGACTATGTGAACATGAAATATCAGGCAAGAGTGAATGTTTTTTTTAATTATCTGCTGCTTCCATGTCAGTAGTAATCAGCTTCCTGCAGTTTTACCAGATGGTAACATTGCAAAGGAGTGTAACAGCCCATAAAGGAACAGCAAAATATTTCACAAAGAAATGATCATTGCTGCTACCCTGCACAAAGTGCTAAGCAGTTGAAGACTTTGTGCTAGTTCATCCAGTTCCTCGTACAATTCAATTTTCACCATTTGAAATTAATCACACTGTTTGCTATTCACCAACTTGGCATTCTTATCTCATTTCACTGTTACATTGCACTGAGTGGAAATCCACAAATACCCTTATCCTTCCTTCTCCCTTGCCTCTTACAGCAGTAATTACATCAGAAAAAACGGTGGTATTATATTGCATGACTTCAAGATTTGTAAGATATTTGACTACCCGTACCCACCTCCCATTAAAACTTAAAATTCCATGAACAAACAAGTCAAATTCCCTCTTCTAACAAGAGCTCAGTAAACAGCTGCCTCCTCATGCTTGATGGTTAATCTGCCTTCTTTAATCTCTCTCTGTTTTTTCTGAGGGGGCTATCACTATGATATCTGAGCATGCTCCTGGCCTTTTGTGTGTACTGCCCTTCACTCTGTATTTTGTCTAGTAGTTAAGATGAAAGAGGTGATATTGAAGTGAATCCTGCTTTCTGTTCAACAGAGAAAACAGTGTGGAGGGGGGAAAAACAGCTTCCATTTAATTTTAGGGTGCAGAAACTGTCAGAATACTGTTGGAAATGGCCAAAGAAGCTGTGCCACCAAGTCATTGGAAGAAGACCCCAGTAGTGTTGAAAGCTACTGCTGGACTGCGGCTGCTATCGGAGCAGAAAGCCCAGGCTCTGCTCCTGGAGGTAATGATACCAAGGATTGTCTTTGTTCAGTAATGGGGTCTTTCACACAGCATCTTTCACAGTTCATTCCTCCATGTTCTTTGCCATGCCAGAGTTCAGCTGTGGGAAAAATAGCCATAAGGGTGTACAACTCACAGACCCCAGAACCCTCCTGCTATGAGTCTGAGATCCTGCTGCCTTGATATAGGCAAGATGATGTGTGCAGAGGTGACCCAGTATGTGCCCTTCTTTTCTTTCTGGCATCCTGAGAAGTTTGGAAAAGCTTTGCTAAGGACATTCTTGCCTTACTGCTTATAGCCTGGGAGGGAAGGGGAAGCTTTGTCTAATTCCTTCGTTACACAGCCAGACCCCAGGCCCAGACAATTTAATAATCTCAGCTCTTCCCTTAGGTGAGAGAAGTCTTTGAGGAGTCACCATTTCTGGTTCCAGACAACAGTGTTAGCATCATGGATGGATCTTATGAAGGTGGGTGTTGAGAAGGCAGAAGTGGGGAGAGCAAAAGGGACAGAAATAACTCTGAAAGCAAGAAGGAATGAGAAATAGTCCCCTGGACTGAAGGAAAGAACAGACTATGACTAGCTCTCAAGATATTTGGAATCACCAGATACAGTTGCATTCATAGAATTTCAACTCCCCAGGTAGCTATTTCAGCTACAAATGCAGGCAAGTAAAGATTTAATAAGGACACTGTATGATGTGTAGAGAATCCTACCAGAGAAGAAGCCTGTATTTGGTACTAGGTGAACCAAAATAGGTAGGGTCACTGCTTCATACATCTTTAAATCTACACTACAAGGAGCCTGAACAGTTGAGTGCTTGCCCATGAGTAGTGGTAGGAGTAAAGATTGTACAGTAATCTGCCATCTTTGACAGGCTAAAGTGGGCAAGCAGCAAAGTATGACACCATTGGAAAGTGCCAAATAAGCACTGAAGAGATTGTTCTCAGGACTTATTTTGTTACATGTCTCATTAACAGTCCAAAACATGAGGTAAAAGACCAGCTAATGAATTTTGCAAATAATTGTTTGGAAGCATTGAAAATACTACTGAGGAGAGAAATAATATATAGAAACCTATGAGGGACTGGGCAGGTAATAAAACAAAATTAATCTTGAAAAACTGCAGCTAATCAAGTAGCCAAGAAACAGAAACAGAGGAATGGCTGCAAAAGATAGTGGGGTAAAGTGGCCAGCAATTTAGAAATTGAGAATTTCTCGCCTGATAGAATTTGCTGTCCAGCGTAGTGTAGCTAGGACCCACACTAGGACTAGGGTCCCAGACTTCAAAAGGGCCAATTTCAGAGAGCTCAGGAG
>JAGPOW010000304.1:41947072-41971910 GCA_030014935.1 Caiman crocodilus
TCGTCCCCCTGCTCCCCCGTCTCCGGTGAGTCTCCTGCACCTCCTTTCGACCCCAGGGGTCCCTCTCGGGTCCCTAGGGACGGCCCGGCGCCGTCACAAAGCCCCAGGCTAGAAGAGCCTCTCAATGCTGGCTACACCTCAAACCTTACAAATGCCTAAGGTTCCTGAGGAGGCTTTTTGCATGTCATCAGGAACTCAGAGTCAAGTCTGTGTCCCTCCCTCAAGGACAGGAGAGAATGCCCTTTATACAGCATAACCAGGCTATCTCTGTTAAGCCACACTCTATCCCTTCACCTCTTTTTTGTGTCTAGAGAAACAGTTCACACCTGTTCAAGCTTGTAAGAAGTTCTTTATCTAAACTTTTTGGGAACAATTTAACCCTAACCCAAGCTTGTATTTTCCCTACGAAGTTATCTGGGTGCTCAGTAGTAGAACAGTGTTTTATCAATTGTTAACATCAACTGTAGTGTTTTAGGCATAGTCATGTGTTCAAAAATGCACAAGAGATAGGTTTCTACCTATCCAATCTTTTCTAAAGATTCCCATGCCCAAACGAGCCTGGCTTCTAGGACACGCAAATTTCCCTAATATATTTGTTCCCTGTAAAGTAACATTATTTCATATCAATATGTTTCAGTCCTGCACAATGGTGTTCTGTCGAAACATGATACAGAAGTTTATCTTGCTCAACAGAGACTCAGGTGTAACAGGCCCATGCTCTCTTTGTAGGGTAATACCAGCTTAAGTGGGGCCCAGGACTAGAACAGCAGTGGTTGTTACAAACCAGGGAATTTTAGTTCAGAGACAGAAATATGAAGGGGCTAGGAGGGACTGCAGGGCTCATTGAGATATTTCATTGGAACTTTTTGAGAAAAGGAGTCTAGAACTGAAAGCGCTTCATGAAGAACTGAAAGGGCTTTTTGCAGATCAGGACTGATTTGCATTAGCCAAGTGATATGGAAGAAATGTCCACATTTCTTGCATGTACATTCTGCCTAGTTCTAGTGGGTACTATCAGCCTTGGAGTGCTCAGCACAAAACTCATTATTTGGAGAAAAAAATCCCTGCTAATAAAAGGTCACAATTTTGAGAGAGAGATGGAGCCCTCCAAAAACCTACCGCTAGTGGAAGAAAAGGATGATTGGGTAGCTCACAATTTAACACAGCTGTGGAGAATTGGATTCTCTCCTTGGCTCTGCCACAGAGTTCCTTGCAGTACGTGGCAGGTCATCTAGATCGCACTTTTCACCCTGGTCACAAATTATGTACTTTTAATTTGTCTATAACTTGAGACTGGCACGATATGCTGAAGTGTAGAATGCTTACAGCTGCAACTGAAATCAATGGGAGCAGTGCTCTGAATGTGTGCAGTGCTACATCATAAACTGTCATCTGAAATTAGATCCCCCAAATTAGCTAATGCTTTCGGATTTCATTTTCAGTCCTTCGGTTCCCTCTATGTAAAGTGGAATAATACTAGGTCCTTATTTACAAGGGACACTGTGAAAATAAATTAGTGTGTTTGTGAAGCATGCATGCTGTAGTGATGAGCACTATATGAAAGACTGTAAGGAAAGTAAAAATTATCTGTATGTAATAATTAAAATCAGATGTTTTTGTGAGTCAGAGATTTAAAAAAAATCTTTCCATTTACTTCATTTTAGGAAACCTTGGAGCAAACCCCTGTGGATTTTCTTTCCTCGTTTGAAATGTTCAATAGCACATACAAGCTCTACACCCATAGGTGAGGAGCAAGCTGCTGCCATCTCCCTTGGGGAAGCCAGTTCTTAAACTCACTGTCTCTTTGTACTGAAATGCTGCCAGGATTCTTCTCACTTTTGGCACTCATGGTTGAGACTGTTTCTGTTGTTCCCTTCTAGACAGAGTGAACAGCAGCTGCATCACGCCTCGCCATTGACCACTAGGGCAGATTTTAATAATTATTTTTTATCCTGTTCCCTTACCTATAGTAGATGCCTGTGGCTGGCCTTCCTTTTGTTTTATGCTCCTTTACCAAAAGTGTTTTGCTCCTACCCTCTTTATTCATCATATTGTACCTTGCAATCAGTGTGACTGTATTAACCAGGTTCTGTTGCATCGTAATTCCCAACACTGAGTCCTTAAGTTCCCTCTGTGTAAAATGGGATAATAATACATTCTCATTCCCAAGAGGTGCTGTGAAAATAAAAATGTTTGTGTAGCATGCATACAGTATTGATGAGCACTGTAGAAAAGATGAGGAAAAAACATTCTTTTGAGGAAACACATTTATATTAATCCCCCTTTCTACACAGTGCTTCTGCACAGTCTTTGCTATTTTGCACCTCAGAAATTAATGTAATTTCTTTTTTGAGTTATTTAACAGCTGCTTCTTTTTTACCCAAGGAACTAGATTCAGGCTCCTTGTACACCTGTTTTTACATTATTCTCTTGGCACTTGGATTTCTTCTTTTGCCAGAGAGAAGCTCTAAAATGTTGTTGGGGAAGGTGGGATTGGAGGCACAGAAAGGGAACCTAGTTTGCACATGCTTAGGTTTGGGACTGGCTGTGGGTGAAGCATGTCAGATGAGCCAGGACAAAACTGCAGTGTTGTTGTTTTGTTGTTTGCAGTTATTTGGGTTTTGGACTGAAGGCTGCCAGACTAGCAACGCTTGGAGCCTTGGAAATAAAAGGTATGTTAAGGTGAAATAGCCAGGTTGGACACTTGAAGAGAGAGGTGGAGTTAATCTTGTAGCTGCTTCCCCTTTCTCATGTCTCCCCTCCACCTTGATCTCTCCCTTTTCTCTATATCTTTGGGTTGATGGACCTATCCACAAATATATTTTTCACTATCAGATGACAAGCCTAACTGCAGAGTATCCTGTAGGATGGAACATATTCTAAAGATGAGATTTCCTCTTAATGTCAAATCAGTTTATGCAGCACATAGTGACTTGGATTTCCTAATCTATAATTCCCATTGGATCAGTCATAAGGGACTGGGTTTTTCTGTCCTTCATCTGGAATGCTGCTTACAGATTATGGGGTGGGGTACGTGTGTCGGGTGTTCCTTGCCCTTCTTGACTACCCTCTGTGGTTTCATTCCAGCAGTGGATGGGCAGATGTTGCGAAGCTCCTGTTTGCCAAAGCAGCTAGAAGCAGAATGGCATTTTGGGGGAGTGAAATATCAGTATGGTGGCAACAGAGAAGGTAATTTGAGGCAACTTGCTTCTGCTAGACAATGATTTGGGTGCCAAGATAAGTCTCAAACCCTGGAGATAAGGTTTTTCTTAGTCAGCACTCTTTCTATTGTCACATTTTTTTGCAAGATGTCTCTCGAGGCTTTAGGGAAATGATGAGGCCACCTGGCCCTGTAGAAGTTGTCATTTAACAGTGCAAAATGCTTTAGATCCCTTTAGCAGGGGAAGCTTTGGAGCTACTTATCCCATTGCAGTGTTATCGGCACCGAGCTCATAAAACTCACAGGTAGAACTGACCTTACTGAGGTGATGTCATCTCTGCTGTATCATAGTCAGTGGGTGAAAGCCTCTTGCAGTTGGAAGACTGTTGGTACTCCTGTCTGTGACCAGGATACCTAGTAGATGAAACTGCTACCATCAGGTGATTAAAGTAGGAGAATATAGGAGTATTGATACTGATGATTGGTACTGGTATATGCTACTATAGAGACCTTGAGGGCAAAGTTTGGGGTTATGTCATTGGAACAGGACCCCTGAAGTGATAATGCATGGGGAAGGAAAGGAAACTTTAAGCCTTCTAATAACAGTGGCTCTGTATAACATGAGATCCCTGATGGCAGTCTGACAATAGGAGCTTCCCTCTCACCATGGAAGCTTCTGCAATATGATCTCTGAGGGATCCACACACAGTTCTGCATATAAGTGCTGTACTAACAGGACCAGGCACTAGGGTGGGCGGGTCCTGACTGTGTCCATGTGCAAGGCTGGAATAGAGTGAAGAGAGTTGCTGAGATGTTATGGAAGAGAACTTTCTTTTGGGAAGAAATCTAAACTCTTCACCACTTGCACTCTGTGCTGCCTCCTCACCTTTATGGGTTGTGCCTTCCTTCTTAATTTCTCCCTTAGGTTTTTGGTCTTGCTGTCCTTTCTCATCCTGTTGTTACTGGTTCCTCCAGACCCAATCTACCTTCATCCCTGTATGTTTCTGCCCTGGCAGGGAAAACTGGATTTGAGCCTTGCTATGCAGAAGTGGTGAAGGTCGTACAAGGAAAACTACATCAGCCAGATGAGATTCGCAGGAGCTCCTTCTATGCCTTCTCATATTACTATGATCGAGCTGCTGACACCAACATGATAGGTAAGTCAGCTCCATGCAGTTTGTCCTTATTCAGTAAATGAAGCTTTCACTATCTTGTACTCTGCTCTATGCTTCTGAATTGTACTTGAACTTCTGCCTATTCTCTGCACAGGATCCATCCCTTGCCTCAGCGCTGGGCTAAGCTTTCACTTGAACAGAAATTTCTCAGGCTTGTGATGACAACACTTTCTCATTTCTTTCTTTTCAGATTATGAAAAAGGAGGAGTTTTAGAAGTAAGGGATTTTGAAAGAAAAGCTGAAGAAGGTAAGTAACATTGTGAGACCTGCAAGGTAGAAGAGGGGAGATGATAAAATATATATAGTATTTATGTATGATACATATCATGCATTTGATTTTAAAATATATACAAACGAGTTAACTTTAGTGGTCGAACCTGTTCCTCTCCATTGTTTAACAGATTCTTTAATTTTTATAGTGGAAACAGTATTGAAGGATACGAAGTAGAGAGTAAGTGGCCTCACACATCAGTTTGGGAGAGGGGGTGTTGTTCATGAAGGTCAGTGGGGAAGAAAGTTGATCTATCCTAAAATCAGGTTTTCCTTCTAGATTCCAGGTCTCTTGAGTCCAGCAGACCGATGGCTTGTTTTTATTTCTAGTTTACTATTATTTTTTTTTAACTCCCTAAACCACCTGGATTGTCTTTACAATTTCTAAAAGTTAGCCTGGCTACCTCCTCTGGTTTTCACTTTTATTGTCTTGTGTTAGTTGTTCATGAACCACCACCAGTTGTAGATTTATTTGATCTTGGTGTTTTCAAAACTAATGAAGCCCTCTTTAGGTTGTTATCAGGTTGCTTTTCATACTGTCATCCAACGCTGAATAGGGCATTCTTGATGGCTAAAACATCAGCCTAACGAATGAAATCCAAGACCTGAATATTGAGAACTCCCTGTTTTTCACCAGGAGAGTCTAAGTTATATGGGCCTGGGGTGAACTTCTTAAAAAAAACCCAACCCCAATTTCCACCCCTCAAAAAAATTCCGTAATTGATGCAAGAGCCCCATTAGTTAAATATAGGTTCCTGGATGACCTATATGCTTTAGATATAGAAGTTAAGCTCTTAACTCCCTTAGCAATTTTTAACTTTGTTTGCCCTAGATGTTTAGATTTTAGCTCTCAAGGCCCAATCTAGCACTCACTCAAGTTAGCATAAAGCTTTCCATTTACTTTATTTGGGAATTGAATCAAGCTATAATTTTATGTGTAAAATGGTTACACTGCTTAAAGCCTGTAGGAATAAGCCCAAGGGTTAAACAGTCTCTGCTCAGAGTTCATCTAAACCAGTGGTTCTCAACCTTTTGAGACTTGAGGCACCCATCACTTGACTCAAGGTTCTCTGCCATTTCTGTGAATTGAGCAGTGCCCCATTTAAAAAAACTAACTTATTACAGTGCTTACCTTCTTGCAGAGGCTGGGCAGTGGCCAGGCTTGGTTGAGCCTGAGCCTAAATTTATCTCATTGTACCCACAGCACCCTTCAAAAGATCTCATAGTACCCTAGTTGAAATTAGATTGTGTATACAAATATATTATCACCTTGAGGATGCATGGTTCTTAGGCTATAGTAATCTGAGATTTCACTTGTTTGAAAATTGCTATCAGAGATAAGTAAAGCTGTGTCTTGGTAGTTTGTTAATATCTTTATATAGGGAACATCTGCTCAGCATGTTTTTTTTGCATGTACTGTTTAAGGATATTCTCATAATGAACATCCTTCTATGCCCCTCCTTCTCTCTCTTCCCCTCTAGTGTGTGATAACATGGATATGTACACATCAGCCAGCCCTTTCCTATGTATGGATCTCACTTACATCACTGCTTTACTCAAAGAAGGTTTTGGATTTGGGGATAATACACTCCTACAGGTGAGAGAAGCAATGCAGGAACCCAGCACTGGCATCCCTGTATCTCTGGTGAATAGGGCATATTAGCTTGCTGCTTTATTCCATGTGTGCAGTGTTAGGATGAGTCAGAGGTTGCACTTTACACAGTCACTGCTTTGGCAAGAGATTAATTAACGGCAGCCATTAGGTGATTTGCTGCAGTGATATAGTATCAAGCAATAAAGAGGGCCAGTTCAGCATTTCCTTCCCTGCTCAAACTTGATTCAAAAAGTAGATTTTGTTTAAAATAATAATGCTGGTGATGCAAGGTTTTGAAAATCCAAAAGCTTTTGAAAATAAAATTCCTAATTTAAAGAATATCTAGTGGAAACAGCTGTTTTAGAACAAAACCTAGCTTTGCAGCACGTACAAACCAATCATGGGAAAACTGAGCTGTCCCCCCTAGTGTTTTGGCTGCCTAAGCTGAGGAGAGACTCACAATATAAGTGACTGTTATTAACCTAGACTTAAAAGGGAAGGAAATGTTTGTTTACCACATCTGTTTATGAGCTAAAACTTTTAGCTGTTCCTGGTTTTCAACTCTTCTTATGTCCTGTGGCTGTCTGTCTCTTACTTATCCTTAGTAATTTGCACAGAGACTCTTGGTGGTGATTGCTCTTTCCTCTTAAGTAACAAAGTACACCTTGCAGTTGTCAACCCCTTCTCCTACCCTGTTAAATAAATGCCCAGCTGGCATGAGTTCTGCCACCCAACCTGCTGATTCTTGTCATTGAACAAGCAACATGCAGGCTCCCTTATGACATTCTTTCAAGTGGCTGGTTCCTTTCTTCTGACCATGTGTCTCCAAATACTTCCTAAGCCCTACCTTCCAATTCCTAACCTTCTACTAGTTGTTATTTATTACCATTATTTACTATATACAGGGTTATAGGTGAATGTGCAGTACCGTATAAAGAACAGTTTGTGTGCCAGAAACCTCTTTAAATGGAAGATACGACAAGGATTGCTGTAGGGAGATGAAGATAAGCCAAATACTGTTTGCCTCAAGTAAGGAGATAGGCCAGTTTGTTTCACAATGGGTACCTTCATGTATTCTGCTGGTCCAGATGGGAATGGCTCAGCCGGAGAGAATGCAAGGAAAGGGGGATTTAGGGAGATGTGAGAAGGAGGGCATACAGAGGTCCTTGGGGGGAAAATGATATGCAGAGAATGGGGAAGAAAGTATCCAAGTCAAAAGGGTGCAGTAGAAAATAAGATGTGGATAGATCCTTGATATGGAAGCACCTGAAGTCAGGCTTGGAGTAGATCAGTATTTTTCATGGGCAAAGCATTAGGAGAAGAAGAGAAGTTTGACAGCAGCCAATATATACTCCCTGTCTCCTCCCATGAGATCACTGGATCCTACTGTCAGTGTGCATGTACCTCATTAGTAAACTCAGAATCTGTTCTAGACAGCAGTGTCCCATCAGCCATGCATGCCCCATACTTCCTTGTGCATCCTGGCAAAGGCAGAAATGGTGGGGTAATTATAGTCCTCCCACAGTTCCCTCTTACTACCTATAGTAACCAGAAGGAAGTCTGCCCCCCCCACACCATGGTAGACTCTAAGGCCAATGGGCTTAAACTCCGTCTGCCATGCCCTTAGTTGATGGACATAATGGATGTATATGTGTCCACCTGCAAGATAGAACAAGCAAGTGCTTGATCTGTCATTCTCTTTTATCCTGCCTGTGAAAATCAAGAGACATGAGGGAATCTCAATCACCATTGGCCAGAATCTGCAGATCTGAACTAGGGAAAGTTTATCAGGAATCAGGACTTGTTCATGAGGATAGATGAAACCATAAACATTTAGACAATGATTTCATATTTAAAATACTATGCATATGATGTTTAATGTTTTTTGTTCTGAGATTTGCCCTGAGCCTTTTATGCAAAGTGGCCTCATTATTTCCTCCTAGAGCCATACAGAGGAGGTTCCATAAGAAGACAATGGAACAGAGGCTTGTACATCTGATTGTTTCCTTACTCCAAAGGAGAAAGGAGGTCTTATCCAGTCCTAGGCTTGAGGCTGAACATTTGTTGAACATGCAACAATGTAATGAAAATGCTTGCCTGCTCCTTTCCAGGTCTCCAGCCTAGGATTGTTTTTTGGCTTTTGATTTACTGGATGTATACTACTTCCCAGCCCACAGAAAGTACTAGAGCTTCATTGTAAGGCCAAATCAGTACCAGTATCACAGATCAGGACATGTTCATCCACAGCAGTTATGGCTGCAAACGTGTTACAGATAGCTGTGCATCCATTGATCTGGCTTCTGGACCAACCAGACCTCTTGCTGAAAGATCAGGATCAAGTATTCCACTCAGCTGAGGCTGCTGCATTTGATGCCTTCCGTGCTTGAAAGGGAATGGACATAGATTTGCTTGGGATGGTTTAAACAGAGACAACCCTGCCTTGAGCAGGGAGGTGCACTAATATGACTTTGTGAGGCCCCTTCAGCCCTACTTCCCCATAATCTACAGAAAGTTCAGGACATCCTAGCACAAAGAATTCCAGCTAAATGAAATGAAGGTGGCTCAATATGGCTTAGACCTGGCAGAGATACCAAAGACTCTAGGACTTTTGCTGCAATTGAGATACTTTAGATTTTCCTTTAACTCATCTTGGGTCCACCTGGCAGCAATACTATCCACAAAAAAGTGGTTCCTACCAAAACATTTGTTCTCAGTCCTCTCTTCCATGATACTATTTAAGATTCTTTGGGGTGTAATGCATACTTGAATCCCTAGTGCTCAGCCCTGACATCTGTGTTGTCCTTTGAAACTTACGGAGCTCTCAGTGTTTCATCCAACATCTTAACTTCCAAATAAAATAGTCTTTCTGGTGCCCAACAGAAGAATGAATGAGCTTCCAGCATTCATGGCAGAGCCTGCTATACCTCATTTCACAGGGACAGAGTAACATTGAGACCTAATACAGAATTCATTCCCATGGTGGCTTCTGAGTTCTACCTAAAACATTCAATGAATGTACCTTGCTGTTGTTTCCAAAACTGCATGCCACAAATGGGGAGAAAATATATCCAAATGCTTTGATTTTGCATGACTTGACCAAAACTTTTATACTGTTGCATCATCTAATTGTGGTTAATACTGGCTACTCTGTGTGCTAGAGAATTTCATCTTGGAGTCTGTCAAAACCAGTAACAGTGTATCTTACTGCACAATCCACTGACTGATGTCCCCATGTCTCATACCTTTAAGAATTGGTCCACTAGAGCCCAACCATGATTTTTGGCCTGCTTCTAAAACATACCAATACCAAAATTTGACATAGCTAGTGCGGAGCAATCTGCTCTTGTTTGTAAAGCATCATGCACTGGGTTTGGCTGCTAGATGCAGTATCAGATCTGGGAGAGTGGTAGCCCAGTCTCTGCTTGTCAGATGCAGCCAGTACTCCTCCCTGACCATTTCAAGAGGATGGTGAGCACCTGTCACCTACTATGAGATTTGCAAAAACTGGTTCTTTAAGAGGTTATCAGTGGAGATTCCATTTTCTCTTCCCAATTCTTAGACTGCTCAGCAGCCCCGGGCTTAAAGTTGTGAAAGAATTCAGGAAAGATAGCAACCTTTATGCCCTTACATGAGCACAAGCAGACATGGGACACATTTATAGCCCAAGTAGACAGGACTGCTCAGACAAGATTCCAGCTACACACAAGGCACAGGAACATGTAGTGAGATGTGGGAGGACTTCCAACAACTTGAAAAACTGCAGTTACTCTCAAGCAAATAAGGATTATTTCCTTCACATGTGCTCCCATCCAGACATGTGATCCCAGCCCCCACCCCCGGTGCTGTGGTTTCTTTGTGGAAAACAGCTTGATCCTAAACATTCTCAGGGTTAATGCAGTTCCTCAGGAAGGCCAACACAGGGATCATTCTTCTAACCAGTCACACAACAGGAAGGAAGAAAATAATAAACATTTAGATTTTACCCCATTTTTTTGTGTATTTGAGAAAAGTTCTTATGGTCAGATGTTAACAGTGCATTGTTGTGCAACTGGACAGATCTCAGGTAGAGAATGTATAAGATGCTAGCAAGAAAAGTGTTTAGGCCAGTCCATGTAAAGACACCCTAGAGCTAGGGAGGATTTCCTACCATGAAGGGCAAGGTGGACACATTCATCCCCTTGCTGTATTTGCCTTCTTTTTCCTCCCATAATCTGATTCTTAATTTTTCATTCCTGTCAAATTGTCAGTGACAAGCAGGACCTGAAAGGCAACGGGCAAAGAGGAGGTGGGTGGTGAAAAGTAGCATTTGGTGGAGAAAATGACAAGCTGAAAGGAACAGTAGTCCTATTTTTCCACAGATGAGTACAGTAGCCAATAAAGGAGAAGTCCAGCCCAGGCAGGCAACACCCCACCCACACACAAAGTAGCTGTAAGGTAACTAGTCTTAAAAGGAGAGATATCAGTGTTGCTCCTCATTCTTTTTTAAAGCTGCCTGATTCCCTAACACTCTTGGCCATGTGCAGTTGGAACCAGTGATTCCAGCCAGTACCCTTCATGTTTCCATTTGCAAAGCAGTAACTGCAGTTCTTTTAAGTTTGTGGCAACAGTGTAGGTCTGGGAGATGTGCTGAAACTGACTGCTTTCTCTTTCTTTATAGTTAACAAAGAAAGTGAACAACATAGAGACAAGCTGGGCCCTGGGTGCTACATTTCATCTGCTGCAGTCTTTGGGGTTCACCCATTGAAGTGCACCCTTATAGACACTGATGTTTCTAGAAGGAAGCAAATTAAGTTCAAATCTCAATATGCACTGCACAGCTGGAGTCAATCCTGCAGCAAAAAAGGACCAAAGTCATGGAATCAGTTTCCCAAAGGCAGTTTCTGGCTGCTGTCTGCTAGGTTCTCATGAAGCGAGAGCTGCTCCAGTAGTTTATGAGTAATGTGACTGCCTAAATAGATGCAGAAGCTGCCCCCTCAGAGCCAGAGGACCTCAACTCCAGCTGAGTAGCTGCCTGATCAAAGACAAGGAGCTAAGAGGCAGCTTCAGCTAATGCATCTGCACACACAGCCTGTTACCAGCTGTTCAGTGTCGTCACGCTCTGCAGGCTACAGAACTTTGACCTATGACTCTTTTAATATATGAAACTGAAGCTTGGCCCCAGGGAATTAAAAAAAACACCACAGGCATTCATAGCAGAGCAACTTCTCCCTGCTGGTTTAACCTTCCTTGTTCAAGGTACTTAGTCACTGGGAGATAGACTAGCTAATCCTGGAAGGGCTTCAGCCTTTCAGGATTTGCCAGTTTGGGGAGTGGGGGGCAGGAGGGGCATAATAGCTACAAGTGTTTCTTGGACAAGAATTGGAGGGAAGGCCTTTGGCTGAAGGTGACAGTCATTGGCTCTCCTGGGGTTGGCAGCCAGGATCCTTCTTTCTTGCTCTTTCCTTTGATCAGTGCAATGCTAAGAACAGAGTACAGGGGAACAGGGACATAAACCATGGCCCAGGGTAAGAGAGAGGTGTCAATTTGGTTCCTGTTCTTCAGATCAAAATCTGACAGATCCGTTCACTCCTCTTTAGTTGTGCCTTAATCCTTAGAACTGCAGCACTAGAACTCCTCCTCTCACTGGCTTAATGCAACAGGACTGGGCCCAGAGCACACAAATCTAAGCCAACCAGGGAAGTGGGGAGAGTGTAGGTGGAACATACAGCTCCCATTTTATACAGCCATTCCAGGCTCCCTGCATTAGGGGTTGTTTTTAATGACTTATACAGCTGGTCTGTAGAAACAGAACCCCATTTCTTCCCCAAGCCAGCACTGTATTAGGCCACTGATCTAATAGTTTATCAAAGGGCAGTCTTAACATTTAACATGAAAGAGACTATAGGACTAAACACAGGTTAAATATTCAACCAAAAATGGTCCCCATCAGATAGCTTAGAAAAGTGGTTCTATGGAGACATGAGTGTAGTGGAATCTTAGCTCTCTGGCTAGATCAGCTCCTGGTAACACCATGATGATAAAATACCTTGCCTTGTTCAGCACAAACATACTAGTTCCAGGATGAAAAAGCGAATGGTCCATGTAGATAGCATCTGAGAACTAGCTGATTTAGCCATCCCCTATTCAGAGCCACTGCAGTGATGCAAGGAACCAGCAACCAGAGATAAGATCAGCTGCTTCTACAGATGAAAAAGGGAGAGGATGGATGATGCAAACACAAAAATAAGGGACAATAGATCTACCCTGAAGGGATGTAAAGCTTGGTTTTGGTTGAAATGAGTAAGACGCTAAGGGAATAACATGGATACAATTCAAAATTAGTGAATTCTTTCTGTTCTTAGTATCACGCTTGGATACTACAGCCCCCAGGGGGAAACACTTTTCCCTGTACCAAAGCTGGGATGCTCAGGGCCTTGATTTGTCAGTTGGCACAATTTACTAACTGAAGCATATCTGCTGCTTCAAGCTAGGAGCCCAGTCCTGAAATCTTTGCATACACAGCTCTCCAGAGCAGTTCTTTCTGCATTTGGACAGCAGTATCAGGTCCTCAGGCTTTCCATTTTCCTTACCCCAGTGGTGGGCTGGGGATGTGGCTTGCTTTTCCATATTCCCCCATCTGTCCCAGAGCAATGAGATTATTTGTGTGTTCAACAATAAGCATGAAACTGCCTTGTTAGAGAAGGGTCTTGCCTGCATCACTGTGGAGGAGAAAAGAGTAGGTAACTGACAGTCTTTTAGCTAGTCATTAACAGAATCTGATTTTCTAACAGAAGTGACAAGAGCCTAAGAAAAAGTCTTTACTTCTAGGCAAAATTTACATGTCCCTTTATGTAATGCTAATTCCTGATCCTGGTTAATTGTACATAATAGTAAAGCTATAAATGCTGCCACCTGGCAACACTCACATCACTTATCAGTGTAATGTTTAATGCAGGGACCTGGTGTTTGGAACATTAAGACGGGGCCTCTTGAATATCTATTTTAGTAATTAAAATGGTATTTTTAACAATATTATGGGATTCAAGCCTTTGTGATGAGGCCTCCTTCCTAGGACTCAACATTGTCCCACAGCACTCAAGAAACAGAATAGGACACAGGACCCTTAAGCCTAGCTAGTTTTTCTGAGAAGGACCTATGAGGATGTGTTGGTGGGAAGAGGTTGGGGATTGTGGAGCTAGCCATTAGCAGAACTGGATGCTCCTGCTGCAAACTGCCCCTCAATTCTGGGTTCAGCCCCCTGCTTCATACCAGAAACTCAAGAGCCCAGATGGTTCCTATTGGTGGGCAGCAGTACGGGGGTGGCACTCCTGGTTGGGAGGGTCCCTTTCAGCACTGATAAACATTACAGGTATACAGAAAACAGCTGCTACTGTTCAATTTTAGTCTTAAAGGACCAGTTCTGTGTGAAAGCACATGGTAAAGAGAATTTGCAAACCCATCCTCCAAGCAGTAGACAAAATAGAGCTTGTGCAGAGCAAGCACATATGAGTAGGAAGGATCTTGCTCTTAGTTTTTATTGTTACTCTTCAAATATGCAATTTTTATTTGCTTCTAAACCAAACACTAGACCTCAGGGAATAAAGTTCTTGGGTTTAGAACAGTCACTGGTGAGCTGCAGATCCAGACTGACAAGCACATCATTTACTGGCAAAGGCCATGATCTGCTCCTAGAGTGGGAAAGAAAAAAAAATCACTTGTAAATTGATGAAAAAAATATTTAGAAAAGACAGAAAAAAAGCTGCATTCTCCTCACTTTTACCAAACTAAGTAAGATCCTTCATCACTGAGGGACAAGGAAACAAAGCAACTAAGCAGAATCTAATTATCCAGGCCATCTAGGAAAGTTGGCAAAAGACAGAGATGAAATACCCCTTCTGTAGCGAGCACCCTGAACCCAGGGTTGACCCAGCAAGAAAGGCTTTTCATGCTTGCCCTATCTTCACATCAGACCATATGAAAACAAGAAGGCACATCAGCACAGAGCAGTGAAGCAGCAAGCATTCCCTTTAGTACCCACCAAAGGCCTCCACAGAGCCTTGGATGCTTATTCTAAAGTGTCTGTTCAGCCTGTGACCAATTACCAAATACCTTCAAAGAAAACCCACTTCTCAGTGTAATGCTCTAACCAGCCACCAGGCAATGGGCACTCTCCAATCCCACTCAAAGCTAACTCATGAAGCCAAGAAGGGAAAGGGTATGACTCAGAGACATGCTGCCTTGGAAAAGGGAAGGCCTTGGGTTGTGGCTCTGGCCCTTACCTCTAATGGGGTTAGAAACTCACCCACTGCTGCTTATACATTGTAATGGAAATACATTACAAGAAGGGAACAAAAGTCATTGTGGACCAGAACCTGACCCCAGGACCCCGCCCTTGCAGGGCAGTGCTGGGAGTTCTTTGTTGGTGCTAGACCAAAAACAGCAGCTCTGTTTTGAAAAACATTTAAAAGATTTGAAATTAATTTCCATTCCACAACACAACAGACCCATGCAGGGGTGACACATAGGGGGTGCATGCGTGTGGACGTGCACCCCCTGCAAAAGGGCGCCACTGACACTTAGTGGTGTCTGCAGGCAGTCACTGCTCACCACAATGCTGTCTGCAGGCGGCCCCTGATTGTCCCTTGGCTGCTGCCTTCAGGTGGTTGCCAGACCGTGGTCAGCGCTCGCCACTCCCACCCACCGCCGACAATGCCAGCAGTGTCTGCAGGAGCTCCCTGCTCACTGCTGCCAGGCTCCTGCCACCACCGGCGCAGCCGTGTCCCCCCAGCCACTGGAGGCACACACTGTTCATGGACCCATGGCTTTTCAAAATCCATACCATAAAAACATGAAGGTGTAGAAGTCTGAGCCAGCCCAGAACAGCTCACTAATTAAAGTATTTCACCTGGCATTCAGCATCAGTTTCTTTCCATCTATCCTGTTGCAGCTGTTAAACTATGTATAAATATTCACTGGGCCAGAAAGACGCTGGCTCTATAACCAACGCTACAGGAATCTGGATTCCAGTGTTTGCTCTAAATAAGGAAGAGAAGGCACTGGGCCTCACACACCTCAGGTAAGTGACATAATCACTCAGCTGCTGGCTATTCTGGAGTCTCTCCATTCCACCCTCAACCTGACAGTCCTCAATTTGGACAAACAGGTATTTTCCAACAAAGAAGCTCCATCCAAAAATTCCAACCAGTTCTACTCTTTGTAATATCACAAATTGGTTCAGAATCTGTGTATGGTTCTCACTAGCCAGACTTCTCACTTTAACTGGAGACAGGGCATTTGTTGTTTGCAATCCCCACGTCCTCAGCAGTACAAAGGGTGCAACACTTGTGGAGTAGAGTCTCTTCAGCAGGTCGATAGCAGTCATCAATGAAACATTGTGCCTCTGCCGTTCTGTCTCAAACTGGAGGAGGTGTTTCATGGAACCTAGAAGACAGTACTTGGTATTAAAACATTGTAAGGGTGCCACTGGGCACCCCAGCCACAGGATGAGCTCCACAGGCACCTGAACCCAAATATAAGCAGGATCTGAACACTCTATCTTCATCTTAATAAGGTACAGGGATGCACCAACAGAGATTTGGGGGGCCAATAGCAGATCTGATTTCCAATACAGCTGCGTCCAGTTGGTAAGTCTGTTGTGGTGAAAGCAGCATGGGGAGGGAAGGGGTGTGGGGGTGCAAATAAATACCCTCCCATGGTGAGGGAGGGAGCGGGGCTTGAGCAGGTGCAGGATGAAGCTGTGACTCATCAGGTGGCAGGGCAGGCCCTCCCTCTGCTGTTCCCACCATTCGCCTGGCTGAGCATGGGGGAGGGTGTGTACCCTTGGATCTGCACTGGAGGGGCGCAGGGCAGGCTGCAGCTGTGGGCTGGGGCCCACGCTGCACTCGGCGTGGATGGCAGCAGCACTGGCAGAGGGCTACAGGAGCAAAGCTGCAGCCACTCCAAAGTTTGCTGTAGCTCTGCACCCCCATCACCACCTGCTCTGAGCACAGCATGGCCCACAGCTGCAGCCCACCCCATGTAGATCTGGGGGCACCCCGCCCCCTCCCAGGCAAGCAGCAAGAGCAGTGGCAGGAACTGCTGGACAAGCCACCAGATAAGTGGCTCCCAGACAGCGCACAGTGGCGGGAGCCGTGCCCTCCCGGACAAGCCACAGCTGTGTCCCATGCCTGCCCTGTCCTGGCTAGGCAGTGCCTGCCCCAGCCCCACTCCCTCCCTCACTGCAGGGGGCATTGATCTCAGCTCTGAGCACTTAGTGTGCAGAATGGAACATTTACACTTTTGCAAATTAGGCAGCATAGGACAGAGGCTTGGAGAAGGGAACTGCATCCAAAACCACATCTCTTAGTGACTGCTGCTCAGCCAAAGGAGACCTGAACACCTGAGCTAATTCAAGGGTGCTCAGGTTATCTGTTACAAGATTGGGAAGCGCCTAAGATCTGTCCAAAACACAAATCAAGAGCAGTGTAGGGCAGGGATTGTTACCAGGGGAAGCCCAGAGGAGGAAAAAAAGATACTCATTTCATTATTGTCATAGATTATTCCAGATTATGTTATACCCTTACCCAGATCTTTCCCATCAAAGGCTGCCATGCTGAGGTGGTGTGTTAAGCATGCAATATCTCCAAAGCCCATATTTACACCCTGTCCTGCTAGTGGATGGACTCTGTGTGCCGCATCCCTAAGGGAAAAGAAGAGAGTCACCTCAAACAAAGAAGTGAGGCAGTTCACATTTTCTTCCCCAGTAAGCCCATGGCCCCTCATTCTACTTTCTCACAACACTACACACACCTGAATCAACACCCTCATCACAACACTGAACAGCCTCTGGGAGCTTCTTCAATGGTGAGATAGGTAAAGAACTTGATAAAGGGAAGATGAATGTAGGCAGTGCTGAAGGCAGGTTACTTGTGAAGTTCCTCCAGGACTGGGCTTGATACCAATCTTATTTAATATTTTAATTAATAACCTTGGACCAGAGAGTATGACTGTGTTGATGAGTTCTACTGATGACAAAGGCAGGGGCTACTATCAATACACAGAAGGCCTGGAATTGAATGCAAGAAAAAGCTGCAATTCTGAGGACTGGCATACCGGAAACAGAATTAAATTTAGTATAGAATGCAACATCATGCACTTAGCCATTAGAAATAATTCTTTTCATAAGCTGGAGGCTCCTGCATTGAAAGAGTGGGGAACAAAGGGTGCACTATCTGATTTCAAGATAATTTATATAAAAAAATCAAAAACAAATTGGATTGATGGCTGAAAACTGTTTTAGGGCACATTTGATGATGTATTTCCAGCAGAGACGGGAAAATATCAGTGTCATTGTAAAGGACCCTTGTGAAACATCACCTGGAATAGATTAATAGAGTCAGAAGAGACCTCAGTGGGCCATCTAGTTCAATGCCCTGCTCCTGGCATGCAAGAAAAGAGTCATCAACCCTAGGGTCATGTGATCCCAGCCAGGTGCCTGTCCAGTCTCCTCTTGAAGACCCCCCAAGGATGGGGTGAGCACCACCTCCATTGGAGCCCATTCTAGCAACCCTGACCATGAAGAACTTTTTCCTAATGTTCAGCCTAAACCTTCTCTCCAGTAGCTTATGGCCATTGTTCCTTGTTCCAGGGGGTGCCCTGGTGAACAGATCCTCACCTGCTTGTTGTTGCTCTCCCCTTATGAATTTGTATGCCAGCACAAGGTCCCCTCTCAACCTTCTCCTGGTGAGGCTGAAGAGGTTAAGGTCCTTGAGAATATTATGTGCAATTCTCATCACCTGTATTCAAGGAGGATAAATTCAAATTCAAACAGATGTAGAGAGAATGATTAAGGAAATGGGAGAGGTTATCACACAACAAGAGACTAAAAGAGTTTGACTTGTTTAGCTTAGCAAAATGGAGGCTGTCATCTTTCTCTACCTATGCCTACAGGGGGGGGACAACTATTTCAGCTAATGTTCCTTATTCTCAGAAGAACAGAAGTGTAAAAACTGGCCATGAAGAAAATTAGGCTGGAAACCTGAAGAAGGTTTCAAACTATAAGAACAGTGAAGTTCTACAGTAGTCTCCCAATCGCAGTCATGGAGGCATGAAACTTAACTGATTTTGAGATGGAGCTTGATTAGTTTTTTGAACTGGACAACATAATTTGGTTGCCTCTGATAGCAAAGAACTGAATTAGATGACCCAGGTGGTTTCTTCAAGCCACATTCTCACTTAACGCTCATCATCACTGCTGCACCCACTGATGGGGTCTTCCTTTAAATAAAGGCTCTAGTCAATGGCTCCAGAAACAATCCACTTTCTCCATTCATTAATTTGAGTGAAGGATGCATCTAGGTCTGGAGTTATCACTCTCCCTTGATAATCTTTACTTCTGCTGCAGAAGACTGCACTGCTTGCATCATTCCCCAAACAACATATGCTATGTAACCCACCAAAGCCAGCAGGACTCGCCATGAGGCAGCTCACCCAATAAGTGCCACACGGTGACGGACATACTCTGTTGCATGTCCCAAACCAAGAGGGAACATAGCTCTGCTCTTTGGATCCACTTTGGCAACACTTGGTGGCAGCTGACGGATTGCAGACCCCGATGGCCTCAGAAGAGAAGCAGCAGACCGGAACACAGCACCAGCAGTATCGATGAAGTCCGAGTGGTTTATGTTGCTCCACTGCAAAACATTAATAAAGATTTGTTTATATAGTGTCCCGGCTTCTGGGGTTGCAGCAAGATTACTAATGGCTTGTTTGATGTAGCACCTCCAATGTGAAAGGTACTGCAGAACCATACAAGAGGCAGAGTCCCTGCTCCAGGAGCACATTTATTCCTTACACCAGGGGTGCCAAGCACAACCAGCCCCCCAGGCCAGACCTAGACCTGGCAGCACTGCAGGAGCTAACTCAGTTACTGTGTGGGCCCCACTGCTGACATGTCCCGACAGGGCTCTATATCCGAGAAATCAGCAGTGGGCCCTGTTCCTAAATTCCTGACCCCTCCAGAAGTGCCACAGGATTGGTAAAACCACCTCACTGGCTGGATTGATCCAGCACACATCTTTGACACCTGTGTTACACAAACACAAATTCAACGTGGCCTGATGCAGAAAAAAAGGCAGGCCCCAAACACATAGTTCTAACAAAACTGAAAACACAACTGCCCAAGAGAACATACAAGTCAGATCACAGATGAAGAAGGGTCTGGTCTCTTTAAAAGCAGCTAAGTCTCCATTGTGGCCATCAGCAGTAATTACAAGTACAATTACAATTACAAAGAGTGAATCCCTCTCGGACACCTGTTCTATGAACTCCCCACTCTGGAGTTGCCTGAGGTATCCTACATTAACTCCCCCGCTTCATAATATGGGGCAGATATTTTTTGATTGATAAGTATATTTAAAAATGTCACCCTGTAATTCTGATAGAAAAGTGAATAAAAATGTAATCAAAGTAAAATCATACGAGTATTTAAAACTAATATGCCTATCTAAAGCAGACATTTTGTCCACTAGTTAGACAGCCTGGTTATAATCCATGCTATTTTTCTAAGAACCAGTTACAGCAAACTGAAAAGTCTATGCAGTTCTACTTAAAGAAGAGACGATAAAGACCAGTTACCAACAAATATAAAGTGATGCAAAGCCAAAAGCTTCCTTAATGCAGAATAACAAGATATGAATGACAGAAGACTCAAAATCCAGAGATGCATGGAGCTTGCAGTGAAGGAATACAGAGCTTGAAGTTAAAGGCCTTGTTACCCTTTGTAAAAATATACTGGAGGTGGGAAATACGAGGATAGAGCACCTTCCAGGAATGCCTGACTCAAACGAAAAAAGTTGTAAGTGCCCTAGGAGCACAAAATGACACTTCCCTTGTTATTATCCCCACTCAAAGTATACACTAATAGGTTCTGCACATAAATACGGATTGGCGTGTTCTTCTATAACATGAGAAAACACAAGATAGTGGGGAAGTGCACCAAGGATTGGAGAGTAAGCTGCAGGAAACTGACTAGGCATTTCTATGCGTAACAGTGGCTGTGGTTGGTTCCACGTACTGCTTACACTTGAAGCTCTCAAATTAAAGAAATAACAGGGTTCAGCTTTTAACATTACGAAGGGGTAATACCTGGTGGTAGGTTTTCCTGCTAAGTTAGCTTGATGCTACTCCTAGAATAAGCTTATCATAGGCATGGTCCATACAACATGCCAGAACAAGCTAAAAGCCCTCCCTATCCAGTGTCCTGGTAGAAGTAGTCATTTCTAGATTAATCTGGGAAGACTTAAATCTCCAATTATGCACTCACCTGAAATTGTGAGAGACAAGGATTTCTTAGGGAGATATCTTTTATCTGAACTACACAGCTGGTCCAATAAAGTTACACAAGCTTTCGAATGCAAAATGCTTCCTCAGGTCTTTGATCACAAGGAGCCAGGCACAGTATAGCATTCCAGGAAAGAAGTATTTGTTCCTACCTCCAATTCAGATGATTATATCTTGAAGTACCTCTGGCTACTGTCACTTGAGAGGCTATTTTTATTCAAAGCGGCCACCTACCGTTTTGAGTCTTATTAAAACATTTCCCCCCACAGTATGCAATCTGCCATGTTTTACAAGTCCCTCCACCTGGGATCTCTTGAGCGTACATTAACAACCTTTAACAGAAGCAGGGCATTGGCTTCCATTGTTTTCCCACTTTACCTGTAACAGGCTAGGATATCATGTCTTGTGTTATGTTAGGGTTGACCATAGTTTTAAGAAGAGTTAAAATTATGGATTTGTATGGGATGGTTTGGATAGGGATGATCCTGCCTCAGGCGGGGGTTGGACTAGATAACTTTTAGCGTCCCTTCTAGCTCTGCTTCTCTATGTTTTCTATGATATGCTGCACTAACACAAATTACTTTTGACTCATTTTAACACTGCCTTAATTTCACAGAGTCCCTTCATAAAATGAGATGGAATAAGGAGTGAAAAATTGTATTTTATCATGTACACCACACACTTTCTCCAAAAACAGCTGCTAGAAACTGGAGTGCAAATATATGCATGAAATACAGTAAGAGCAGGTTCTGCTGCTTACTGGGTGAAACAAAATAAAATCTGCAGTATCCACAGGTAGAGGAACAATGAGCAGGCTGGACTCCCTAGCTGCTGCTACGCAGTTACTTATTATAAGGAAAGATCTTTTTTCTTCATAAAACAAGGTGCATATTATATTCCAAGGCACGTTGCATGCAAGAATATATAGTAGCTTTCTTGGCACCATTCTTCAATTTGCTGGACTCTATCACAGCAACAAAGTCAGCTCAATCTCCACAGCATGGAATGTTGATATACTCACAAAGGCAGAGTTGATGCTATCCACAAAGCTTTCTTCATCCATACTGAGAAGCTGAGATGCATGTTCATGAGATGTGGACCAAACCAAAGAGCTGGCAGTGTCAGAGAGCTGCTCCAAGAGAACCACAGGTCAGTATCAAGGAAGACAAAAGACCAACAATCTATGCAAGTTCATGAATCTACCCTCATTCCTCCTACACAATACATAATCCATGCAAGGACCCTCACTCCACCACCCTTCCACTGAAATGTATACGTACTACAGACCCAAAAATCCAAACAGAAATTACATAAATCAAGACAAGAAACAGAGTTATAGAAAGATGAGTCCTTAAAAAAACAGCCCTTCATAAAACACCCAAAAAACAGCGCTTTACTTTGAGCTTGGTGCATTCCCGCACCGAGCACAGAACATTCCCAGAACATTAGTTTGATCTGACTCACCCAACATCTAATAACTGACTGAATCAGCTTTACATAAAAGTGCCAAAAAGCCCTGCTAAAGCACCTGGATCCATACAGACACTGGGGAGCCAGGCTGAATTAACATGCTTCCTTTTCTGGTAAAGTGCTAACATAGCAAGGCACAGATAGGAAGAAGCAAAGTCATCAGAACAAAGGGCTCCTCTACAAGTGCACAGAGCCTGCTTTGATGAGCAGACTCAATTAATCAAGTCTGCTGGAGCAAGGAAACTGACAAGCTGGAGTAAGGAAACTGACAAGCTCCAGCAGCCTTCCACGTCAGGTGCACCAGCATCGCCATGCATCTCAGCATTGAATAAGTGGCAGCAGGGTGCTTTGAATTAAAATAATGATGAGCTTTAGTTGAAACTTTTCAACTAACTTAAGTTTAAGTTTAACTAACTTCAACTAACTTCATGCCTAGGATAAGCTTGTTCTAGGAGTAGCATCAAGCTAACTTAGCAGGAAAACCTACCGCCAGGTATTACCCCTTTGTAATGTTAAAAGCTGAACCCTGTTATTTCTTTAATTTGAGAGCTTCAAGTGTTGAGTTAGTTAAACTTAAACTTAAGTTAAAACAAGTTTAACTAACATCAAACTTGAGTTTGATGAGCTTTAGTTCAAAGCACAAAGCCACCATATTCTCAGCATGGGGACACGCAGTGACACTGATACATGCAACGCATGGGTACTTTTAATGACTGCAGCTTGATAATTAAAGCACCTGGTGCTGCATCCTACAGCACACGTAAAAATACCTAAAATGATCAAAGTGGGAAAGGGTAGGGTGCCTGTAGATGTGAAGGAAGGCTGTTCTAACCCACTGGAATTACAGCGCATTTAGCAAACGCGATAATCGCCTCTGCTGGGACGTGCTGCTCTGTCTGAACCCTTTAGCCTGGGTTCCTGCACTTCGAAACGGCAGCAGGGGTACTTTAACAAAAGCTCATTTGGTGAGCTTCAGTTAAAACACCCCTGCCACTATTTTGAAGCACAGGGACACTGATACACAAGATGCTGCAGGAGCTTTAATTAAAGTGCCTCTCAGAGCCGCTCTAATTAAAGCACCCCTACCCCTGCCTGAAGCACATTTAAAAACACCCACAGAAAGCACAGAAGTCACCAAGTCACTTACTGGGAGAAGAGCAATTGGCCCTGACGGAAGGAATCTTTGCCATGCTACGTTGTTGTCTGTGGCCTAAAGCATAAGCAAAAAAGGGGGTGATGAGAACCACGGATCCTGCCTCACCTGTTTAATTGGTTTAGCTGATGCAGCTCAGGAATACCTTGTTTGTGGGACCTCACCTCAGACAAGTGAAGAGTAGCAACCACAGCTGACTGGTCATACTGAAAGCAGACATCTGGAATTCCAGCTGCTTTCCGGACCATGGAATTGTGACCATCTGCTCCAATCTGTAAGGGAATGGGAGACAAGCATATCTTTAACAGCTTAAAAAAAATAAAAATAAAAGTCAGACTTCCAGTCCATTATCTATAGTGCCCAAAGGCATTCCCTCTCCATTTGGTTAGGTGATTTTTTTTTAATTACATGAAGTGGCCACTATAGCCCTGCTCTACCTCACCACAGTCCCTTTAGCCCATGACAGCCCAGGATGCAGGCTTCACTCCTTAGCACCACTCACTCAGTCAGCAACTCACCTCACTCAAACCCTCCATCCTGGTGGAGCGGCACCATCCATGGAATCTCAACCAAATCCAGTGCAAGGACTTGGGCAAGAGATGGTGCCTGAGCAGCAGAAATAAAAGCTTTAGTTACCAGCAGTTTGGTCTGGAGTCTGCGTCCATCAGCTAAATCAATTTGCACCCAAGGATTTGTGTCAGAGGTGTGATAGGGAAGGGCCCAGGAATACCCGACTGCTCTGCTCCTGTAGAAGACCTCCACCCGGTCTAAGGAGAACACAAAGGATCTGGGTCAGAGCACAGTATAGATATAAAAAAGGAAAACTGCAAAGACAGAAAAAACCCAAAGCATTCTACACAACACAGAGCTGACCCCCCCAGATTCCAACTTTTGGGGCCCAAGGGGAGAATTTATCTGCCCAAGCCCTCATCACTGCAGCATCTGAATATGTCCCAAACATCTGAACTATGCAGAAAGCTGAAGATATCTCCTAAAGCACAAGCAAGCAAGCATGCAACTATAGGCCTGTCAGTCTTACCTCAATCCTGGGGAAACTCTTTGAGAAGATCATCAAGGAGCACATTTGTGCTGGGCCGGCATCGGGGATGATGCTCAAGGGCAACCAGCACGATGTCATTAGGGGCTGGCCATGTCAAACCAACCTGAGTGCCTTTTACGATCAGGTCACAAAAGCACTGGATGCAGGTGTCACTGTGGATGTGGTCTTTCTGGACTTCAGCAAGGCCTTTGACACTGTTGACCACCCCATCCTCATTAAAAAACTAGGCGACTGTGGCATTGATGCATACACAGTCAAATGGATTGCAAACTGGCTGAAGGGTCATACTCAGAGGGTGGTGGTGGACAGGTCATATTTGACCTGGAGGGAAGTGGGCAGCAGAGTTCCCCAGGGCTCGGTCCTTGGGCCTGCACTGTTCAATTTCTTTATCAGCAATTTGGACAATGGGGTGAAAAGCAACCTGTTTAAAATGTGCTGATGATACCAAAATTTGGGGTGAGGTGAGCACACTAGGAGGGAGGGAAAGACTGCAGCAAGACCTGGATAGGTTGCAGGGGTGAGCTAACAAAAACAGGATGCGTTTCAATAGTGACAGGTGCAGGGCATCATCACTGACTCCAAGATGAACATGGGCTGACAGTGCGAGGTCACGGTCGGCAGAGCTAACCAGACCTTA
>JAGPOW010000304.1:41972010-42033771 GCA_030014935.1 Caiman crocodilus
ACCTTGTGACCATCTATAAACTCACTAGGGGGGACCAGAAGGGTTTGGGGGAGACCTTGTTTCCCCTAGCACCCCCGGGATAACAAGGAATAACGGCCATAAGTTGTTCGAGAGTAGGTTCAGATTAGATATCCATAAGAACTACTTCACTGTTAGGGCAGCTAGGATCTGAATCCAACTTCCAAGGGAAGTGATGCTGGCTCCTACTCTAGGGGTCTTTAAGGAGCGGCTTGATGCCGACCTGGCTGGAGTCATTTGAGCCCAGTTTTCCTCCTGCCCAGGCATGGGGTCAGACTTGGAGATCTACAAGGTCCCTTCCGACCGTACTTCTATGATTCTATGAATACTTGATAAAGGACCCAGGCTAAATGGTTCAGACAGAGAAGGATCCCTTCTCAACCCTTGCCCCTCTCTGCCTCAATTATTTGCTGGACAGATTTCTTCTTCTTTCTTTCTCAAGACCCTTCTGTATGCAACTTACTGAAAGTTCCTATGTGGAGAAAAAAAAACTAAGGAACTGCCACCAACCTGATACTGCTTCTAACTGCTTGGTCAGAGCAGACATAATGACATCATTTTCCACTATATACCCCATGTCTTCTAAGTTGTCCTTATCAAAGATGATCATGGCTTCTGAACAGGCATCCCACACCTGGAAAGAGAGCAGACACATGCTAAATGGAGCTGCACAACAAATAAATGCTGCCTCTGTCAGGAACTGCACACAACTCTTCTATAATAGGGAAAGGGAATGGGCAAGCAGAGGAATGATGGACTGGAAGAAAACCTCCTGAGTCATAGAGTCCAATAATTTGCTATTATGGCAACCACTTCATTTAATCCCTTCTATAAATAGATCCAAGTTCCAATTTAGAAAGCTAGATTTTTCACCTCCACTATTGGAAAGTTGTTCCAGAACCTCACACCCCTGCTGGCTAGAAACCCATTTCTAATTCCAAATCTATACATAACCAGCCCATACCCATTTTATCTTGTGCCAACACTCTTTTTGCTTCAGTACTTATTTTTCTCTTCCTGGTATTCAACCCTCTCAAAATCAATCACACCTTTGGTTGCTCTTCATTTTAACAGGCTAAGCAAGCCATGATCTTTCAGTGTACTCATAATATAGGCTCCCCATTGCCCTAAGCACCTTGTACATTTTCTCTGCCCTTGCTTCAATATAAATTCACATTTCTTGAATGCAGGTGACCAGAATCACATGCAGTACTCCAGATGAGGCCTCACCAAGGCTCTGTATGATGGCATTAATACCTTCCTCTTTCTCTCCTGGAAATACTAAGTCCAATATATGTATATTTTATAGGTTTATAAAGCACTGGCAGTTCACAATCATCCTATAATCAACTAACCTGATACATTTCTCCTCAGTTATTCCTAACTGATATGACCCCAGAAATTCATGCAATTCCCTAAGTGCCTGACCCTGTACTGGGCATTACTAGATTTCCCACTTTTCTTAGACAGAGGTAAACTGCTATTGTCCAATCAGGTAGTTCCATCCCCAATTTGACAGCTGTTTCAAAATTCCTGGTTTCAGGCCTGCAGCTTTGGGCACCAGGATTTTTCAGGAATCTGGGGTGTACCTGGTCTTGTCTCCTTCTTTCCACTGCACCTTAAGTGCAATAAGCTTCTTGAATTCTGATTTCACCTAGGCATGGTAACTTCGAGTTACCAGCAGCCAGCCTGCCTCTGCCTCAATGCTGTACCATTGTGGCCCTTGCTGTAAACTGAAGCTAAGTATTCATTTAGTTTTGGAGCCATCCCTAGGTTATCTACAATGCCCCCTCCCTTCCCATTTTTTTTTTTAATTTAAAGGCTCTTTGTCCATATTTAATTCTTTTTGCAAGTCCCAGCTCAGCTTAACTTCTGGCAATTTCCAATGTATCTCTATACTCCCTGATGCAAGATATACAGTTTACAGTGTTCTTTGCTGATTAAGCATAGAGCCCAATTCCTTGTAGGCTCTATGCTTAGTCCCAATATCCCAGTTATAGCAGTTATTTCTTAAGCTAGGTCTGGATCCCTTCCCTAGAAACTGCTCTCTTATTTGGGATACAACTTTCAGAAATTCCTCTATATTAAACTCTCAGGATTTGTCAAGTCAGTCAATGTCACAAACCAGAAGCTTACCAAAGTTTTTCTTTGGAAATCAAGAACATTTTAACAAACCTCTTTTTTTGTATCCTTTCATTTAATTTATAGTGCATGTGCTCACTTACTCCCAAGTCCTTTTATAAAACTCTTGCTACTTGCCAAGTCTAAAACAGCATTACCTCTTGTTGGATCAATGATCATCTGATGAAGAAATCCATCAGCTATCATATCCAGGAGCATATGGGCCCCAACTGTTATAAATAGCATTTTTCCACTAGTCCAAAGCTTTCCCAACTGGCAGCCAGCATGCAGCCCACAAGAGATTAAGTTGTGGCTCCTGGGCTCTAACCTGGCTACAGACAGCGCAATGCAGAGGGAGTGAGTGGTAACAGCAGCCAGAGTCTCTAAGCTACCACTCCCTTCTGGCTTCTGCTTCTTGTCCCTGCCCCAGGGAGTGGGCCAGTGTGACATATATGGAACTGAGGGTGATCCCAGGCACATGCATGCAGTGGTGGTACTGCAGCTCTTGGGAAATGCCTGCAAGGTGCAGCAAAAAGGCATCTATGCAATCCAGGGAGGCCACTGCTCACCCTGATGCAGCCTACGAGTGTACAGTGTCTGCTGATGTATCCCACAGGGTGTGTGGCCCATGGCCACTTAGAATTTGAACACCTATGCTATAATCTATACGTGGGATGTTAGCATCTCTCATAATGACAATTCCCTGTAGCAGTCATCTAACAATATTAGAGACTTCTCTCCATATCCAAATCCAGCCACTGAGAATTAGGGAAGACTCTCAGCACTATCATAGCTGAACCACATTTACCATCCTTTGACCTATGACCCAGATAAGCTCCGATTTATTCATGTTTGCTGTCTTTTTTTAAGTTTAATTACATCATTAAAGTACAGTGCTATCTCATGACCTTTACCTATATTTCTGTTTTCCTAGGCAGTACTCTCTTTCAAGACATAGGGCTATCAAGAATCATCTCACCAGCTTCTAATGACAAGAGATGAAAGGAGGAAGTAGAACATATAGATTTGCATGGTGATTGTCCCACCACCTATTCCTCAGGGATAGCCAGTCTACCTTGTTCCTCTCTGAAGAGAAAATAAGCCTTCCTTTAGCCATTAGGTGGAAGTATTTCTGATAATTCTAGCGCATTAACACACTGACAGAGACTGCATTTGTGGCACCTGCATTCGCCGGAAGGATTTGAGTCTCAGACTGCAGACATGTTCCCAGGCACCAAAACCTACAAGAGAAAGAATCCATACAATATGGAGAAAAACATGCACTGGTTACTGCAAGACTAAAAAATTGAAGTCAAACATATTTTCCTCTCTTCTCTCATCTCTGCCGTGGGTGCTGACTAACGAGGTAATCTGTCTCCAAACCATACTGAGTTGACATTGACGCAAGCCAGAAAGAACTATCTATCTGCATGGGGCCACTGAAGGCCTAATGTCACAAATTTTGTGTAGTAAACATTCTTCATCCTTCACTATACTTTCTCTGGGTTCTGAGAGGGAAACAGAGATGGGGGGATCTGACTAGCCTATGACACAGAGGAGAACTTGCAGAGTACTTCTGGAGACTGCATCATCCTCCCCACTGATAAAGCTAGACTCTTCCTCCTGTCACCCAACCAGGCCAGAACCATTTTCTATTTTCTCTTCACAACCACTAAATCTTTCCTCTCATTTTGCTAAAACACCTGCCCAGAGCTTGAGCATTTCTAACCTCAGTTTCTACAATTCCTGATCTAGCCTAACTTCCCCAACTAACACTGATCAGATGAATTTGTTTGTTTTTTTCTTGCCTTCCAGATATTATTCAAGCTGCCCACTTTCAAAATGCTACTCGTTCTTTCATGGTCTACATCTCAACCTTTATTTTCTTCTGGCCACTCTCCCATTGCCTAAACCTTCTTCAAGTCACTACCTCTGTACTCCACCCTTTGCACCTTCCTTCAGTCAGGCCTTTGGCCTCAACTGTATATGATATTTTTTTTCCTGAGTTTTAGAGCTAAACCCTAGCATGGTATTGTTGTGCAATTATTAAGCAGAGATGGCTTTTCACTTCATAGCTGGCTGTATTCTGGCAATGGATGAAGTGATACCTGCTTGTAATTAGAACTGATTGAATCTTCCTGTTGTTTCTTATTTTGTTTTTGTTATTTAAAAAATAAAAATGGCTTTAAGGAAAATCAGCTAATAGCTCACCATTTTTTCAGCAAAACTGACTAAAAAATTTAGCTTTTCTTTGCTACAGTGAATTCTTAGGGTTTTTCTTTTCTAGCTCCCCTCCTTTTTCTAATGAAAAACAGAAAAAGTAGGATTCTATTTCAAACAAAAAAATATTTTCAGAAAAAATGGCTTCGTACAAATTGCCATTTTCTAACTAGCTTTATTGGAGTTTTAACCAGACAGGATAGAGTTACCCAAAGTTGGGCTAGACATTATTATTAGAATGCCCCATGAAAAGAAATCAGGAACTTTGATCTAGGTCTCATGACAGTACCATGGCAACATTCAGCTCCCAATTTCACAATGGAGCACTGGTTTCACATTTCAAACAAGCAGATTAACTCTTTATTTCATTGGCACTCATCACAAAAGACAAAGGCTAGATCTTCAACTTGTAATCTGGGCCTCAGTGGCACAGTGACAGCCTGGGAACTTGAGAATCAGTCTCTTTCTGTGTTTCAGGAGAAAAGGCAAACTATAACAGTTGCACAGTCCCTGAAGAGTGAACACTTCTCCAGAACCAGTACCCTCAAGAAAGTGGTGAGACATAGACTATACTAGTGCACTGGAAATTTCATTTGCCCAGCCAAGACTGTACCTGTTCAATGAAGAGGGTATTCCGGTTCCACAGCTGGCACTGGTACTAGCACTAAAGCCATACCAAAAAAAACAAACCCAAAGTCTATGCAAAATAAAGCAAGCAGAATGTGAAGCCATGCACCTACTGCAAATAAAACCTGATTTAGGCTCCTTGATTTGGGCTGCACAATAACAAGAAATGGACAGTGAGAATGACTGAAGTCAATTTAAGGTTAACAGTCTGATTCTGACTATAGCACACAGACACACGACTCACAAAAGTAAACCATTTCCAACCCAGGACTGAAGAGTGATACTTACTACTGAGAAGGGTCACTGAGCCAGGGGAGATGGAACTGACTCTGTTACTGTAACTCTCAGGCAAACGATCAAACGCTTTCCTAGGACCAGCTTCCAGTAGCACAATTTTCTTATCACGGAAATGGACGTCATGTCCTGAAAAAGGTAAACATTATGATACTTGCATAAAAACATAGTTTTTCTTCTCTGTATCAAGATCTCCCAGGCACTTTATGGTTAGATGTTCTTGAATAAAAGCCCATACAGGGAAAATGAAGAATTCTGACTGGATAAGAAAGTATTAATATTCTGAAGATGCCAGTTGTAGTTAAAGTTGAGGTGTGCTTTGTAAATCACACAGAGATTCAACCTCTGGTTTGTATGAAAAATACACCCTCCCACCCCACATGACTTCTTGTATTTGGCATATATAACATGCCTTTTCTAAGAGTTTAAAGTAAATCTATTAGTGGTTTATGTTCAAAGTGATTTTTACTGCCGCTGCCACCACTGTGAAGCATACAGCTGCGGCAGCAGAGCCACAGCACATGGGGCAGCGGCAAGGCTGGCAGGGCCAGCCGATGAGCCCCAGTCAGCAGCAAGGGGAGGGGAGCTACTTAACACCCGTGAGGCCCGGCTCATCAGTGAGCCAGGTCCTGCCACAGCTGCCCCAAGGTCCACGTGGAGTGGGGCTGCTCCAGCTGTGCCTGATTGGACAAGCTGGGGACAGGCTCCTCCCTTTGCCCCCAGCACTGTGGCCAGCAGAGCTGCAGCATAGCCAGTGTGCTGCCCACATGTATGCTGGACGGAGGCATGAGGTAAGTTCCCACGTGAAGCTGGGGACACCTTGGGGCTGGCTGGGGATACAGGGTAAGTTCCCATGCGGAGATGGGGATGCCTCAGGGCCAGGCTGGGATGGATGGAGGCACAGGGTAAGTTCCCATGCGGAGCAGACCCATTTCATTGTCCCTTCCTGCAACTTAATTGGTGTCAAAGGTCATGTGACATCACTTCCTGATGTGATATCATTTTCTGTGAGGTCTTTGAGTATCACTTTGAGTATCACTGTGAGGTCTTTGAGCTCACTGGGTGATAAAAAGTTCCTGATCTGGCCCCACATTCAAAAAAGTTGGACACCTTTGGTCTAGGCTCTCCTGACTTTCACTCGTGAATAAGTCTCATTAAACACAGCTCTTTAAATGAATAACTATAAATTATGGGGCAGATTAACTGTACACTTAGTTGCTCTAGTGATGCAAAGCAACAAAGCAGAATTTAACTGGCTGGGTGCTCTGGTCACTCTGCTGTAGCAATGAATCCACAAAGATTTAAAGTGGATACTATGTGTTATGAAATCACTAAGAATTTTATAGATTGCTTTTTCTGAGTGTCTTGGTGTATGGATGTTGGTGCAGGCAGATTTACTAAATGAGAGGTCATCTCATGCATCTGCTGCAAGGCAGGACCAGCTAGACCAGGGCCATTCCTGAAAGAGGTTCATGCAACCTGCTCTTAAAAACCTCCAATGAAAGAGACCCCCACAGCCTTTTTTAAACCATCTATTTTAATTTCTGGTCCCCTCTGGGCTTTCTCCAATAGGGCCACATATTTCTTTCAGACTGGTACTCCAGTTAAGGCCATACCTGGGCAAAATAACTTGGAAAAATTAGTTTTGTCTTATACAGTACACTTTGTACATCCTAATGCAGTGTTGACTTTATTTTTATTTTTTATATAAAGAAAGCCCAGCTTTCTTCACTCACGTTCAGCCCATGATCAATTATAACCCTCCAGATCCTCCTCTATATTTTTACCCTCCTCCTCCAGAAGGGTAAAAATATAACCGAGGAAGGCAGTAATTAAGCCTAAACCAAGAACTCCTAAAGTAACATTACATTTAAAAGAAACCCAACTAAGCAACACAGAGTTAAGGTATCCCTTCAGCTGTAACTCTCTGCTGTCACTGTGACAGGATAAAAAATAACCTACCACAGATGATAAAAACTAAAATGCATCACATCACTACAGGATGGACTTGAAGCCCGTTTAATCAGAGCTAAGGATACACCACCCTAGAAGACAGCTATTTTTCACTGCGGAGGGATTATTCAAGTATTTTTTATGAGGCTCAGGGAGAGCCAGGGGCTGAAGTCAAGTCACGTGGACGCTGCCCGGGTATCCAAGACCCGGGTCTGACACCCTCATTGCCCCAGCCCAGCTCCCGGTGCCCACGGGGATGAGGGCGCCTCCGCCCTAGGCAGCTCCTTCCCTCGCCCTGAGAGGCCGAGCCGCTGAACCCCGCACCAGCCGCCTGGGCCCCTGACCTTACCCAGCGCAGCGGCCATGGCGCTACCGACCATGCCCCCGCCCGACACCGCCACATCGCACGTGGGCCCGGAGCCCGCGAGCCGCGCGGGAGGCAGCGCCAACCCCCGCCCAAGCCGGCGTCCGAGCCCGAGCCCGAGCGGGAACACAGTGGCCTTGCCCAAGGCCGCCGCCATCGCCTCGGAAGTGACGGACTCCCCTAACGCCACCCCCCGCCCTTCAACCAGAAGTGACGATACCGACACCATGACAACAGTGATGCCGCCTGATCGACCTGTCCCGGGAACCCTGCGGCCAGTGGGCAGGGGAGGGCAAGGGCCACACTGAGCCACTATTCGCTGCTGCGGCAGTGACGACAGAGGGTGGGCCCAAAAGCATGTTAGTCGCCCAATGAGCTGGAAGCGGCTGTCGGCGGGTGGGCGTGGCCAGTCGGAGCAGAGTGTGGCGATGGCAGCCGCGGCCGGCGGTCAAACGCAAGCCGGGCAGGTGAGAATGCGGGGGGCTCCCGGCGGCTGTTGCCATGGTAGCGGCACCCTGCGTTCCCGTGGCCGCATCAACGACTCAGGGGCTGGGCGGGGCCCCGTTGCCATGGTGCGGGGAAGTGACCGTCTCCTACCTCCAGCCCCGCCGCCGCCGGCTGCTTCCGCTACGATCGTCACGTGGCACCGGAACGGTCGCCTGGGGCAGCGGGCCTAGGTTTCTCTGAGAAAAAAAGTGCCTAGTTTTTGGGTTAAAAAAAAGTAACCCCAAATCCATTTTTTTCCTGATTTAAATGAAATACTTCTATATATAGATCTATGGATGGGTAGCGTTTCATTTTGATCATGGAAAAATGTGACTTGGAGATTACTCATTTAATTCGAAAATTGGGGAGCTGTTTGGTTTTTTTTTTTAGATCAGAGAAAACCAGCATCCCAGGAGAGGACTGACAAAGACATGCTAGCGCACCCACAGTTGCTGGGTTTGGCTTGGCAGATCTGAAGAGCTGCTGTTCATGTCATTGTGACAACAGGGCCCCATAACCCATCTCTACCCATTCTGGCCCAATTCCTGGCTTCTTTCACCCTAGCCTCCAATTAGCAGCTCAATGCACACTCCAGTAAAGATGCATTTGTTTTTGCTTTCATCTGAAACAGTGCCAGCCCCCTCCCTTGCCTCTTAGTTGAGCTTCTAGTTGCTCTTGAAGTGTAGAAGGTGCCTCATTGTATGTGATGATCAGGGATCCTGGTTTTCGCTGATTAAAAATTGCAAATTCTCTTAAAAACCCAACATTCATGATAAAAATTAAAGGCCCCCTTCAGCCTCCCCCACGCTGCTGGTGCCCCACACTTCCCCCCCACCCCAGTCTCAACAGCCCTCCTGATGCCCCTCACAACAGCCCCCAGACAGACACTCAGGCACAGACATGCAGACACAAAGACACACACAGACTGACACCTACTCCAGCAGGTAAGTGTGTGGGGGGAAGAGGCGGGTGAAAGGGAAGGTGCTGAGGGGTAGATCAAGAAACAGGGGAGCGTGCCCCTGTACCCACTCCCAGGAGCATGGCCAGGGGGGTGAGGGCAGGGGTGCCATTCTGTGGGGCACATGTGCTGGCTGGCCTGACAGGGTTCTTGCACACAGAGGCCGCCACTGCAGTTCTGTCACTGCACCCTGTGCTACCATCCCACAGCCACCTGCAGGCTTTGTGGGCAAGTGGAGCAAGGCGCAGCAGCCACCATGTGTGGGCCATGTGTGCCACCCACCCAGCAGATGGAAAGGGGGCTTGCAATGCAGCAGCTGCCACTGCATCACTACCTATGTCCCATGACCGGCTGCACGGCTCTGCGGTGGTGTGTGGTGGTGGCAGCTGTATGGTGGCTGGGGGTGCTTTGCAGGCAAGCACTGCCACCACAGAGCCATTCCCTCCGCCCCTGGAAACTAGAGGCAAGGGGCTTGGGGCTGAGGGAGCAGGGAGTGCTGCCAGCCTCAGGTGGCACACCACAGCTGGGAGCAGGAACAGGGGGTGAGAGCAGCAGCCTCCGTCTCTGGGGGGCTTTGTGGGCAAGCGATGCAGAGTGCAATGCGGTGGTAACCGCCGTGTGTAGGCCACACACGTGCTGCCTGCTCAGGGGAGGAGGAGGCTGGCTTGCAGCTGGCTGGACAGTTCTATGGCTGGCTCTGCAGAGACAGCGAGGGATGGGCCTGCATGCAGTTGCTGCCACTGCTTACCTGGGGGGCTGTGCTAGCGCTGAGGGACACTGCCTATAAAACGTCCCTACCACAGAGCTGTGCCCAGAGCTGCGTGGCCGGGCACAGAGCAGCAGCATGGTGGCAGCTGGGTGGCATGCAGCCATCCCCACCACCATCCCACGCCATGCAGCGGCCACAGCTGCCACCAGACTGCTGCTGCCCGACGACCGGCCCTACAGCTCTGAGCACGGCTCCACGGCAGCAACAGGAGGTTTTGTATGCAGCAGCTGTCACAACTGGCACAGGTGGCCCTACAGGCAAGCAGCAGTGGCTGCTGTGTTCCAGTGGTGATGGCCACTGCATACAAAACCTCCTACTGCTGCTACGAAGCCATACCTGGAGCTGTGCGGTTGTGGCAGTGTGGTGGCAGCAATGGTCGCCATGGGATGGTGGTGAGGATGGCTGCGTGCTGCCTGGCTGCCACCACACTGCCGCAGCCGCCCTGCACTCAGCTGCACAGCTCTGAGTATGGTTTCATGGTGCTGGGAGGTTTTGTAGGCAGCAACTGTCACCGCTAGCATGGCCCTCCAGGTAAGCGTTAGTGGGTGCCGCGTGCGAGCCTCTCCCCCCGTCGTCCCTTGCTGCAGCTGTAGAGCCAGCCACGGAGCTGTGCAGCTGGTTGCATGCTAGTCTCCCCCTCCCCTGGGTGGGCAGCCAGGCAGCATGTGTGTGGCCCGCCCATGGCAGGCACTATCACAGTGCATCCTGCATCACTTGCCTGCAAAACCCCTGCAGAGGGGCACCCCTGCCTTCACCCCTTGGCCCTGCTCCCAGCTGTGGTATGCCACCTGGGGCCAGCAGCAAGCCCCACTCCTTCAGCCCCCAACCATCTTCCCCAACCCTGCCCCACAGCCCCACTTCACCCCTGAAGCATGGAGGTAAGGGCAAGTCTGAGTCCCAGTTCAAGCCCAAGCCCGAGCCAGGCCTTGGCAGCCTCACAGGCTCAGGCCCCGCTCTCCCCCTCCCCCTCCAGGCAGGACTGGGGGTTTCCCTCCCTTTCTGCAATCTGCTCTTGCAGGCTGAAGCTGTGCCAGCCTGCAGGAGCTCTTTGCAAAAGCAGAGAATCCACAGATTTCTCTGCTAAAAAGGGAAATCCAAGTTTTCTCTGATCAAAATAGAGAATCTGTGGTTTTCTCCGTTTTTCCATGGAAAATGGAAAACCGGTTCCCTGGTGATGGTGCACCATACCATCTACACAGCCCTTTGCAAGATCCTAGGTCTGCCCCAGGACACAGGCTGACTCCTGTCCTGCCTGCCACAATGCACCTACTTAGTGGCACGATGCACAAAGCAACTAGCTGTGGCCGGCTGGCAGCCACACCAAACTCCTTCGTGGATGGTTGTTGTCTGAGGATTGCCGCATCACAGGCTTCTTCAGCCTTGCTCACCATTTCCTCCCCTTTGAGGCATGCTTCTCACACATCCCACTAAACTTACTGTGTCAGGACAGGAACAAAGTGCTTCATGGACTGAACCACGGGTGTGGAGGCAAGAGCAGAACAGATGCATCCCCCTTCTGTTCTTCTACCCTGCAGTGTCATGGTTATCGCATGAAGTCAGTTTGTACTGTTTTATTTAGGGCACTTGGCAACTGGATAATGTGCAAATGCCAGTTTTCTCCATTAGATGAGAACCTATTTGGAATGGCTGGACTCATTCTGTGAGGACCTTTAACAAGTCATTGCAAAGTTATCTTGATCAGAGATGGTGAATTCTGTTCAGTGCATCTGTCCAGAGTTCAGCACCGCTTATTTACAATCCATCAGTCCTTCCCTGGAATTAAAACTCTTGAAAACTAGTTAACTAATTTTTTCAATAAAGTAGATACTAGCTGAAGAAACACATTAGTCAGTTTTGTTGCAAATATTTTCTACTGCTGGTTCTAATAGGACTAAAAAGTTCAAATCTTGCTTCTGCAAATGTAAATGAGATTTGCTTGCTCTTGGCTTCCCTTAGAACATCATTGGAAACTTGCTGCTAGGTTCCAGTGTACATCCAATAGATGTTATGCATACTTGAAAATGAAAAGTATGAAGGGGACATACAGGTAGACTGGAGTGCGCATGAACTCAAATACCTCCAGCTGCAGCATGCAGGAAGCATTAAGGGAGTTAGACACTATGAGTGGGTCTATGTGGCACAAGTCAGTGCCACATAGAGATACCAGGCCTAGTTTGGATAATGGAAGCAACAGTGGTGCAGTAACACCACCTTAGCAGGCCTAATTAGTCTAGGCAGAGAATTTCATCAACGTAGCTTCTGATAACAGAACTGTGCATTGAGACTGCACTTTGCCATATAGATACCGTGGGTGTTCTATCTTCCATGAGGTTTAGACCAGTGCTTCTACTAGATTTGTAATCTTCCTATAACTATAGGAATATTGTATGGAGCAGGCTACAATAGATTTGGGGTTACAAAAGACCAGAAACACAAGCTGCTTCTCAGGGCTTAAGTTGTTTCTGGAAAATAAATAAAATGAGAGGGAGTAATGATTTTACTGAACACCCAGATTTGATTTCTCTAGGTGTTTCCACCTAAATCTTCCTCAGATTCAGAAGCAGAAGAGACAGGTGATAATGGTATCATTCAGCACAGAGGAGGTGACCTGCTGGATTTTCTCCAGTCAGGCAAAGAGATGACAGCTGCCTCTGGCTTACATGAAGGATACTATGGCACATTGCAAAGTCTCAAGACGAAAAATAGACAGCATCTGTTAGAGGTGGGCTTGCTGTATCAGGCAAAGTTAGAGAACAACCGCAAACTGTCCAGGGAGGATGAGGAGCTAAAAGACTTCTTCCAAGACAATGGACAATGGACTCTGAAGACAAGGTCCTATGATGCTTTGAGGTAAGATGCACAAAATTTATTTTCTCTTCACTCAAGAGCATTCTGGAAACTTCCACATAAAGGAAGTCAGCAATATAATGACAATAGAATAGTATCATGCATTTACTGGTAAATGACTTCACAAAGATATCCAGGTTGTAGCCATATTAGTCTAGAAGAAAAAGGAATCACGACTCATAGTAGAGATGATATCTTTTAAGATCAACAAGATTTTTGAAAAAAATAATTCTTTAACTGCAAGCTTTCAGGCACAAACACCCTTCATCAGGCATTGGAGAGAAGATTATAAAAAGTTCTCCTACGTAGAAATGAAAGTTCATATTTCATAGTATTTCACGGAGTCAATAAATGGGAAAAAAACCTCCTCTGGGCAATCAGTTCATAGCTGGTATGGAGTCTCTCACCTCTTGTGAGGTTCTGTGGTGATGCAAATTACCTTGAAACAAAGGAAAGAGCAGTGGGTCAGGAACATTTTTTTTGCAAAAGTCTTGTTGGTCTAAATAAAAGGTATCATCTCTACTACTATGAATCCAGGTTGCTTTTTCCTCTAGACCAATATGCTACAACCTGGATACTTGACACATGGAAGATATCGAATTTTAACCGATTTTTAAAATGAAATCTTCATATTTTCCCAAGCAGAAAGCAACTATGATCACCTGAAACCTGAGACACTGCTCCTGCCTTTGTTTCAAGGTAATTCGCATCATCACAGAACCTCACAAGCAGAGAGAGACTCCATACCAGCTATGAACCGAATGCCCAGAGGAGTCTTCCATCTATTAACTCCTCTGTGAAATACTATGAAATATGAACTTTAATTTCTACCCAGGAGAACTTTTACAATATTTTCTCCAATACCTGATAAAGGGTGTTTGTGCCCAAAAGCTTGCAATTAAAGACATTTTTTTTGCAAAAATCTTGGCCTAATAAAAGATATTATCTCCACGAGAGTCCCGATTGCTTTTTACAAAGATAAGCATAAGTCATTTTACAGACAGAAAAAATAAAGGCATGGGGCATTCATCCATCCTCTCTCTGTTGCAGGAATAGAACCCAGGTGTCCTGAGGCTCAGTTCTGCCCTGTAACCACCAAAAAAAAGTATATGAGATTTTTATCATAACCAACTAAAAAGAAGCTCTCCATTTCCTGTCCATCAGATTTCCAAACAAATTCCTTGTTTGTTCTTGATAAATTCTCTTTGTTCTGCTTGTAGATTTGGGGACATGAGACAGTCCAATTCTTTGGCGGACCTCACCTGGGACAGTCCCTTAATTCACAAATCCCATGAGAGGCCAAAGAGCGCCACACCTGCCTGGATCTCTTCTATTACCATCCCCCAACCTTTCAAGATGACCCTACGGGAGACTCACAAGAAGTCCCACTTGATAAACTCACGTGCATTTCTTGAGCTAGAGAAAGAGAGAGACAAAAGACAAAGCCAAGAGGAAGCAGAGTGCCAGAAGTGGTTTCGGGCACAGCCAGTGCCTGCCCACGTGTTCCTTCCACTCTACAAGGAACTAATGGAGCAGAATGAGATTCGCAGACATGTGGCAATACAGAGGAGGAAGGAGCTGCTCCTTTCAACTCAGCAACCCTTCAGCTTCATGGAGAAGAAAAAAGAGAAGGAAGCCATCAAAGAGAAGGTTCTGGCAGTGACTCCAACTGAGAGCTCCAAACAGAAAGCCAGCAAGAAAGTCCCTAAATCCATCTACAGCCCTGTTCTTGGAGATAAACTCAAAGGTAAAGTGTTCATGCTGTTCCTTTGAAGGGATTCTACATCTGTGTTCCATTTCACCTCTCTTCCTGCTTGATGGATTGCACTGCCAAGAAATACTGAGAAATATATTTATCCCATAGATTGTTGTAGTGTTTTACAGAATTTAAAGTTGGAAGGGGCCATCAAATCATCTAATCTGATCTGGAATATATACATCTCCTGGGTTTTATATATATATTTTTATATATATCCAGGAGATCAAATTAAATGATTTAATAGCCCCTTCCAATTTTAAATTCTGTAAACCACCACAACAATCTAAGGGATAAACTTATCTACATACATACAAACAGGCCACTGATCCCCTCATGTTGAGTTAGACACACAGGAAGAGAGATTAGGTTGCAGTAGCAGGAAACTGATTTTGAGATATACCCAGATAACCCTAGCAGGCAAATTTTACCCCAGACTACACAATAAGGAGGCCAAGCGCAGGAATACATCCAACAATTAGTGCATTGAGGGGGAAAAATAAGATCTTGTTGACCCCTGTAGGCACCTATCCAAAGCCATGAATTAGAGTAATTGTTTTCACACATTGACCAATGTCTGGCACACTGAATGCAATGCAGGACATCCTGTTCTACTTCTACACCACTGCCTTCAGACCCACATAAGACAGGTTTTTTTTCTAGAAGTCTTCTAAAAAGCACTTATTTTTTTAAAATACTTAATGGCTCCTTAGGTAGTGAACACCTAGTGAAAATGAGCCCCCAACTTCCACGATAAACTGCAAAAAGTTAGTTAAATCTTGGAGCTAGGAAATTGCATTTTATTTTTAGATTGAATTTGTTTAACAACTTCCAGCCATTGAATCCTGTTATCCCTTTGTCAACAATGCTGAAAAATCCCATGCCTCCACATCCTTCCATGCTATCAGTAATTTTTTCTAGTTCAAGTACCTGTACACAACGATCAGCTTTCTTTCCAACCTTCTTTTTAGTCTGCTTTCCACTGCCCCAAACACATACCAGGTTCTTTGAAGAAAGTCCATTACTTATGTACATCTTCAACAGAGAACTTACGTGCCAACACTACTGTCTATCATCCCTTCTAAAAGTAAAGTAGTTTTACATGTTTTTAATGTTGCATAGAAAAGAGTCTTACTGTGTTGCATAGGAAGTTCAATTTGTTGCATTTGACTCCTGGAACGTAGATCTTTCACCTCATGTGAAAGACTAGTCCCACAGAGGGACTAAGGATTTGGGAAGGCAGAAAACCTAAAGTATTTTCTAATATAGGTCAAGATCAATGAATTGCACATTTATATAAAACAAGAAAAGTTGCCCATTAAAAGTGAATTTGAGTTATGTCTGAATTGTGATAAAATTTTAGGGAAATAAATCTATGGGGGAAAACAGCTGGTCATAACATAGCCTCCACACAACATTCCTGCAATACAACATATAGTAACAATGAGAAATAACACATCCACTAATATTCTCCCTAGAGGGGAGAAATGTGTTTGCTAATGAGAGAGCGTGCAGAGCGAGCAGCTCAGAGTGCTTGTGGCGGGGTCCGGAATAAGTTCTAAAGGACAAATCTCTGTGGAGGAGGGTAGGGAGGGGAATGAATTCAAGCAAATAAATGTTAAATGGTTTGTGAGAAGAAAATATTAGGAGTCAAGGCTTTGCCTCTTCTGGGGAGAATTCCCAGCATAATAATCTGCTAATGCAGATAGGTGAGGAGAGATTGAGAAATAAAGCTGTCCTAGTACTATCAGTTTGTCCCTCTCCTGCATTGGCAGTTCCTAGCTTTGTACACCCTCCTTCAATCTCATGTCAAAACAGTTTGATTTTGATCCCCAGAAGCTGAACTCTTCAGGAAAATACGGATTCAGATGAGAGCCAAGGATTTGCTGGAAAGCTCCTTTGCTCCTTTTGATCCCAGCAGTAGACGAAGAGAGCCACACTTCCGAACTGCCACTAAGACCAAGGAAGAAAAACTTGGCTTCCTACAGGATAACTTCAGCTTTAAACCAAGAATTAACCCAGCGATACCTGATTTTGAAGGACTTTACTGGGCATTTCAGAAAGAAGCAATAAGAAGACAAGAAGTCAAAGGGGCAACATGTAATAAACCATTCAAACTAAGAACCTCCAATCTGCACTGTAGACAAAGACAGGCTAACAAGAAGATAACAAAGGTGAGGAGCAATGTGCATCTGCAACACTACACCCCCCTTTACACTGCTCCACATGTTAGGCTTCTGCTATCTCTGGGCTTAAATTTATAATATTATATACACACACATTTCTTTTACTGAAGGTGACCCATTCAGCAGGCAGAGCTGTCCTTGTCCAGGGCAAGCCAAGAGCAGTGCAGAAAGCCACTACCACCTACTCCTAATTAGATCCAATCTACCTAGAACTTGGTGAAGGCAAGGAGGGAAGAAGTCTCTTTGCAAGACTTAAGTCCAGAGCCTTCTTCCTAAGCAAGATGGGCTTAAAGCACAGTGAGCTGTTTCTGTCAAATCAAAAGGTAAAAAACTGGGTTCATGGTATAAAGAGAGCAGTTCAGGCACTATCAACAACCACACATTTTCTGTATACAAAGATAACAGCCTTTCCTTTGTTCAGTTCCAGGCTGGGTATTTGGAAAAAACAACAGATATCACAAGTTATAATAATTTGCCTTACATGCTCCCTGTTTTAATCATCGTACTTGTTTACCTATATTGGACAATCTGTATCATTAAGTAAAACGAATGTATGTGTAAAATTATTTATGAAATATAAATAAGAAATTTAGGAAGTGAAAAACTGCTGCTTAAAACTATACAAACGCTAGAAGGGGACTCAACAAATAATTGTGCACAAGCTGAAAATTATCAGGAGTGTCTTTTCCATCTGTTTGACATGCAAGAACTCCTAGCTGGTTGTACTGTGTGAATGAAATGGAGCTCTGTTCCCTAACCTGGGCAGTCAGGTTTCTCTCTTCAGTAGACAGCCAAAGAGAAGATTCTACACATTGTTCATAAGTATTCTGAATTTGATTGCATTCCTTTCAGGATTTTCAGCAGCTTTCTTTGGCCCCCATGCAAAGAAGTGATTCTTTGACTGGTCTCTCCTCTCTCTCTTCCAACACGCTTCCAGTGAATATAACAGATGCAGCAAGAAAGAGGGAATCTGCAATTAGGTGAGTGGAAAAATAAGAGCCTACAAGATCATACCATACACAACAAAATAGATTACAAGATATTTAATGAACTTCCGGTTTTTTTGGTTGTTTTTTTTTTGCTCCTTCCCATCATACCATCCATTCTTCCACTAACTGTATTAGTGGTTTTAGAGGTGGCATCTCTGCCATCAGTAAAAACTGCTAACTTCAGTAACAGACACTTTCTTCATCACCCTCAGGTTCTCTCCCATGCACTCTACAGTCTCCCTCTCTACTCCAGTATAGTCCCATCACCTTAGTATTAGAGTAGTTATTGTTTTTGCTCTAGGACCTTCCTTCTTCTGCTCTCCCCTCTCCCAGCTTTCCTTGCTTGTTCTTCCCTCTTGCACATAATAAGTATTCTAGGTATTACTGTAGTAACACATGAGCAATCCTTTGAGATGACATCTCAAGCTGCAGCATCTAGCAGTATTCTCAGCCAGTATGCAGTCCTGCCTCTGAAGCAAACTTTTGTTCTGTTACTTATTTTATCTGTATAGATATGTCCAGGAAGACAAAAAGCAAAGGGAGAAAGAAGGAACTAATTGGATGAAGGTGCACAGAAAGAAGTCCCAGGCCATGCATAGATCTATAAACAGCCGAGCAAAAGCCCTGGATACCCATAAAAGCCTAGAGGAGACCCACAAGGAGAAGTTGAAACAGAACTGGTTAGTATATCAAATCATTTTGAGAGAGATGAATCCTTGAAGCTGTAGCTTGTCTGTGATCACCAGATCATTAGTTTTGAGGTGCATTAGGCCTTGGTGCCTCCAGCTCACAGGCAGCCACACTCATTTCCACATTCATTTTGATTTCTTTGCATTTCAGCACAGCTCTTTTCAAAGAAATAGAAAAACCTTCAGGCCAGTTATCTGGGAGAGTTCCATCAATGTGATCATGTTCTTGTAAAAGCTTACATTTGTACTTGAACAGCCACAGTCTTGAATGCACAATGTGGGAATTAGCAGTGACAACATATGGTCGTATAAGTCTGAATGTAGATCACCCATGTCAGTGCTTATCCTCCAGTGGAACCTGATGCTGGGCTGTGTTCATGGCAAGAATAGTTTACTTTGTTTGAAATATGTGGACTATAAAACAGAAGTAAACAATTATGAATGTCCTGGGAGCTGAGGACTTGAGTCATTCCAGCCAATCAGAAGCCAAAAATCCAGTCTGCAGGAACCCTGTCAGCAGGAACCTTAATTAGTCCAGGAACTTTTCTATTTCAGGCAGAATGACCGAAAGAGAACAAAGGAGTACAGAAAAGAGCTGGAAGAAATGGAGACACGAGTCAAGAACAGACCATACCTCTTTGAACAGGTCACCAAGGTAACAACTCAGCTCTGGTAGCAGCACCTCATTAATCCGTCAAAGCAGGAGTTAGGAATCTGCTTTGGAATCAACCAGGAATAGGGAGATGCAAATCCTGTGTAGTCTCTGGACTACATTCAAGAGGGGACAGACATAAAACAGTTATCCAAGCTCCTACACCAACTTAAACATGCACACACTTCAAAACATCCTGCTCATCTATAAAGCTTTCCAGCTACTAACTTACATTACTAATCATGATTAGGCTTCATTGGTGTCAGACATCGTATAAATACCCAGTCTTTGTCCTGAATGCTGTAACTTATAATCAACAACTTGGTATTTGAAGACCACGTTCAATCTGGCATTTTTTTCTGAACTCGTATGGAAAACTACCTGGCATATCTTAGTGATATTCAAACTACATAGAGACTTAATGTAGCTACTCATTTAAATAGCAAGATTTTTGAGGCTAAGCCTTTTCATTTAGCTCATTTCATCCATGTTCCAGTACCACCTACATATTTGATGCTGTATTAAAAGCATCTACAAGCTTTGCAGTGGGAGAAGTAATTTTCCTTGGGCTTCCTCTTTCAAGTATTATACACCATCTTTGCAAAGGAACTAGTCATCTGTTTACTGAACTTATATTTCTGAAGAGTCTTCTTCCTGGTTCACAATAAAGCTGATAAGCTAATGGAACGTGGAAGGGAAAGACCCGAGAATCTGTCTAGTAACTCCATTTATACTAGCCACCTAACTGTCAATCTCATCATCAACAATCCTTCACAGTTGAGAATGATGGTCTTCCACGATTCCCTTATCTGTGGGTCCGAGCATGGTTGAAAATGCCAATCCAGGATTAACAGCTTGTATTGCAATGTCAACCTAGTAAGAACTAGCCAATGTTAGTATGGCATTCACTCATTTTGAAAAGGATCCAATAATCTTTCCCCACATCTGCTAGCTTGATATAGCCCTTAGGAAAGCTGTAAGTCTTAGGTGGATTATATTTTGAAATGGACTTGTCTACAAGGGTTATGTGGAGTCAATGAAGGGTGTTACACATGGAAAAGATAGCTTCTGGTTTGCGTGCAGCTGGGCTGGAATGGAATTCTAAAGTGGAACTAATTATTTCCCAACCTCAACCTTTCTTTACTTGGGCTGATACTTACTTGGAGAATCAGCACCAAGAAAGGAGGGTGAATCAGAGGGATGCACATGGCAGTTGGCTTGCTAGGACCAGGATGTTTTTAACACTGTTGTGCAAGAGAAGGAATGGGCAAGAAAAAGAAACATAGAAGGAGGTGAGTTCTGTTTGTGAGGGATCTTTGGGACACTTCCCTAGTGCAAAACCTGGCATAGGGTCATCTGCCTGTCAGTGCCTGAAAAGAATCTTGCTCTGATCACAGTTTCCAGATTTTTTAGCCATGTACTTAGATGCCCTGAAGTAATTTTGGAAAAAGACCCAGTTCCAAAAAGGTAATGTGTCAGTTTCAATTCCATAGCATGATGCCAGACAAGAGGCAGAGCGACATTACCGAGATACACTTCAGCAGGTGGGACTGAATGAAGAATTCATACAGAACAAAGGGAGAGATGCCACTGACATGCTGGAGGAGAAGTCCAGAACTCAAAAGGTAATCAAAGCAATGATACAGAATCAGTCCTTTTTGTCTTTGACTAGAAAGAAACATTCTTCTTAAACAAGAAATTCCAGCATGTATTCTCTCTCAGGTGAAAATGAAGCATAACTCCACTCACCCATACAAAATAACAAAGCTTTTTGTTACTATGACTTGCACAGCAGTATTTTCCCATGATGCACAGTAGAGATGCAGCTGTACACTCAGATCACTTCCAAGAACTAACAAAGTCTGTAACCATTTCTGCAGCACACAAGCCCAAGAAGCACAGACATTGGGTCAGCAGAGAAGAAAGAGAATAGAACTGACAAGCTGCCAACATAAGAATGCAGTGGAAGAGTCCACAGAAAGACTTGCAAGTACTGTAATTCAAGATGCTCTAGTGTGAGCCCCCAAGGAACTATTTCCAAGTAGCTGACAATACATACATACATAAGCATTCTGAGGAAAGGGGTGAGGATTGACTGCTGCCTTGTGCATTTCCTACCCTACATCACGTCACAGTTCTGCAAACCAGAGTCATTGAGACATTCTCCCCATGAGCTATATCCATCTCCTCCCGTTTTGGGACTTGGAACCAGCAATGGGAAGCAGGTGAGGTAAGAGGGTGACAAGACTGTAGCACCATTGCAGAAAGGAAACAGACATGAGTGACTAGAGCCTGGGGAAATGAGACGTTTTTTCAAATTCTGCTTTGAATCACTTTTTTTCTTTTTTCTTGCACTTTGGGATTTGTTGATGCCTTTCATATTGAGTGTGTTGAGGTGGATTCTAAATAAAATATCTATGCAGAATAAGAGGATTATGGATTTGACCTCCTCTTAGAGAAGGTCTGGAAAGCAGCTCTCCACAGGTTCTTTGGCAGCTCTCCTCCTTGTCATCAATGGAGAAAAGCACTCTGTTATGAAGCTATATTTTATACCTCTGTTTTTTTGGACTGAGATCACTGGTTTGTCCAGAAAATGGCAAGATTTACTATGAATGCAAATGAGAATGTTTGCACAAAAACTTAAAAGTAGTTTGTCACAGTGAGATTTCACATAATGTAAATGTTTTCTCCATTTCTAGGTGAAAAATCAGTTAATCCCTTCAAGCTTGCCATCTGCTTCAGCAGCATCCCAGTTATTTGCCATAATTAAACAAAGTAGGGCTATCAAACTATTTTAAAATGTTATTGCAATTAGTTGCATGATTAAAAAAAATTAGTTGCAAGTAATCATGATTTTAATTGCATGGCTAAAAACATCAAAATCATGCACAGAAACACTCAAAATTATGCAGGTACTTTGTATTGGGGGGAGGGGGGAACCCCCCCACGATGTACACAAACCCTAGGCAGTTCCCAAGGCCTGGCCCTCCAACTCTGCCCCCTGCTCCCCAATACACTTACTTGCATCCAGCTGCTGAGTCTGCTTCCAGGACCCTGCCAGGCTGCTTGCTGGCCACATGTGGCCCAGCCCCAGTGAAGGGAGAGGGGCTGCTTTTCCCCCAGCCCCAGCAGCGATTAATGCATGTTAAAGAAGTTAAATCCAAATTAATGCGTTAATCGTGCACATTAACCATGATTAAATGACAGCCCTAAAATAAAGTAATTAATGTGTGTGTGTGGGGGGGGGGGAGATGTGGAATGTTTTTTTGGGTTTTTTTAAATAAAGTTGAAGTGCAAAGATTGTACAATGGTTCCTTTTTTAACTTTTTGTGAAATATCTGATTTTCCAAATGTCTTTAGACTGTAGGGAGGTGAGGGGGAAGTGTAGGGAAGATAATTTCTCCTTTGTCTGCAAGTATCTCATGTTCTATTAAAAGCCCAAATAATGGGATTTATAAGGGGTATCCATGTGGTCCCAAAAGACTGGGGAAGTACTGCTTTTAATCTCAGTAGGGTGCTAGTCCTGGAGTTTCAAATCACCAACACTGCTGTTTCACCACAGACCATTGTAGCAGAAAAGTTATGGTGGATTTTCAGTTGACTTCACAATTGGATCCCACTACCCTTATGATCAGCCCCACTGGGATGTACAGTGGCAGATATATTTTTAGCATTAGAGGATGCAATCAAGCACAGGGCTCAGATAACACCTAAAGAAAGAAAGATACAAAGTATAATTGAATGTTGTAAACATAATAAAAACACCCCTCTGTGAACCAGATCAGGAGCCAAAGAGCCATACAGGCGGTTTCATTAGGATATGGGAAGTTACCTCTGATTTCTAGTTTAAAAAAACCTGTTAAAAACAGTAATAAGCAATGAAGCAAAACTGTATTATGGGACAAAGTGCACATAGCTGACCCTGAAACAGTCCTTTAACTGGTATCTAGCTTCTGGCTCTGCAATTTTAGGTGGTGTTCCAAGAATGTATCTATATGAAGAAAAAATGTGATGTCAGCAGATTACCAACAAGGAGCCTTAGATTTTAGTTAAAGTCACTCAGGAAATAAACCCTCGAAGTTCTAAAGCAAGGATGGGAATGAAATACACTGCTGAATCCACAACCTCAAAATTTCTCCAGGAAGAGCACCTATTAGTTGGTTAAGCGATAGCTCTGGTTTGTAAAGTATTGCAGTTTATGAATGAACTATCCTCAGCAGAAAGCTATTCAGACTATTCGTGGTGAGAGTGCTGCATCCCTTTCTTCCAGTGGCAGGATTAGAAAGAAAGGCACATGCCATTCCCATATGATTAGTTATTCTTGTTCAGTTTCAGGAATTAACTCATGGAGACATTCATCTGTTTCAACCTCCTATATCCTATTCTGGGATAATGTTTAATTTTGGTTCTGGCAGGTCATGAAAAATAAGCAGCTCTAGTTCAGGTCCTGTGCATCTCCTATTGGAAATCTGTGCACAGAAAACCATATTTTTAATTTTTAATAGCTTTAATGTTGTTCTGAAACAACATTCTGTGTCATTTATAATTACTATATCTTTTTGTCTTACAAAAGGAAGTAGAAAAAGATAGAATAATGGTAAAGAACACATGTTCAACTCAGAACAACATTAAAGCTCTGTACAGAAGAGTATGACAGTCTTGTATGTTCCACAGAGAGCGGGTGCAACTCTTGCTCCAGATCACCCACAATTGCAATAGTACTCACAAACACACTACCTGTTCCTAAAAGTTCACCCAAACCTGTAGGGGTAGTTTGCATTCTTGCTATTGAGACCAGTTCACAACCACCCATTTTTAAGTGAAAATAGTCCAGTCTCCAGCCTGTGTTGAACATCAGTGGGTATATGTGCAATTAATGCAATGAAATAAATTCTGGCAGTTTGCGCTGGAGTTAACTGCTCCCAAGGAACACATCACTTTGGGAGTCCAGGGGGTCAGCTCCAGGTGGTGGTGGTGAATGGGCTGGCTGGGGTACAACTGTACCAATGTGCAGGGCTAGGTGGCCAGCAGCTCCCTACACTTTAGCACCCTTGTGCCCCAGCGAACATGTCACAATCTACAGGTATGTTTTAGCACAGGCAAGTACTTCACTGTAAAAACAGTAGTGCTGGGGACTGTACTTACTGTCTTACAGTGGAGTTAGTTAATTTACTGTGCCCGAATGCTGGTACATGTGTAGATAGTGATGCTTTACTGTGGAACTAACTGGTCAACTCTGCAGTAAAGTGCACATGTACCTACTGTATGTCAAAATCCTAAAATGTCTGGAATGGGTGAAGTGACAGGAAATAGCAACCACTGGTCTCTAAACACAGTAGTAAAACAGCAGTTAGGGAGAAAAAAAACCAAGCCATGTAGAATGGAGGCAAAGTAGTGTAAACTGAACTTGCCTGAGCTAAAAGAATGCTCTTCCTTTTAGCACCTGAGAAAGACTAGTTTCCTGAATCTTCCAAACATTCTAACTCAGGGGTGGGCAATTATTTTGGCTGGTGGGCTATTTAATGAGTTTTGGTGAGCTGTTGGGGCCTGCACAGAAATTCTTTCAGAAGGTAGCATTTTAACAAGTTATAGATAGAAAACAAATGGTATATTAAATAAAAAATAAAAATCTACTATATTTTCAATTTATTTGAAAAAACTTTTTGTCCTGACTTGTTTTTTTAAGTAGTGTGTGTAGAGGCAATTAAAGACTTTATTTTAAGCTTTTATGCACTTTATATAATGCGTGTGGCAGGGGGTGTGGGTGTGAGGTATGTGTGGGGGGACTGCCTATGCACTAGGTCCTGGGAGCCAGCTGGGGGCGGTGGAAGGGGGTGGCAGGGCAAAGTTGGCACTACAGGTACAGTGCCCCCATGGTGCTCTACATGGGGCAGAGCCCCACCTGTACCTGCCCTGGTCAGCATGCACAGCTTCCTGGCTGGGTTGCTTTCCACCCATTTGGCTGCCCACAGGTGGCTTGTGCTGGGCAAAGTGGGTAGAAGGAAGCCAAGAGCTGCAACTGGAGCCCCACGTGCTGGGGCAGGAGCAGCTCAGCTGCAGCTCCCCTCCCCCACCCACTGCCACTTCCCCATGCTACCACTGTCCAGACCAATGTAGCAGAGGCAGAAGGAGGATCCACTGGGGGCGGGGAGGGGAGGGGAGGGAACAGCGAGCAAAGCAGTACACAAACAACTGCAGCAGTGGTGGGAGCAGCCCTGCAGGAAGCTGTGCAACTGGCTAGCGCTGAGGCCCTGGGAAGCTGTGTACCTTGGCTCCTCCAGAGCATGGCACAGGCTGCCCTGGGCAGGGCTTGGTCCCATGGGGAGCACTACGGGGGCAGCCACAGTTGAGATACAATCAATAGGTGGGCTGGCCAGCCCATGGGCTGTATTTTACCCACTCCTGTTCTAACCAGACAATATTACCATCTACTGATTAGGACCTGAAGAACTACTGACGATACTGCTATCTTCTCCTTTGGCATCTATATCTATAGCGATCTCTCTCAAACTCTCTCTCCATTCTCTGTTTGGCTGCTTAAATTGCCACCTTATATAAAGAAGAAGATTTGACCTTGCAATGTTTTGGCAAGACCTGTTTGGCACACTAAAATTCATGAGCAGTCCAGTTCTGCCAATATCTCGCATAGGCCCTGGAGATTTTAACAGTATCCTGTGCCAGGCTTCAAAACCAATAAAAGCTGCAACCCAGACACTGAAGTCTTCTTGTTATTTGTTTTTCTTTCCCACATTGAACATATTTACCATGTCCTAAAAAGGAGACTGAATTTTTAAACCACCACCCAAGAGCTGCCAACTAAATGACAGAATTTATAATATCTGATGCTATTTAAAATAAGACTTCAAGTAAAGATTTACCCTATAAAATATTCAGTAAGAGAAAAAAGGGGAACATGGCAATTGCTAAAATAAAAGGTTGAGTTTTAAAATATTACATACAATAATTTGCATTTGATAAAATGTTACGTCTTCTTTGAAAGATAAATCAAGCCTAAGCATTATAATTTTGACCTTAAGTTGTAATGTTGTCATAGTAAGAATGTCAAACTGAGTAACTTAAATTCTGTTCATTCTAACAACAAAGCCACATTCCGAAAGCAGGAATAATTTTTCTTATGCTCTACAAATATGTCTGAGACAACAGCATGGAAATACAGACCTTTTTTGTTCTGAAATGTTTCAGACTATTCATTTTTATTCTAAAGCAAGAATAAAGACCTGCTCAACTGACTTGTCAAATTACTGTAGTACGTTTACTAGTAAATTACTGTAATACGTCTACTTCCTCTTGACATGGTGACTACGTAATGCAACTGTGGCAAAACCACATTAAGTACAGATTGTGGGGTGCCTGGCATTGCTTCAGCAAGACACTGTGAATCACAATTTCTATCTACCTACATTTTCACTGACATTCTGTTACACTTTTAGCTTCTCTCATTCCTCGGAACCTCAAAGCAGCAGAGACTCCCTATGCCCGAAGAAGGGCAATTGTGCCCAAAAGCTTGCCTAAAACTTTTTTTTCCCCAGCTACTCAGTTGGTCTAATAAAATATATCACTCAAAGAGCCTAGCCTAACCAACATATTTACATACTGTAGCAATATACTTTTACAAACACAGATAGTCAACTGGGAACTAAAGCACTCTGAGCTCTTCATAAGAGCCACTCAGTGTGTGCAATATCCATTTTTGTAGTGCTAGTCCAGAGTGGGGTAATTTCACTCAGACAAAAGATATGAGGTATCTAAAAGAGAAATTAAGCAGTTAGAAACCAGATAAATTCAAATATCAGCCTTTAACAAAATTACTAAGTTTGGGGCCAAGGGGATGGAAAAAAAAAGACAGAACCACAGCAGATGTGCTTAAGTGCTATTAAGTAGTTTATTTCAGATATTAAGAGTCAGCTCCTGACAGTGAGATGTATTAGAATAGTCTCTGATGGTAAAGAATGAAAGGCCTGTTGCTTGAGACATTTCAGTTTCTCTTCTGTTTATACAGAGCCTAGCACAAGGAGGTCCTGGTCCACAACTAGGGCTCCAATAAATACAAGTATTTTTAGATTTTTGACTGAACTGAAGCAATAATTCTGTGAAGTCTCCCCAGGACATGGGCCACATACCACCTAAGGGGTAGAACTCATCTCTGAAGTTACGCAAGAGAAATTTGGTCCAGTAGTTCTTTTCCAACTCCAGTTTCACAATTCATTTTCTACCTACCCACCCTGTGTGCCCAGTGAAAGCAATGCTCAGTCCTCCCACTGCATTTATAGCAAGCTCCTAGGAGGAATGATCCTACATCAGTCACCACATATAAGAGGGCGGAAAAAGGAACAACTGGTCTCACCCTCCTCCACTCCAATAATTGATTCTGTATCCGGCAGGTGCAGGGACTCTACACCAAGACTGGGTTGAGAGTTCATGGAGATCAGATTCTTACTGTGTACTGCAGATTCTTCCAACAAACTGCTGCCCACCAGTGACTCTATTACAAAAGCAACGTGTCATGAGCCAACAAGACACTGAACCCAAGACAGAGCCCAGCTGCCCATACCACCCTCAGAGGACATGACATCTCCACCTTACAAAGACCCACATTACAAAAGACATCCAGATCCAGTTGCTACTCTGGCTCAGTTATACCAGCACACTACCCAATAGAAAATCCCAGACTTTATAATGCAGATGTCCTCAAAAGCTCAAAAATATTATCCAGCTAAGTTTTAAGCACACTATGAATGACTTAGAAATAGAAGCGACTCAGCTTCTTAAAACAGAAGGATACAGGAACTTTAGGTCAAAAGATACCCTGGTTAGGTTAAAAAAAAGGTGTGAGCCTTGCTGCTCTTCAGCTGTTGTATGCAAATATCCTAAGTAAAGGACAAGAGAGTATCTTCCTGGGAGAGGCTATGAAAATCCATTCTCTATACCAATTTACCCAACTCACACCTCCTTAGAGAGGGACAATCTGCTATTCCCAGCTAGCCTATCCTCTCTTCAGCCCATAACTCCTATTGCTCTCCTTACATGCCTGTGCCCTACACCTCAACTCTCCACACTCCTCACCTGGTTGCTCTCGCTCCCTGTTCGCAGCTGCTCCAATTCTGGAGTGGTGTTTCCTCATGTGCACATTCCGGCTACCACTCTGGGAAAATGTCTTCCCACAGATTTGGCACTGATGGGGCTTCACTCCTTGAGTTGGGGAGTGGGGAAAATAAAACAAACACACAAGTTGGTAGTTCTGAAGTGGGCAGTAGAAGGTCCAAGGAACAAAGTTAATATAGCATTAGAATTAATAGCCAGTTTAAAAAAAAAAAAGTAAGTCAGAAAAAAGCAATTTCTGCTTTCTATAATGAAAATTCCCCGTCAGAAAAGAAGAGTTAAAAATTTCAGGAGATAACATTTCAAGCTGTTGAAAGAACCAGCTCCTGAGGAGAAATACCAGGTTCTCTCCATGCAGTGACAAATGTGCAAGTTACTTGAATTTCTGATTCATATTTTTTAAGACAAACCTGCAAACATTTAGTCTATAGCTCATACTTGCAATGTACTTTGACCAAAAATGGGCAAGCAGTTGTGCCATTATATAAGAGATCTAGCCCATACTTTAGTGGTTAATCAAGGTCCAGTTTCCAGGTTCTACCGAATGGGCAGTTCTACTATCTGTAGGCAAATAGATGGCATTTTCGCCAGCACTGATGCAAGTAGTCCCTAGGTACAAGCTGCTCTAGGGAGCATTCAAAAAGTGAAAAAAGGAAGAAAGTTAAGCTTCAGTCTAAAACTAACTATACAACTTAAATAAATATCACTATCCTTCCCACAAAGGCGAAGTCCTCATTGAGGACAAAATGAGCCACATCTGAAGTCTGCTGACCATGTTTAAGATACAATATTTAAAGAGTGGAGAAACTTTTGTGAAAGGAATTATTTTTTGTTACAAACGCCCTTCTAATGCTTCATCCAATTATCATCAAGTTTTTTGAAAGAGGGGATTAAATGCTACAGACTTCTCTTTGGCAAACTACTCATGAGACCTCAGGCAGAACTTATTTGATGAACATAAGCGAAGAAGGATTGGAAAAGGACAATTTCTCTTGTAACAGAAAGACTATTTATAACACACTGTGGAATCAGGTAGGTAACTCCTAGTAACCCTATGTAAATCTGGTTGTAATGTGTATTTAGAAGTTTTATATCTAGAAAGGACCAGCAGGAAGAAGGGTAGAACAGGGGTTGGCAGCCTTCTGCTTGTATGGGCCAGAGCAACCCATTGTGGGTGGAAGTGCCCATCACCTGGAGCAGCCAGCTGGCTGCACTCCACCTCCGTGCAGATACTCAACTCTTCTGCAGTGAGAAAAATGCAAAGGCAGCAAAGAACAGGTTCCAGTGAGGGGCGCACTGAGAAGGGCATGCAAGGCACAGCACAAGTCCATGCCACTGATTTCCTGTGCTTGATCAGATGTTTTCACAGGCCAGATGGCCAGAGGTGGCCAACCACATGGGTAGAATATAGAGAAACCAGCAAAGGATGAACAATACAAGGTCCAGAAGAGAGCAGCTACTGGGATAAATGCAGTGCATGAAGAAAGCATCAAAATTAGCAGTGAAAAACAGTTCCATAAAAACCAGTGGATATTCCTACAGAAAACTAGACCACAACAGTGCAAAGTCAAGGCCTCAGTCAGACAAGTCAAGACTCCCTACCTGAGTGGACGACCAGGTGTTTCCGAAGGCTGGAGTATTCAGCAAAGGAACGACCACATCCCTGTGCCTCGCAGAGGAATGGCTTTTCACCTATGTTGGACAAAACACATTTACAAGCATTAGTATCTTTACCAAAGATTATTCTCCCACCTTGTGGCAGGCATTCCTGCCCATTCCTTCCCTTTGGCCTTTTGTTATGACCAAAGTTCAGGCAAGATGGTCCTAGATCTGCTTTCCATACACCTGCTTTGTACAAGATAACGATGCTTTTGATTACTTTCCCCTTACCATCTCCTCAGATCCCTTTGTATTTCTCTAACCTCATTAGTTTTCTCCTCTTCCAATTTACAATACTTTAGAAAGTGTTATTAAGTTGTTCCTAACCAACCTGCAGGTCACTAATGAGAATGTTAATAAAAACCAAAGCTAACAGATATCTGCTGTAGCCTAGTGGAAAACACCCAAGTTGATTCGTGGCTTGTAATCACAAGATAAAGGGCACATTTGAAACATTCTGCACACAATTAAGTGACAAGTTTTGTGAGGTGACACACAAAACTCTGCATATTACAACAGGGCACATTCCCTGCATACATTAATTTTACACAAAATAAAAATCAATAGGGAAAGACAAGCCACCATAAAAATTCATCTAGTGCAGCTCTTCTTTAAAAGCCTCCTCCCATGCAATGTATTGCTCAGTTTAACGTCTGCCTGATGGATCTGTACAAAAGGTTTATATAGCATGTAGTGTCTTGCACTGTAGTTGTGAAGTGCAGGCAAAAGATTCTGAACAACCATCATTCATGTAGCTTCCTCAGGTTGCCCAGATTAATAAATAAATGTTATTAACGGAAGAAAAATTAAGATTGATGATATCCAATTAGCTCAGCACACAGTTCAGTACAGATTTATCTGTACAACACTGCAACCCATATCTGTTTTCATGTTTAGCATGAACTCCTCCCCCACCACCCCAGTAACTGCAGATCCTGGAAACCACTTACTTTTCTATGAATTAAAAACCCTGGGACTAATGTAGAATGCAGAAAAATGAAATCAAGAAATCTGCAGTTTGGCTAAGCTACAGTTTAGAAGAATATGATAACAATACATACTATTTGAAAGCTGTAAATCCCAAGAAGTTAGAGGAATTATTAGACAGTACAAAGCTAAATGACTGTTTACACTACTGACTACTGTAAGTTGTAACAGATGGACAGCAATTAAGTTAGTTAAATCTATTCCCTTCTGGGACCATTGCTTGGTGAATATTTCCTGAATGAAAGGCCCCACCCCTGGGGACTATGAATATCTGAGATTTAAACGCACCAGTGTGAATCCGTACATGGTTTTTCAGGTTCCCAGCTGTCGTAAACTGCTTCCCACAGCCCAGCACAGTGCAAACAAATGGTTTCTCTCCATTGTGAGTTCGCATGTGCACCTTCAGCCTCTGCAGAACATAGAAGCTTTTACCACAGCCTTCTGCTGGGCAGGTGAAGGACCGATCATTCCTGAAAAGCAACAAAATAACCATTTCCTCACCCACTGCTGAAGATTACCTCAGGAACACTTAGTTCTGCTATAACAGTAGGGCCGTAATGAGGTTTCTCCTCATTTCTTAAATTACAAGTTTAACTTCCTTCCACATTACTCAGCCTAACCAGAAGAAATAGCTTCCAGCAGTATTTAATTAAAATGAGTTGTTATGAGCTGTTATCACAAGAACAGAGATTTACTGCATGCATTGTTGATTTTTTAGACAGAAAGTGATTGGTTTAAGGGAAGGGGAGGGGAGTGGTGTTAAAACTTTTTTGAGACAGATGACCTTGTACAAAGTCATATACTACACAGATGTGATAAAATCCCTCCCCCACATCAATCAAATCCAACTTAAGTGACACCCTTTCTATATCTGGAATTAGGTAGGAGCAACCAAGTTATCTGAGATGGCAAGAGCTAGTTCATGTTGCTCAACACATGAGACTTCAGATTAATGGTATTTGTAAGTTAAGGTATCCTTAAGGGACCAGCAGAAAAGATCCTAAGTTCTGGCTTGAGTGTTTCAGTGTAGGTGGCAAAGAGATGACATTAGGAGTCACATTGCTTCTAAAGGCAGCAGCTAGCTTTACACAAGGGCACAAGTATTTACTTCTCCTTCAAAACTCTGTTGTATTACTATAGTATCAAATTAAAACTCCCAAGACTTTTCTTTACTGGGGGGTTAAAACAACTATAAAAAGAACCTGGGCTTTGGTAAAGAGGCTTAATCCGCTCCCCCTGCCACCATCACTTCCCTGCATCTACACATTAAACAACAGTATGCACTTTCTTTGTGAGTCTTCCTTTTCCTCAGTGAATCAAATCATTCCATATTTTTCTAAAAGCACTTGTGTTAATGCTAGCCTACTCAGTCCCACCTTTTCCAGTTTAATAACAGGATACTTTTTTATAATGTAAAGATATCAACTTCCCCCAAGCCACAGTGGTTTCATGGAAGTGTTAGCAGTTTTCAAGTAGCAAGTTAAAAATATAGATTTCTGTGCCAGAGGCATCTGCTAGACAAACTAGGGATGAGTAGGAGCTGGGTTGAAAGTATAATTTGTTTAACAACAGTTAAATTTGTGATTCACTTATGGTTTTTCATTCCCCCTCAATTTAATTCTGGAAGAAAAATTTTCAGCAATGGGAAGCAATGATGGTCTTCATAAGGTCAAGAAGAGCTCTGTGGTTTTGCAAGGTCAAAAGATACCTCTGGTCCATTCACCTGTGGGTTTTTAGATGATATTTGAAGTGAGCTGGCCATACAAATGTCCGGTCACATCCCTCAACTGTGCACTTCAGCTTCTTTTCCACACGGGACAAATGAGGGATAGGGCTGGAGTCTTTCGGCTGCCCATCTCCTGAGCAAAGATGAATGTTTTCACCTGTAACAGAAAATACCAAAGTACAGTAATATCTGACTGTGTTCTGGAAAGTACAAAAGTTTTAGAAGGTGAGAGTATTCTTAGCACAGTACAGGTCTATACATCAGATACAATCCTAATTACCCTGTCTGGTAACCAGATGCCGCAACATATCCCTTGTTCTGAGAACTACATATGTACCTATGCAAAATTAAAAATTTAAAGTTCAAACAGCTTTCTTTAACCCCCCGCCAAGAAAACCAACCAAACCTTGACCCCCAGGACCTAATGAGGGTACAGTAAGGAACATAAACAATGGCAGGCAATAAATAAATTGAACACTAGTGAGCTTAAAAGTAGACTTGAAGAGCAATTAGCTGCAAATAAAAAGCTGGAAACTTGCAAGAGAACTGTTGACAACTGGGTTCCCAGAAATATAAATAAAAAAACTAAGAAATACAAAAGACACCATAGAGAGGTTATAAGACTGCTCTGCATCATTATTCACTGCAGATGATGTTGATTAAAAATAGCTTTGCTCTGTTCCCCTCTGTCCAGGTAGGTGTTTAAGTTGAAAAACTGCTTTAAATTCCAGCTGTAGACATATTTCCCAGAAATTTAAGTCTGCACCAAAAACAGTGCCAATAATGGTGTCCAGTTAGAGACACTGAAGGCTTGCTTTAACTAAAACCCTCAATATAACCTTGGCTAAAGTTACTAAATAGTGACATACATACTGACTCTGTGTACTTATTAACCATCTTGCAATGTGATAGATAATACTGAAACAGCTGCTGCTACTTGCTTTTTGCAGAAGATTCAACATTTCAAATAGAAAAAGGAAGTCTCCTACCATTATTGCTTGCTTTGGCGTTCTTTGCGAGCTGTGCCCTAGTGGCTGCAATCAAACTGTCATGGGCTAGCTCCTGTACTCGTAGAAACCATGGAGTACTGCTGTCTGTGCTGTCATGGGAGAGAAAATCATTTCCAGAATCTTCTGCTTCATCCTGCACAAACACAAGGTGCTCTGCTGGAGAGCCCAGGCCTAGAAGAAAAGGCAGCTGACTGAGACAAAGAATGTGATGAGAGGAGCATCTCTCCTGCTTCCCAGAAGCTAGTTTTTGTGGTACAGACATAATATTTGCACAGAAAGACTCCACTAACGCCTATATGGCAAGAATCTGCTTACAGCTACAGGCTCTAACATACCCAACAATGCCCAGCAAATGGCATGATCTTTCCAACAACAGGTGCAGAGCTGTACTTGGATAGCCTGCATTCTCTTCTTTGAGACCCAGCCTGCCAAATGACAGATAGAAGAATTACCTGCTCTTGTTAGGTTGAGGAGAATAAAAGAAGTGCTGTCACTGGGCTGAAGGTCCTGTAATAAGCTGGAAGTCTCTGGACTTGACAGGAGCTCAGAGGGTTTCTGTACATTCTGTGCCCTTGTCTCCTCTCCATCAGGGCCCACATTTACCTGGAGACTTCTCAAGACAGCAGATGAGGGAACATCTTTGGAGGAGTTATCATGACTTGGAGAATCATCTGATGAAGAAAAGGAGAGTAGGGGAAAAAAATAAAAGTTTAATTATACCCGCTCAGCAAAAACATTGTAGAAAATAGTTTAAAAGAGAAAGCTTGGGGGAAAAAACATACTAAAGTAATAAACCTTCACCACTATTGAGAAAAGTGCCAGCACTTCTTCAGAACATGTCCCTTTGGCACTGGGGCCCTTTTCCAGCAAGAAGCAGAGGCAGCATACTACAGCAGCACACTAGACATAGCTATACAAATGGCATGGCCCTAAGATTCTGTACTGTAGATCTTACCTGGCAACATCAGTCTGTTGCATTCTGATGTCTCAGTGACAGGAAGAAGGGAGAGACAGGTGATGTCTTTAGGTTCTGATTCCACCAGACCTTGACCCAGTGGAATAGATGTGTTCTGAACAAACTGAACCAGCAGCTGAAACAAAAAAAAGAGGACAGAAGAGATGGATTTACTTGCTGCTAAATCCATTTACTCCATTCTACAGAGTCCAACAGGTGTTTACTTGGAAATTTGGTGTTAACCTTCCACTGTGCTGTACAATGCACAGAACCTAGTGCAGCAGTCTGAAGTCAGTGGAAGTCTATCAACTTAATTCAGTGGCTCTGCCTATTTTACATAAATACAAGCATACATGTATATAGCTCATGCGGGGAGAGGAGATGGGGGGAACCTAACTTTTACTTAAAAATATAATCAAGGTCTGAAATACTAGCAGAGGTAGTTATGTCTATTATTAAGGCTACTTAATCATTTCCATTTTAATTTTCATTTTTTTGCCCTTTGTTATTTTATCAAGATCAAAACTTCCAAGTCAAAAAATTTTCCATGCTCAGGTTGAGTATTTTAAGCTTAACTGAAGGCAGTTCAACCAATTCTCTTCCAAAGAGAAAAAGGTAAATTTCCCATGTGAAAAACAAAACTAAAAAGACAAGCAGACTGACAGACCTCTTTTTGGACAACTATTGTGTTTCAAGAATCTAGAGCAGGAATCTGAAGCCTGACAAGAAATGTCTTATAGACAAACAAGTGCCTTTTCAGTCCATCTGACAGTCTGCCTGATTTTGGTTCAAGTCTGGAGCACCAAAGTGTGCACAATGTTTACGCATCCTTTCTGCACTGCATTTCAGAATTCAAACTCCTGCCACACTACCATAACACATTCCTGAGCTTCTGATGTCATTCCAGAATGAAAGCACAGAGCTCTGCCTCCAGGACAGAGGTGGGAAAAATGGATTCTCCTCCTTTTACTGATGCCATCACTACCAATACAATCCTCCCTTGTATTAAACTACTCTAATTTAATGAAGGAAGCAGCAGGCTGAGAGCAACAAGATCAGGAGGTCCAAGCCCCCTTTTCCAAAGACTTGTGTTAATTATTCTGGGCATTTCATAACTGAAAAGACCACAGACCCCCATCCTGAGGGGAACTGAGTCCCTCTGGATCAGACAGGTTGCATGAGGTCATTTCTGGCAGACAGAAAACATGGACCTCATCCATGCTACCTCTCAGAAAGAAGAGGCCAAATCTGTACAATTGACCACAAGATAAGTAAAATTGATTTACTTTGTGAAGGTGTGTTTACAGCATTACTCTGAGACCCATGGATTGAAAAAAAAGATTGTTAAAAAACAAAACAGCATTCACAAGTCTTAATTCAGTTCCCTGAGCTCAGGCCTATGGAAGAATCTTCTTGTCACAAGCAGAGCCCAAAACACAGCCTTCCACTGCTGTCTGGCAGAGAAATGTCATCATAAATGCAGTTATTTTTTTTCCACTTAAGATACGAAATTCCACAACATAACACAGTCATGTTCTGGTAACAGACGCGTAACCTTTAATGACATGTTCATGAACAGCTCTTATTCTCTAGATTGTGTAGAGAATAAGGTTGACTACAGGAATTCTCGTTTCTTAATGAAGGTGGAAGTTATGTAATGACTGCAGCAAGGAGGATGCATACAGAGAAATCATGGTCTTTTCTAGTGGTTCACACTGTAAGCTGGGGCCTGGTTCTATCACTGGTCTATTACGAGATGGTAAGCAAGTTACTTTTCTTTTTTTTTTTCTTAAGAAGGTACTGATTGCATGCTCCTTATTTCTGGGTACACACTGAGACACTTCAAGGGCTTGATTTAGAACTGCTGTGCAACTGCTTTCCTCAGTTTGGAGAAGCAAATGGGAGCTGCTGCTGCTGCTATTTTGAGTCAGGCTTTAGGTGTCTTAAGATTGATCCTCAAACAGCACCAATAATGAATAGATACTTGAAATTTTGGGCTATACATTTTTGTGCTCAATATTTCCGTTGATCAAATGGGAAGTATGATACTTCCTAATACTTCCCTACCTCTCAGAAATATTGTAGTCACTCACATGGTAATATACCACATGAACTGAGTCCAAAGTCAGACCTCAAGTTTAAAAGATCAACCTTACTAACAATTATTGATAGTACAAGATTGTGCAGAGACCTCAGTCTGATGAGGGACCCAACCCGTTAGGTGCTCTACAAGCACCGAGGAAGAGATTTCCTCCTGGAAAGATTATATGCTAATTTAAAGACAAGGTACAACATGGGGGGTGTGTAACAAAACCAGTAGGAGGGAAGGGAACAATCTGTACAGCAAAACTGTCTGGAGTCAAAAGTTAGCAGGCTATTTCCAGTTTTAAAGATTTAATATTTCACATTTATTCACATGCTAGCCATAATCCCCTTCTATCACCTGCACAGATTGGAAATACATACAGGACATTCTATGAATTATGTCTTGTCCTATCCAATCTTATTCTATTATATGAAGCAATTTTAAATAAAAAATTATTTCTTCTTTGGCTCAAATGTCTACCCACACAGAGCAGCAAAAGGCAGCCAAATACCAAAACAGCAAAGGATTCCCACCCCATTCCAGAGCTGGAACTTCTGACTTTTTTTCTATATAATGACAACCAAGAATTCTACAAAACAAACTGGGCTAAGCAGTATCAAAAGGCAAGAATATAAATCTCTCCCATTACAAGTGCTGCCAGCATACACGTTGGGAGAAAATATTATTGGATGGGCTGACAATGGTACAGGGCACAGTGCAGAGCATGCCGTCTGAGCCCCTCCCCTCCCTCCTCCATGGCCGTGGTGAGGCCAACACACACTGCCGCTGTACAGAGCAGAGGAGTGCACAGCAAGGGTACTGGACACAGTAATGTGGCAGCAGGGCATGGTGGTGCTGCAACTGGAGCTGTATTTGGGGGGGTTAAGCCCCATCAGCCCCCAACTTTGTCACCTATGGGTGCCAGAGACAAGCTTAAACAACAAATTGCATTTTTTAAATCCTTCCTCATGAACAAATAGCCCCTCCCACTCCACCCCACAAATAATTCAGGAACAGTCTGAAATTTTCACAGGGCAGACGCATCTTATTAGCTAAGTAACAGCCCCACCCCCCGCCATTTATCATCACTAACATCTTGGTGACAACTTCTGCAATTGCTCACATAAGAAAGTCACTTTAAGAAGATATGTAATACATTCTTAGTTTTTTGCCAGGCAACTTGGCAGGAGTCATAAGTAATACACAAAACCACATTTCTCTATGGAGAATGGGAACTTCTGAAATATTCCAAATTCCAAACTTCTAGAAGTGTCAGTGCAGGTACAGGGAAAGAAATTGATACAACAGCTTTTTTCATAGTGGGAAAAGTATGTTCTCACATTGTTATTATACTCTAAAGATGGACAAAGGAACTTTGCTCAAATTTAAAAACAAGCAAGAAAGCAAAATAAAAGAAAAACACCCATACACTAACATGCCCCTTTGGATTTGTACCAATCAGTCAATCAAAAAAAAAGTTTTAAAATACAAACCACTGAAAAATATTCTGCGCTCTTAAAATCATGGGATACATCCACTGTCTGCTAAAATTAAGACTTTTTTGAGAATTCAGAGCCAAATGGCAAATACAGTTCTCTATCTAGCAGATGATGAATCTCAGAATAGGAACCCAACTGGAATTGAACCCAATTCACAGTCCCTCACCTCTGGTTTGGACTCTAACTCATCTGATAACATTGATTCAAGTTTCCGATTCCTGCAGCTGTCCTGTACAAGGCACAGAGTTTAAAATTCAGAGTGAACAGCCCTTTGGGGTTATTCTCATATTAGCTAGCCTTCAAGCAGTGTGGTGATCTTCCTGCAAGAAATTGTGCTTGGCAGATATTCAATTTAACCTAAAAACAAAGAAGAAAATGAAAGTGTGAGCAGCTATCATCCATGGACCAAAGAATCAGACTTCAAGAAATTATTACTATTGAACATAAACATTTCTCTTGACTTCAATGGTCTCTGAGTTCTCTCATCTGCCTAGGTGCTCATGGCATTCTAACGCTCAAAAACGAATGTAAACCAAAGTTCATTTTAAAATAACATTCTTCTCTTGTACTTAAGCAATTTAAAAATCCATAGGGTAGCAAAAAGCAATAGTTGCTATCGTTAATATCCAGAGAAATGTTGCCAGGCCATTTGAGGCCCATTTAAAGTGTGCAGGATCCCTAATGTTTGAGTATGTTTATGCTGTGAGATCCTGAGCTTTTCCACTGCACAAAAAAATTGAATACCTACTCTCACAGAACTCATCATGAAACTCAACCCTTCTTCTCATATTCATTGATTTTCTGGTTGTTAACAAATTCTCAGTAACCACAGATACCACTGACTTGAGTTCTCTCTCACGCAATTTCCCCAATTTATAAACTAAACGAGTTGTTTTTTCTGCAGGATAGGAAGATAGATTTAAAAAAAAATCTAATTTTGTTCCTAGTTTTACACACTTGCAAGTGCTTGACTTAATAATGGAAGTCAATGTAAAGAGGTGACCTCTTTTGCTGACAACTACAGTCCCCACCAAAGACTAATAGATATGATGTTCTGCTTCTCTTTCTAGTATGGAAATTTTGGTATGTAAAGAAGGTTCTCCCTGTCAGCTTTACAGGATCTCTCTATAAGTAAGATGTTTTAGGACAGCAATTCTTAACTAGCATGTTGTGAGAGCCTTTTAAGGGTGCTGCGCAATATTAACACTTTTAGGTATGCAAACACCCACACAATTCAGAAGATAAACCCGACAGGAATCCAGTGTCAAAAACATTCTGACCTGTTGTGGGCTTTATGAAGTATCTGCAACAGAAAAATAGCTCTATTCTTTTTCCATAGTCAAAACCAAAGAGAAGCCAAGAACTGGCATCTCCCAGTGGGTGTCTTGGATTGAATTAGCATAACACATAAATAAATAGTCACAATAAATAAAAATAAAGCCAAGACCCAAGGTGCCAGTGTTCATCCTAAGGTTTTGCCTCATGCTATTTTTCAAACTGCAAACTTGTAGGACCATCCTCCCCGTCTAGCCAGTGACTTTAACAAAAGACAGGGGGAAGATTTGTACCTTACAGACCAGTGATCGTAAACCAGGGTGCTACAGGACTCTGGGATGCTCTGAGATGCTGTCAACGCTAGCATGCAATGCTGCACAACATTAAACACTGTTTGGTTTGCAAACATGGGACAGACAGATTTGGGAAAAAAGACAAAAACAAGAAAACCAGCACTTTACTAAAAAATAAATAAGTACATTAGTTCAACCTGGCTCCGCAGCATCTGTATAAATTCGTTGCTTCAGCAGGGCTTTTTGGCACTTATCTAGTAACTGATTTTATCAAATAGCTGATTCAACTGGCTGTTAGATAAAATCATCTGATTTATACAGACATTGGGTGAGCCAGGTCCAACTAATGCAATGCCTCTTCTGGGCATGCACAGTGCTTGGTGTGGGGGTGTGCCCAGGTGGAAGTAAAGCACCCTTGGAAGGTTTTTTTTTCATGGCTGTGAGCAGCCATAATTCACAAGATAAATCCAGAGATTTGAAACAGGAATCCCCTGGCTGTAGCCTCAGTTCTCAGCAACTAAGACGACAACTCTATCATTTTTCCAAAGTGGAAAAAAAAGAGGGAAAACTAATGTGGCATTTTCCAAGGGCTTCCTTGAATCTGAAGAGGTTGGGAACTTGCTACAGTCTGGCCAAAGTGCATGCAAGAGCCTGGGTTAAACTGCAAGGTAAGAATGTCCCCACCCCCTACTCTCCCTCAGGCAAATAGGGTTAACTACGCCTCAGGAGCTTGAACACCCACCCAAGCCTTTGCCCCTGCCGGGACGCAGAGGCAGTAGGGGCCACAACCGAGGAGGAAAGGGGAAAAGGACCAGTTCGCCCGAAGCTCCGAGGCGCAGCGACGGGGCTGCGTTGGGGGGCCCTCCGGCCGCTCTGCTCCCACGACGCTGAGCTGCAGCTGCCCCGTAACAGGGCCGGAGTGGGGGTGGGTACTGCCCGAAATGGAGGGCGGGAGCCGAGGCCGCCAATCAGGACACAGGGCGAGGAAGGCGCAGGCGCCCCCGAGCGAGGTCGGCTCCCCTCAGACCGGTGGGATTTGGGGCTCGAGCCGCTCCTAGGGGACGGGGACAAGGACGAGGCCGAGGCCGACCCCGCCGGCCACCGCGCCCCTACGAGTCTTACCGGCATCTCAGAACCGCCCGGATGTGACGTCGTCACCAGACCGGAAATGCCAGGTGGGCCAGCTCTATAGTCTGAGAGCCCTTCTAGTGCGCAGCCGGCGGTCTCTGTAGCTCACGTCTAGTCGCGTCCCAACCGGTGACCGCAACTGCTTCCGGTTCCTGTTTCCGGGAGCAAGAGTGTATTTCCGACACCACCCCTTGGCGTGAAGGCCGGTGGGCGGGGCTCCTTGGGCTCGGTGTCTTGGGGCCGTTAACCCTGTCACCGCCAGGTGTGGGTCCTGAGCGCTCCATGCCCCGGGCCCGGGCAGGATCGGTCGCCTGTGGCGCTTGTGATCGTTGGGTACGAGCCAGGGCTGCGCCGGCAGAGCCTTGCGGCTTCTCGGCGCAGCCCCTCTCCGTGGGGCTGCTCAGCCCGCGGCTACTCTGGTGGCAAAGGCTGCTCGGTCTGTGGCTGCCCGCCCGCCTCCACTGGCCCCACGGATCCAGTTCTCACGAGCTCTCCAGAAAGCAAAGACACTTAACCCTATTTTTTAGACAGGGAAGAATTAGAGGGACCATAGCCCTGCCGGAAGCGGCCGCCTCGCTACACCGGGGTCCTGGCTCGTAGTTAAGCTCCCTGCCTGAGAACAGAGGGTGCGGTCGGTGTCTGTCATCTTACCACAAGTTGGCGCACGTTGAACCAACAGGATCATTCAGCTTAACAACTAGGACTGAGCCAATTCCTGCACTGAGCAAAGCAGAGCTGTGATTTTTAAATTGGGTTACTAGGTTAGCATAGCAGGGGAAACCAGAAGGGATGAGCCAGTGACCTTATGAAATCCTGTGCCTTAATTTCAGCAAAAGCAAGCCAGAGAGGAAACAAGCAAGACAACTCTTAGCAATGTGTGTCTTGACCTGCTGAGTAAGACAAGTTTCTGAACCAGGGATCCTTGCACCACTGGGTCTTGATGTCCAGCAAGCTTCAGCTGATAAGCTAGAAGACACCAAGGTTTATATCTTGATATCAGACCAGCAAGCTATAGGTGGGAGTTTACTGAATGAGCAGAAACAATCAAACCTGTGGGAATGGGATCAGTCTGTTCACAAAAGCCTGCTCATTGTCATCAAGCAGGTGACCTACATATGCTAAGCCAGTGGCTTCATAGAGCTTCTCCTTAGCAATTTGCAGCTGCTAAATCTGATTCACAGAACCTCTGCCTTGAAATTAGACTAGCCAGTCAATGCAGCTGAGGCAATGCTCTTCACCGGGGAGTTGTGTTAAAAACCACAGAGCTCTCAGCGTGACACTGGATAAGCGAGGTGGAGGGCAGGACAGGCCCTGACTTCAGAGTAACGGCTAACTACCTTTCTACCTGTCAGATAAACAAGCTATAGGTCCTAAATCAGTAACCTTACGGTTATCTGCCTCAATAGGCCTGGCCAAAGGGTCTGTGACTAAGTGACCTCACAAAGGTCCATGCCTTAGCAGAAACTGCAAATCAGTCACAAAGGTCTTCCCAGAGACCTTTGGGTGTTTTTCCTCAGTGTCCTGTGTGCACGTCTCCAAGTGGAGCATCGCTGGACGGTAGCCACCGGCACTCTGAGTTCAAGGGCCGGTGGGCGCTATCTGGTGTGCTCTGCTTGGTGTCCTCGCCAGGGAGCACTTGTTTTGGCCCTTTAACCCTGCACATGCACACCCTGTTTTCTTATGATTTGTCCCTAGTAATCAGTTGAATTTTTAAAGGCTCTGGCCGCCCAACCGGTGGTGGCCCTCGATTTTTAGTGGGCTGGGCCCATGGCCTTTTTCATTCAAGTAGGTCAGTCACAAATGTCACAGCTTGGATATCATCCCACGAAGTCAGAGATGTCTCCTTCCATTTCAAACCAGCAAACTAGAGGCAATGAGCTACTGAACACAGAGCAGCCTGGAGCCTTAGCATCATCCCAGGAAGCTAGAGGTGCTAAATAAACATTCACACAGGAGTTGGTCCTTTTGGTGTCCTCCCAGCACGCCTCAGTGGCTGAACAAGAAAGCTCAAAGGTTCCTTTTGATATCAGCCGGGTGATCTACAATCACAGAGCAAGGGACACCTTTGCTTTGATACCACTTCAGCAGTCTATAAATATTGAACCAGGAAGTTCATAAAACCTGGAGCCTTCATTCTGTTGTACCAAGACCCCTTAACCTGAATCATCATCAGCCAAGCGCTCTGGGTAGTTGGGCAGATGCTAAAGTAGTGCCCCAGAAGCAGGAGATCCATGCCTATCCCTTTGAGGGCCTGCGGAAGTTGTTCTGCTCGGGCTGGGGAGGTGAGGACTTGTCTGGCAGGTGGGGGCTACCAGCTGCTGGAGTAATTGTTCCGGGCTCCCAGTGTTTGGTGCCAGTGCCAGGAAACAGCACCAGGAGCTGAGGGGAAGACTGACTGAGCCTGGTCCACTGCACCTTCCTCTCCTCCTCCGCAGCAGCCCCGAGGCGCCCTCGGGCAATCCCAGCTCTTATGTCTCACTGGGAGTTTGACTGTGGGAAAACACTAGAGCGGCTCTTCTTCTGCAAAGGCCGCAGCGGGCGGAGCGGCTAGGACCCCGGATTCCTGTGAGCCGCTCAAGTTTATCTTGTGCATCGAGCCGCCCCCCAGCACCGCCCGCTCTGTCCCACAGTCCCCGCTGGGGATTCCGGCCCTTCAGGGCGGCCAGGCCCCCGAGATTTCCCCTCGGACAGGGCAGACCCCACAGCCGCGCACGCCGCAGCCTCTCCAGCCCCTACACCGCCCCAGTGAGGTGGCAGTGTCCTGTTCCCCTCTAAATCCACTCCAAATGGTTTAGTCCAACCCTCCCCGCAGCGAGTCTGGGCACGCCCTCCTTGCAGCTGATTTGATGGTAGGTTCCACCCTCCCAGCCTCGGCTTGTCGGGCGGTCGGTTCCATCTCTCTGTGAGCAGGGGGAGGAAAGAATTCCTTTTTCCCACAATCTGCAACCACTGATTGGTTTCCCCCCCTCCTCCGTTGCCTTTCACCCTCCCCCCGTAGCATCCGCGCTGCTCTCAGCTAGATTCTTGAGTGAATTGGTAGGTTCCCTACTATCCATTGGGAGCAGGTGCCATATCTTCCCCTCGTAGCCCGGTGGTACGCTCCCCTCTCTCACCCGCCTCTCGCCCCCCCCCGCCCACAGCGGTGGTTCGCGCCGGCAGAGGGTGAGCGGCGGCGGCCCCGCCCCTCCCCCCGCCTTGTCATTGATGTTGTTGTTGTTGCGGCGGCAGGAGGCTGAGGCCGGGCCGGCGCCGCGCGGGGTTGCAGCGGGGCCGGGGCCGGGGCCGGGGCCCGCGCCCGCGCCGGGGATGTCGGTGTGCGGCGGGGTGGTGGGCGCCGGCTCCCTGCCCAGTGAGCTGGTGGTGCACATCTTCTCTTTCCTGGCGGCGCCCGACCGGCTGCGGGCCTCGGCCGCCTGCTCGCACTGGCGCGAGTGCCTCTTCTACCCAGCGCTGTGGCCCCGGCTGCGCCTCAGCCTGCGCGTCTGCCCCGCCGAGCGCCCGCGCCTCGACTTCCTCATGCGCAAGTGCGGCTGGTTCGTGCGGGAGCTGCGTGTCCAGTTCGCCGCCGACAACTACCCCAGCAGCGGCGGCGGCGGGGGGGGCGGCCTGGTGGGCGACGGCGCGGTGGCGGGGCCGGGGGCGGCAGCGGCCGACGGGGAGACGCCGCTGTGCCCGCGCTGGCTGGAGCTGCTGAGGACCTACCTGGAGCTGGTGCTGTGCGTGCTGAGCAGCGTCCGCCACAACAGGTAGCCGCCCCGCCTTGCCCGCTCCCGCGGGGCCCGACGCCTTCTCTCCCCCTCAAGGGCCTGGGAAGCTGCCAGGGGAGAGGTGGGAGCCCCATTGCTCGGGGGAGGTCTGACCAAGAGCTCAGGAGAGCAAAATCACCCGTTGCCTAAGGGAGAGCGGTGCCGGGAAAGGACTCGTGCAGCTGGGGCAGCAGAAAGCCTTGAAGGTCTTGCTCCTTTGTAGTTAGGTGCTGTGCAGTCTTTGGGAGAATGGGCCTGTTTGACCTATGAGATTAACATGTGCTTGAGGCCCACTGGACAGCAGTTAACCTCCCTATTATGGGAGGGGCTATTGGGGGTACAGCAGTTGATTTCAGGGGGTAGGTAAAAAGAAAACAGGCAGAGATTCATGAGAGCAGGAGGGAAACCATGCAGATAAAAGCCGGGGTTTGAGGAATTGTATGAAATCATTGTTGGGACCTGTGACATGGCTTGATATATTTCCAATTCCTGTGGTACTCGCTCTTTGAACTACTGAGCCCACCACACATTGCATATATCACGCAATTGCCTGCTCTGTCACGCACTGCTTTTAGACCAGCCTCACATCCAGACTGAGACCCACCACAAGGACAAAATTTAAGTATCGTGCAAGTGGTGAATTGCTTTAAACAACATAACCATCAGTATTATGCAAGTGGTGAATAAATGTATGTTTAGACCAGGTATACGCATGACAGTCACTTTGTCCTTGTGGCTAGTCTTGCTTTGCACATGAGGCCAGTCTGAATGTATTGTGTAATTCACTAGTTGCCTGATAATTATTTTGCCTTTGCCTCTGGTCTTATTTAGCAGCTGGTGGATCATAGGGTACCCTTAGACGGGCCACGCATGCGAAGTAAGACTGGCCACAAGGGCAAAGTAATTGTCATGCGACTGATAAATTGCACAATACATTTAGCCTGCCCCCACGTGGAAAGTAATTGTGACTGAATAAAAATGACTCTCTAACTGTCAGAAGAGCTGACCAGCTACACAATTAATGCTTGAAAATGTGTATTGACTCTGTAGCTTAGTTCTATCCAGCTTTAATTGAAACCAGATGGGCCCTGTATTAACAACTTGTCAGCTTAGTGCTTTTGAGGAGTTTGGTATTGGGCAGGGTGATGGTTATGCTGTTGCAAGATATTTGCACCGCTTTAATTGTATTATCATGCTAGCTGTAGAATATCAATATAAAATAAGGCATAGATGTGGATTCACTTACGAGTGACCCATTGTGCACAGGACAAGGACAGCTGGAGCTGTGCAAGAATTGATTTTTATCAGGAACAAGAGATGTGGCCTCAATAGAAGGGGTCAGAATTTAAAAGTTTGAACTCTGATAAATCTAAAAATACTGTTCTATGCAAAAGTTTCAGATTGTGCTCCTTTATATTTCTTTTTTGTGCGTAAGCAGATACGTCATGCTGAAAGTAATGTGTGCGCTGTATTGGTAGTGTGCAGGGGTAGGGGGATTGTTTCCACAGTAAATACGAAATTTAAGCTAGTTAGACTCTTTAGTTGCTATGTAATCTTGTTACCGAAAAATAATGTGTAATTATAATGATGGCTGTCTTCTGATATACTGCAAATTCTTAAATTTTTTGGTCTTATACAAGGAAGCTGATTTACTCAGAGATAAATATATTTAAAGAAATGTATGACTTCTTGAGATCAAAGAGAATGAGAGAGTCTTGGAAAGACAGAGGGAGATGGTTAGACTTCTAGTCTGGGATTTAGGAGATGGGCTGTGTTCTGTTTTGCCATAGACTTCCTTGGTGACGTAAGCATTCAGTTTTTCTGAGCTGCAGCCCTTTCAATCTTTAGAACAGTAATAATAGTAATTCCTTGAATTCACAAGGTTGTGATTACAATAAATATAAAAAAAATGTGTGGTGCTCGCGTACCTTTCTGCATGTGCTTTGGTACCAATTTTCAGGATATGAAATAAGAAATATTATTCACTTGTCAGCACAAAAGAGAGCTCTAAATCAGTGATTGTCAGCAAGGGTGCCATGGCATCCTGGGATGGCTTTACTCTTTCGAGATTGCTGCATGGTGCCACACAGTGTTTGGGCTGTTAGCTGTGCAAACATGATATGCACAGATTTCAAATATGAATCTCTAGTGTTAAAAACATTCTGACCTGTCATGGTCTTTCTGAGTTCCTTGTAACAGAAGAGTTGTTTTATTTTTCTGTAGTCAAAAAACATGGAAAAGTGTAAGAGCTGAGGGGTGCTGTGAGTCTAAAAATATTGAGTACTGCTCTAAGTGTAAGCTTGAGTCACTCTAACACAGGTCAAGATTGAGAGGCTTCAAGAAGTTTGAGCACAACGATTCAGAAAACTCAAATTGCTCTTCTGTGACTTTGGAAGAAATGTCTTTTGCTCTAAGTAATAGCTAAAGAATATTGAATATGATCCTTCCTTGGTTAGAGATAAGTATATATTTGGCAGGTGAGAAGTATCTTGCTTTCACTTTAATGCAGTTAGCTCACAGGTACTTCCTGTGCTGGAAGGGAAATAGCTTAGTGTCACAAAGCTTGTTTCTGAAAGCCTCAAATCTGCTTGAGGTCTGAGTTAAGGGCCCTCACTTTTATATTTAGAACATCCCTTGCACTCTCTCCTTCACTTACTAATAATGCAGAGTTGTCTTGCTGTTAAGGTATGCTGTTATTCAGAAGTTTTTACCTGTTAGCTTGCTTGTGGAAAATTTACCTCCTGTCAATCCCTAAGTGAAAAATGTTGATGTGATGGTGACACTTCAGTAACTGTCAGAGGTATTTGAGGCAGCCACTGCTGCCTGAATTGATTTCTTTTTTTTTCAACTTCTCGAGTCCCAGTTTCTGTTACTTTGATAATAAAGAAATAAAGAATATATTTTTATAAGCAAATAACTAAATGCATTAGTTGTCAGTTATGGCAACATTGAACTTAATGTAAATTTATTTCCTGAGCCCTATGCCCAAGTGAAAAATCCCCACTAACAGTTTGTGGTACCCAGTATAGCATTACTGAATTTTTGCTACTGAATCATTGCTATCCATTATCCCATGTCTATAAACATCATTTTTGTGTTAGTTTGGAAGCTTCTTAATTGTCTTTAAATTGCCTTAGTATTTTACCAAATATACATTTTAAACCCTTTTTCATATTGATGAATGCTTTAAAAATTTAGTAAAATATTTCCTTTTTGCCATATACCAGTACAGTTTAAAATTAAAACATGTTTTATATAGCAGGTCCCTGCAGCTTTTTTCCTATCAAGTGGATTGTGGTGGAAAAATGCCTAGCCACTTAAAGGTCCCTTGGCAAAAGGAGGTTTATTTTGTTGCTAAGCAGCAGCCAGGTGTCCCTTGTTGTGAAGACTCTCCTGTGAATCCTTCTTATATTTAACTCCAGCAGTTCAGTAAAATCTCTGAAATGTATAGCTTCACACATTATTCCAAACACAATATGCACAGAAACCATAGTAAGAGTGTTGAATAGAACTGGCAGAATGAGTGACATATGCTGGTTTCCAGCTCTATATTATGATATTGGCAGGGTGTACCCTGGAAATTTTTATGCAGTGGAATACCTTCTGGAGTTGCATGTAGCTGTTATGCTTCTGTATTAAAGCTTATTGCAATAACATGTGGGCTTAAAAGCTACCTGGTAAATTTGCTAAATCACAATTTTTAAACAATAGCTTCTAAAATAAATATATGGCAATCCCAAATGAAAAATGCTGCAGTTTTACTAAAATATAAATCTTATTAGCTTCCTCACTTGCTATCATAACATGCTTTTCTCTTGGGTTGTATTCCATGGTTAAGTTATGGCTTAAATGGTTGTTTCTAAAAGGACTGCAGGGCTCAAGAATGATACAGGGTATAAAACAGAAACAACTCCTTCTGGTATTTTGCTATAGAATTTTGCATACATTTTCAAAAATGAAATCCAGTTTTTATTCAAATTGCCAGTGTTTGGTATTTTTGAGTTACTCCTTCCTCTCCTTTTCTTTTTTCCCCCTCTATTTATTTACATGCTGCTTTTCTGTTTTGAAATTAAACAAGTAGTACACCAGGCTTGTTGTTATTGAATAAGCCAGAAACAAAAAAATAATAATACTGTGAGCTAAAGGCAAGTGTTTTAAAACAGTTGCCTTGTGGCTTGCATTCTGCCTTTGGACACTGATTCACAGTTTATCTTGCCCTGAAGAAACACAGCAGTATGCAAGATAGGTGGTAATGAGCTCCTGATTATTCTAGAGCAAGGTTAATCCTTAAAGGTGAGTGGTAACAGTTTTCTCCAAGTTTAGAAGTTTGTTCATAGGATTTCAAGGGGAAGGGGGGTTGGAGATTTCAGCTGTGGGAATTAGTTCTGGTAAGAAATGCAATTAAAAATATGTAATTGGAAGGTACTGAAACATAGACCTTGATTCTCTTCTGAACCCTACCACTGGCTTCCTGCATGACCTAGGGCAAGTTGCACTATCTCTTTTCCTTTAGTTTCCTCAAAGGAAAGGGAGACAAATAGCACTTTACAAAAGGAAGCAAAATACTTAGAGATATGAGAGGTATGATTTGCAAAGTTTCTGGTTTCTCCATTGGAATGCATCTGAGGGTACAGACAGGGAAACATTTTGCTGAGCTGAAACATGAGGAGCCTTTATCTTGCATCAGCTCTTCTGTGGTAACTGTTCCATGTATACCTGTGCATGAATAAAGTGGGACAGCTCCCTTCTGTTTCATTTTCCTCTTATAGTGAGGTAGGAGTGGATGTGGAGCTGCTGATGTATGTTACCTCTCAACCCTCCCATTCACCCAGTCTAGCTTGTTTGTCTGTCCATACCCTAAAGTCCCAATAGGAATGAGGAAGGTTTTAGTAGTGAGTTGTTTCTTCCACACGTCTGTTCAGTTCTTGTCATGTCACTCTGACAGAGAAGTCAAAATCTCCTGTTCAGACTTCTTTAACATTTTTAAAGTAACTTTTTGGTAAAATATCATTGTAGCTATTTTAAGAGAAGTCCAGACCTAAGAAAGGGCCCTTTGTGTCCAAAAGCTTATCCCGATCAACTATGAGTTGGTTCAATAAAAGATACCTACCCTGCTCCCCAAAGAAAAAAATATATAAAAAAGCCCCCCTTGTTTTTCATATTTCCAGCACCTGATGGCTACAACACTGTACCCCTACCTGAAGTAAAGTCTTGTGATCTTAAATCAGAATTATATTGAATAGTACAGTAATTCAGAGAATAAGAGTGAAAAAAATATTTCAGTTGACTGTGTGGCTCTGGGGATGTGAATACCAAATGACTAGAGGCAAGAAATATCTTACGAAGTAAAAAATAGTGAAGTTTATTCTTATTTTCTTTTGCGTATAAGATAACATGCTTCCTTGGCTGAAATGTTCATTGGCTGTACAATGTAGTTTCAGACATTTAAAAACATCTGATGTTAAAGCTGATGAGTCTTTGCTGGAGGCCATTTAAAAATGTTCTGTGCAATTCACCTTGACTGGAAGCTTAAGCAATTTTAATCTTAACACTTGCAAACAAATGAGAAAATATGCTGACTTTTTTTTAGTGCTGGAATTGCTTGTGTTTAAGAAACAGTTTCCTAAGACTTGTGTTTTGTATTAGATGTATATAGATGCAAAGTCACCGCAAACCTAATTTTGAAAGAGCAGCTTGTTCTTTGAGTGTCTGCTGGATGTAGAAAACTGCTGCTTCATTATTACTGAGTATTATTGGCATTGAAAAGGATCTGGGTGTTCTAGTAGCAATTTACTCCTGCTTATTTTTAACAAAGTAAAAAACAGTTTTGTAACTCTCTATAGCAACAAACTGAGAGGTCACTAACAGACAATTGTGAGTTCTGATAGGGAAGACAAACCAAATACAGAATGGGAGTAACTGGCTTGGCAGTAGCACTGAGGAAGTGGATCTGGAGGTTCTGGTGGATAACAACATGAGTCCTCAATGTGATGTCCTAACAAAGTAAATACACCTTGGGGTTGCATTAACAGAAGTGCTATTTGCAGAAATAGCCATTCTTCTCGGCATTGGTCAGGCCTCAGCTGAAGCATTGTGTCCAGTATTGGATGTTGCATTTTAAGAAAAACGTGGAAAACTGGAGAGGATCCAGAAAGTGAACGTAAGTGGGTTGGGATATGAGTTAGTTTGATGGAACTACTTATGTTTAGTTTGGAGAGGAGACTAAGAGGAGCAGGACATGAAAACACTAATCAAACATTTCATAAGCTGCCATAAAGAAGACAGAAAAAATATTCTCCATTGTCATAGAAGGCTGGACTTAAGACAATTTATTTAAATTTCTGCAAAGCAGATCTAGATCAAATCTTAGAAAAAAAACCTTTTAATTGTGAAACAACAGAATAGGCTGCCTTGGGACATTGTGGGATTTCCTTCAGTTGGAGGTTTTCAAGAAGAAACTTAACAGGCATCTGCCTGGGATAGTTTAAAATCTGGCATTTCTACAATGAAATCTATTATTTTTGAGGTCCAGTTCTGTGATACTCTTGAACCCACAAAATCTTAACAAAATCTTAAGTGGCAGCTTAGAAGAAAGTTAACTTGTGATAGGTCATGAGACTATCAGGATATCTAATACTTTGAGTGGATATTTTTTCAGTAGGAGAATTGTTTGTTGGATTAGGGGAAAGGAGAAAAATCCTTGGTGAAATCACAAGTAGATTCTTACCTGTTGGCTGCTCTCAGAAAAGTAGGAAGAACTTAGTGTCTGTTGACTTCTTTCTTTTCCCTGTGGAAAACTAACCTGTCAATTCTGTGATCTGCCTGATCTATATCGGTGTGGAGAGCAAGGATTCAGATTTTGTTAAAACTCCAGTATGTCAGCAAAATGGGGCACCTGTCTTGAAGGATTATTAGGTTTTAAATTTAACCAGTCAGAATAACTGTCTGTATTGAGAATTTTCCCCATTTCCCTACACTGTCAATCTGGGACAGGCTACCTGTAACTGAGGTAGCAATCATGAAAATGCTAATACAGGTGATGAATGATCATCTCTACCATTGTGTCTGACCTCTGAATAGAAACGAGACTTATGCAAAGTGTGTGATAGACCAACATTTTTTTAAGAGGTATATCAAGTAAATCTACAGGATTTCAGTGCAGTGAATTAGTAGATAATAGACTGGTTAGTATGTTGGGATAAACTTTGATAAAGAAACGAGAAAAATCTCAGCTAGCAAAGAATATCTTGCCACTTAAAGACTCATTTTTGGAGGGAGTGTTGCCCTGGGGGTTCAGACCAACTCTCAGGATCTCAATATTGAGCTATTAGACAGGAGGGTGTGACACAATTACACATATACAAAACGCACACAAACCAATTAGGGGTGGGTGGGTGTGCATACACGCACACCTCCCCTCCCCCCCCCAAACTAGCCTAGGCACATGCATACTTATCACCAATTCAAGTACATACACTATATACCCTGAAAATTAGACACAGATCACTAATTCATATATCATGCACACAGTGCTATACACACACACACACTCTAGCAAATCAGATACACACGCGTTCAAAATAACCAGTCTAGGTTCATGCACACCCATCACCAGTTTAAGCCCATACACACTACACACACCACATTTAAACGGAATCAGTTACCAGTTACCAACACCTGCACATCCAGTACACGTACATGGATTACTAATACACACACACACACACACTGATATCTATATATGTGTATTCACTAATTCACACACATACCACCCACCTACACATATACAAAGGTGAGTTCCTAAGTTGGGTGTTGTGATGTGTGTGTATGTATGTATATGCTTGGTGTACTTGGGATACCTGGGGAAAGGTTAAAGTAAGGAAGTAGAAGTGTGAGGACTTAAAGTTACTGGAAATGAAAGTCAGGGGACCAGGATTAGAGCTGGTAGACTAGAGGGGCATGGCCTGAAGAACTGAGGCTCCGGGGTAACTTTAGGTTAATTGATCTTCATTGATTGAAAGACAACACCCAAAGCCTGCAGAACAGGGAAGTCTGGGACTGGAGCCAGAGCTAGGGGGGAGCTGAAAATAGGTGCTGGAGAGGGAAAGTGGGACTAAGGGAAAGTGTGGGTGTTAAAGAGGGGCTCTGGGTGTGGGGGAGCCAGAGGATGGTTCCGGGGCAGCTACAGAAGTCTGGGAAGCTGCAGGGGGGAAGGGGGAGTCTAAAACAGAGATGGACAGCAAAAGATCATACAGAAAGCAGTAGGAGAGACTGAAAGGTGTCAGGGGCAGCAGGAAAGCAGAGAAAGGCAGCAGAAAGTCACAGGGAAAAGGCAGTACGAATTGAGAGGAGTTTGGGGAAACTAGTGGAGAGGGGTGGGAGCTGGAATTTAAAGATAAGGAAGAGACTAGGATTCAGTAAAAATGTGACCCAACTCAGGGTTGCAAATGACAGTGGTTTTATTGAGCAGGGGAGATGGTGACACAATGCCAATTGGTTCCCTTGCTGCGCGCGCACACACACACACGCAGCAGGGGTTAAAGAGGCTTGGTGCAGGAACTGAAGTCCAGGAGGAGAGACTGAGAGAGAGTCCAAATAGTAGGAGGAGGTGTGCAGGTAATATCTACCGATCCATGCTGGAAGGGGTCCTTGTCCAGAGGGGGGTCACCGGCAAGGCCTCTGGGTTGATAGGTGGTGTGGCGTGGTGCTGGTCCAGATGGAAATGGCGTTCCCACTGGGTCTGTCTTCACTGCCCCTTTTTTGTAGGGTCAGACCTTGTGTGACCCTAGTGACAGGAGGCATGCCCAGGCAAGGGTCAGGCCCTGGTGTACTAAGCATGTGTGCTCCATGCAGGGATGTGCAGTTTTGGGTGTCTGTAATGGTGAGAGTTGCTGGTTTTGCAGGGTCCTTTCTTTCAAATGCTGGTCTTGTCTCTGTTCCTGGGTGAAGTCTGTGGTTCCTGGGTGATTCAATGAGGTGATGGCCCAGTCATTACAGACCATTCAGTAGAAGCCTGCTACAATTATATTTCAATCATTCCCAATCGCACTTATTCATTGGGGAACCAATTTACATGGGAGGGTATGTGACTCATACAGTTGCAACATGGGATGCCTAGGCAGAGGACAGAAGATGGACACTTGAAATATAAAATGGAAACTTGACATGACTTTGGTTCACTTACAAACACAGGCCTAAACCATACAATATCCATATGAAACAATAAAAATCAAAATCAAAATGATAATACAATATACAACAGTAAAATCAATACAAACCTAATAATAATACAGTATAAAACGGTGGATATCCAAAACCAAAACCTTGCTACCAAAATAAAAATGTCTAAAGTTTATCCTACATCTTAGGTTACTTATAGGGAAAAGAGAGGGAGAGAAAAGATCAGAAATGGTTGGGGGAGGGGAGGGGATGCATTTTAAAAGAAATACAAAAAATAAAACAAAACTCAAAAAAACCTGGGGGTTTTGCTACAGGAGAATAGGACTGCCTTCGCATGTCTTCATAGAACAGAGCATAACAGCGCTTGTTCCTTTGCCAGTCCATCTGTGTTGATTCCATTAAGCAGGCATGGGGGAAGGGGGGGAGAGCATGACCTCATCTCATCACTTTTGTTTTCATTTTTGTTAATTATCTATAGCAGCAATAGGCAACCTCTTCTTGCTGTGGGCCAGAATGACCTACCTTGGGTTAGAGGTTCTAAGACTTGTTTGTAGCTGGTGCTCCTCCCCACAGCGGCACAGGGAGAACGCCCATGGCCATCCCATCTCTCTGTTGTCAAAGCTCCATGTCCATGGGATGGATTCAGTGGCTTCACAAGCCTTAAGTTGCTGACAGTTGTGTGGTATCGAGTATGAATTCAACTAGCTGATGACCATAAAATCAGATTGGTAGCAAATGCAGAAGACAATCCAGGGGATGGGAGTAGAGCTCAGGGAAGGGGCAGGGTTAATTAGCTGCTGACTTTTGTGTGTGATAGATCGATGATGGCTTTCTGAATCTGCAGGTGGCCTGACCTAGGCCTAAAAGGTGTGAGCTGCCTCATTCATCTTGATAATTTGACTTAAAAAAACTGGATTATTCTGATTTGTTTCTGCCAGTATCTTCAGCTTTCTCTTTCAGAAGGATACAGTCAGGCATTGTTATAGACTTATCCAAAGCACTATATGAATATGGTCAATGTAAAATTACATTTAAATTCAAATATCAAAAATGTTGCTCTCTGTGTGCATTTATCATTTAGTTTCTGAGCCTGTTGCAGAACTTGGGACCCTTGCTGAGGTCTTTCAGGTCTGGCTTCCTGTGAAGTATGTGGAGCCTTGCTCATTTGCCTAAGATAAGCAACAACTGCCACTGGGGGGACACTTCTCAGGAAATCGGAATGGGAAATGTTGGGTCATAAACAAATCAGGATTATTTTGTAATACCAGTGCTTAGATCTAAAAACATGATAGATTGCATCTCAACTCCCATAATCTTAGGTGCAACTTTGTTTGCTTGGGTCTGCAGTAGGTGAATTATCGTAATGTTTTATTCATTTCTAGTAACACAGTGTCTTCACTGTGGGAGCCTGTGGGAGGTTCTCTGCCATTGCAGCACTGACTTCCAGAGATGCTGCTTCTTGTAAAACACATTTGGAAAAAGGTTTTTTGGATGCTGGACTTAACAGCTTTAAGTCCCGAAGATGTATGTGCTTCAGCAAAAATAATGGTTGTAAGAAATATGTTGCTTATTGCTTCTCTTTTTTGGCAACATCAGCACCAATATGACAGAGTGCCATTTTGCAGGAACACTGACAGTCATGTTACTTCAGCTTCTTGCAGAGTGAAGGAAGATGTTTGTTGGATCTTGGAGCTACGTACATAACTGTTCTGACATATATAACATGCAGCAAGAATATGTTCAATAATATAAGGGGAGGATCTACCAGCAAAGATTAAAATGCCTCTGGTTCTCATATCCACAGCAACATTGATCAGATTGACTCTAGAAACTGCTTTGAAGCATCAGTCTATGACCTGGTAAACCAGCAGAAGTAGGCATTAATAAATTCTAGTACAGAAACTGCAGATTAAATTAAATTAGTGTCCAAACTAAAAGGATGATGCAGTCTTCCTCTTGCAGTCCTCCACAATTTATTGGAAAGTGAATTATCAGGATGAAATATTTTGAAGGCCCAGGAAAAAATTTAACCTGCTGTATATATAAATATTTAGAAAATATTTGAAATGTAATTACTTTTCAAAAGTTAAAGACGCTTTAAGTACTACACTTTCCCTTGGAAATATGGTAAACCAACCTTTACAGTTTTCCAGTCACAATTTTTTTTCAAATATCTTTTCCTTTTCCTTCCTAGAAGGTAGAAGGAACAGGGGAGGAGATGTTGAGGAAGAAAAAGTGAAACTGACAATACATTATGCTGAGACATTCATATTATGGTTTTGGGTTTTTTTTTTTCCCTTTAGTAGTCCTTTAAAATGCATTTGAGAGTTATTGTGTGCCAACAACCATCTCATCAGACTCTGAATCATGTTGGAATAATTTGATGTTGCTGTCTTTGACACTGTAAATTAAATGCAGACTTTTTTTCAGGTTTGCTTCTTTCCTGTTTTAGATCTTTGTGCTGTGTTCCATCCCATTGTACTTTATGAAGATTAAGTGCAACTTTCATGGGTCACAAAATGGAAAAACATATTAAACGTCATTCAGCAATTTTAAGCTGTAAGACTGAGAGTAGACAACAGGCTCAAGCATCAGAAGAATTGTTCCTGGTAATGTTCTCCTGGACAGAGATCCATACTCAGGCTGTGTTAGTACAGTTTCTCAAAACTGACCAGATATTTTGTTTCTGCAGTTGATTTCAGCAAGTTAAGCTGCTCCCCAACCCCCATGAAAAGTTCAGGTTATCAACTTTATTTTATTCAAAATCTTTATATTATCTGAACCTATTGAACAATGAGGGTTTTTTTAAGACTGACTTGGATTGCTTATGTATTAATGTGTTCTTAAGTACGTTTTAAAAATTGCCAAGAATGGTTTCCCTATAGTTGCCTTGCTTTTATTCACAAAACAATATTTTCTTTTTTTTTTGCCTTGTTTTTAATAGGAACCTCCAGAAATTAAGCCTTTTTGGGGATATCAGCATTCTACAGCAACATGGAAGTTTATCAAATACATACCTCAGCAAGGTGGACCCAGATGGCAAAAAGATTAAGCAGTAAGTTCTCCTGTAAAACACTATCAAAAACATAAGAACTGTAATACAATATAATGTTTCTACCTCAGATGCAGAACTTTCGCTTCTGCAACTGCTGGCTCTAAAACAGTTGATATAGCTTAAATTGGCAGTGCTCAACCATCTGGCCCTGTGGACTGGATGAGTGGTACAGGGTTGATTCATGGGCCAGATCCAGCATGGAGTTGAGATCCATTGCACTGTTTGAGCCCCACATGCATGATCTGATGTGCCACATCTGGCCATAGAGTGACTGCTATTTGGTATGGTGCCTCTAGGACTGTGCTAATTAACACTACCACTGTTCCCTTGCTGCCAAATTCCTGAACCTATGGGGAGCCCTGTGGGCTGGATTCAGCCCACAGACCAGAAGCTGATCACCACTTAATTAAACTGATATATTAAAATGAGTGCAAACACTATGTGGATGGTCTTGTTCTATAACAGGTAGGCAACTGCTGGCCTACCATAGGCATTTTGCTTGGCACTGGAGCCTCAGGGCAAATGGTGGGGAAGGGGCTAGGGATCAGACCCCTTGAAGCTCTCCTGCTATCCACACCTAGCACACCAACATCTTAGAAGTCAAGTTTGTACTCTGCTCCAAAATGTTACCAACCCCTGTTCTGTAAGGAATGACTTCTGGGTTGGGAGTATAAAACTGTTCAGTATTTTAATGAAAAGGCCCATAAAGTAGAAGATTGTGGGGTGGGAGTGGTAAAGGGAGGTGAAGGGATTTTTCCTGGCCTTTACAGGCACCAGCAGAAACCCTTATGTATGGAATGACCATGTACCACCTGCATGGATTGGTTTTCCTCTGTTTGTTTAATGTTATAATTGTATCTACATATCTCTTTCACTGTTCTAAGAACACACATATCTGTTCACCTCTTTCCAGAAATTTCTTAAGCATCTCCAAACAATCCAGATTCTGTTTCTACCACTTTTATTTTTCCCTCAGAAGACTCTTCCAAAACTTTACTCCACTTCATTAGAAATCCTCTTCTGATTTCCAGTCTAAATTTGGTTTGGGCCAGTTTATAAGCATTTGTCCTGATTTGTGTCACTTGGGAAAGGATTAAAAGGTGGGGGAAGCTGTTGGTGGTGGTTGTTGGGTTTTTTTAGGAGTATTTTTTGGTATAAGGTGTCCACACAGGAGTTACACTAGTTTACCTATACTGGTAAATAGATGAGCTCTGTGTCAGCTCTTTTACGCTGTCAAAGCAGGTGAAGAACAAGAGCCATTAATTCCAGGCTCTAAGATACAAGTAGGTCCTCTCCTCTTCTTATCTTTACCTCGATCTAAAATAGTTCTGGAACTGTTCTGATATGGACTGATTTAGTGTATGGGAAGCCTGAAAACTGTCAAAATAATATTTGCATTCAAATAGTAGACATGCTGAGACACAGGTCCTGCTCAGTTTATGTAACGCAGGCATTGAGGTATTATGTAACAGAATGCTGTATTGCAGTACCTACGTGCAAGTTTGTAGATACAGTAAAAGCTCTGACTCTTGATGTTCTTGTTTCTTGTGGATTTCTCATCCCCTTCACATTTGATTTATCAGTATTTTTAAGAATTGGATCAACAGAAGCTTCTGTTTTCTGTCAGTTCTTTAAACAGTAAATTCTGTTAAGTAATATGTACTTCATAAATAGCAAGAAAAATGTTGTTTTAGAAGTCCTATCTGAAAACTTATTAATTATTTAGCCTGAAGTTCAGGTCTCTCTTTGTTACACTGACTCTCATTTTAACATGTTTGAAGAAACTGATATGAGAGAGTACCTCTTTTATCATTGCTGGAAGAAAGCTGCGTATTCTGAGGGTAGTTTTTTGTTTTTCTTAAAGAAAATTGGCAGGTTTTCCTTTTTGGTGAAAATATGACTGGAGTCCAAAATATGACACAAGTCCAACTGAACTGGCACAAGGTATTTTAGGAAATAGTTCTTAGGATTTTTAATTCCTGTTTGTGTACACCAAGGAATATCATATTTTATGGTGTGAAGCTTGTTTATAGCTAGCTTTTATTTTAGAGTTTGATTTTTGCAATATACTGAACAGCTACTGGGGATGCCAAGTGCATTCAACCTCCATTAAAGCCAATGTTAATTAGGGATGGTTAGTTCTATGAAGATTCAGGCTCCAAATGATTAGTGAATGTGACACACTTCAGTAATTTGTCTGTTTTTGTTTGTTTTTGTTTCGGGGGGAGGGGGTGGACAGGAACTTGCATCATACTTATAAACTTCTGGGAATCTCCAGAAGAGTTCTACAGTGGGTACAATCTTTGCCAACTGAGCGCTACCAGGATGCTGTGCCCAGTGGTAGCTAATGACTTTAACCAGGCTTTGATGCTTTTTGTTTAAACAAAATGCAGCCATTACTCTCTTACTATGACAACTTAGTGCTGGTTCTATAGTGCTCTGGGTATGTTGGGAGTTTGTTTAACCTTAATTTATTACAACCTGTATTTAAGTAAAAAAAAAAAAAAAAAAAAAAATTATGTTCACTACTTAAATGCAATTTTATGAAACTTTTACCACTATGCTACTTTACTACATAATGGGGAAAGAGGGATCTTGGAATCATAGTTGACTCCAAGATGAACATGAGCCAACAGTGAACGAAGCCATCAACAAAACCAATCGCACCTTACTGTGCATTAGCAGATGCGTGACCAACAGATTGAGGGAGGTGATGCTCCCCCTTTACATGGAACTACTCAGGCCACAGTTGGAGTGCTGTGTCCAGTTCCGGCCACTGCAATTCAAGAGGGATGCAGAGACTCTGGAGAGGGTCCAAAGGAGGGCCACTCATATGATTAGGAGCCTCCATACAAAACCCTACAAAGGGAAGTTGAAAGATCTGGATCTCTTCAGCCCTCACAAGAGATGTCTGAAGGGAGACCTTAAAGCAGCATACGAGTTTATCAAGGGGGGACAACAGAGAGTTGGAGCGCTATTTACCAGGGCACCCCTAGGAGTAACTAGGAATAATGGGTATAAACTAGTGGAGAGTAGATTCAAGTTGGACATCAGGAAGAAATTCTTCACAGGAAGGGTGGCCAGAATCTGCAATGGGCTGCCAAGAGAGGTGGTACTAACACCTAACTTGGAGGTCAAGAGGAGGTTAGATAGGCACCTGACTGGGGTCGTCTGACCTCAGTCCTTTTCCTGCCTTGGGGCAGGGGTTCGAACACAATCTGTGAATATATTAATAACTTAAGCAGTTCAGTGGCTTACTCTAAATGTTTCTGTTATTAAAAATGACTTAGGTTGTATTAAGTGAATTTAGTGTTTGTGATGAATTGGTTTCACAGTTCTTAATTCACTTTGAAGAGGCCTGGTATGGATAATGCTTGTACAGCCCCATTCAGTCTGTGTCTTCGTCATCCTAACTGGGCCCACTTTGAAGGGCAAAAATGTATTTTAGTTTTCAGTCTTTGGCCTCTCTCCTGTACTATGAACGATGGGGCCAGTTAGTGCTAGTTGTGAGAGTAGTATTTTAATGGACAGTTATGCATACAGAAGTGAACTGAGATGGGTACCTTTAAGAAACATTTACTGTTCTGGTCTGGATAAAGATTTCTAAGTGGTTCCTTAAACCATTGTTTTCCCTAGTGTAATCATTTTTAGGCTTGAAGTGCATCATATGTCTCATAGTGTAGCTAGCTGACTGTTGCAGCCTTTGTGTCATAACCGTTTACTTTAATACATCTTCAGTCAACCTTGGCACTTTGAAACTTTCTCTGCAAAATTAAATGGCTTAGAATTCAGTACTGCCAAAATATTACTCTCTTGACAGTCTGTAAAATATCTATATTAGCTATTATGTTACATACTTTGAAGAGAATAAATTAAAGTACCATGCTTAATCATGATAATTATATGCTGATATTATGAAAACAAGAAAAACAAACCCCTCTGCTCCTCTCTCCTTCAGGGGGGTTATATTCAGCTTTACAGTAACTCCACAGGTTTTAGGGAAAGAACCTGCCTTCTGACCCTAAAGGAGACAGGCCTGGAGTTAAGTAGCAGCCTATGCAAGAGGTCTAGGATGTAGTGGAAGCTGTGGCCATTTCCAAGCAGTGCTGTAGAGAGGAACTAAACAGGGCCTTTTTGAACAGGAAACAAGTGCACTTATCTGAAAAATAGCACATCTAATTTAATCATTGTTTGGCGAATATAATTCATAGATTTCATAGACATTAAGGCTGGAAGGGACCTTGGAAGATCATCAAGTCCAGCCCCCAACCCAAAGGGCAGGAAATCAGCTGGGGTCATAAGATTCCAGCAAGATAAGCATCCTGTTTGCTCTTGAAGGCGTTCAATGTAGGCGCTTGAATTGAATGTAGGCAGTGTAGGCAGGCTATTCCAGACCTTGGGGGCTTGGACAGTAAAGAAATTTTTCCTTATGTCCAGCCTGAAACGGTCTTGTTATAGTTTATGACCATTTGACCTAGTCGTCATCACTTGGGGTGCTCTGGTGAACAAACTTTCCCCCAGATACTGGTGGTCACCCCTGATAAACTTATAGGTTGCCATCAGATCACCCCTGAGCCTGCACTTTTCCAGGCTAAAGAGCCCCAGGGCTCTCAGCCTGTCATTGTAGGGTCTGCTTCCCTGACCTCTTATCATGTGCATGGCTCTTCTCTGGACTCTCTCAAGCTTCTTCACATCCTTTTTGAATTGTGGAGCCCAAAACTGGACGCCGTACTCCAGCTGCAGCCTCACCAAGGCCGAGTACAAGGGGAGAATGGCATCCCGGGATTTGCTTGAGAAGCATCTATGGATGCAAGCCAGCGTTTTAGTCGCTTTACTAGCCACAGCATCGCACTGCAGGCTCATGTTCATCTTGTAGTCAATGATGACCCCCAAGTCTCTTTCTTAGTGCTAGCCAACATAGCACTGCTGAGCCTATAAGCATGCTGCGGGTTTTTCTTCCTAAGGTGGAGAACCTTGCATTTATTGGCGTTGAACACCATCAAATTCTCATCCGCCCACTTGCTGAGCCTGTCCAGGTCAGCCTGGATCACCCACCTGTCTTCTGGTGTGGATGCTTTGCCCCAAAGTTTGGTGTCATCAGCGAACTTGGCCA
>JAGPOW010000304.1:42034558-42047575 GCA_030014935.1 Caiman crocodilus
ACTGAGAGCCTCTCAGCCTTGTTCCTGGCCCTGCTAGTGCTGCTCCTGCTGCCAAGCTGGTAATCCTTGGTATGGGGTTAGAGAAGGAAAGCATGGAGAGGAACACCAGAACCAAGGCCTCACCCCATTGGATGTAATCAGATCACATCTCGTGGGCCTCCCTTTTATTAGGGCAAGATGTGGTTTATTAGGGCAAAATTTGAGGGCTAACAGGTGACCTTCAGGCTGCATGTGGCCTACATACTCCCAGAACATCCGTTACTGCTTTGCCAGCTAGGTTCCCCAAGCTCCCCTGCCCTCCTCTGGCTAATACTCCCTGCCCTTGCTCCTGGGGTGGGGTGGCACAGTGGGAGGGGGCTGGAGTGCCCAAGCTGCGTGCACTGTGGGGAAAGGAAACGAGCTTCCTACAGAAAGTGCATGCCTGGGAGGAGGTAGAAGGCTGTGTGTGTAGCGTGGTTGCTAGGCTGCCTGTACAGTGGTGGAGAGCCTAGAGGAGGGCTGCCAAGATGGCAGCCAGCTTTTGATGGGTTCAGTGTGTTGTTCTTGCCTTGTGGCTTGTGGCCCCTGGTTGACTGGAAGTTGGACAGCCCTCAGATAATCCTCAGCCTATAAAATGAAGGAGTTTTGGCTCAGCATTAGATAGCTGTCTCTTATTTCAAGCTGCATAGGTTTTTGTGGACAGAAGGGTGTTACTGGTTTAAATCTAGGGAACCATATAGTCTCACTGCTGCCTACTGTGTTCTTGAGTCTTGATTGATCAGAACCCTGTCTGGGGTTCTTTGGGTATTTTTTAGTGGAGAACAGTACTAGGCATCACTGAGCAGCTGTGATAATGAAGTCGAATTGTGAGTTCAAAAGGAAAATTATTATTTACTATATGAGCATTGTTGCTTTAAGACTTGACAGTCTAAATTACTAGATAAGTGCACTTAAATTTCTCCCCCCTTCCTCCCCCCCGCCCCGAGCTAGGCATATGCAGTAATATTATATGAACATACATGCATGTCAAAATAAATTGCTATCTACTGAGCCTAATTGAGAAGAAGGGTTTAAAGTGAGCTTAAAATAACAAATTTTTTTAGGAATGGCTGTATAGAACATTACAAAATACAGCAAGTGTGCCATCTGAGCACACTTTTTAATATCTTCCTAAAGATATATGTGAGAGGCAAGGATTTCTTGGGTGATACATTTTGACCAATTGCATAGCTTGGATAGAGTTAGATAAGATTTCAAATGCAAGACCTTGTTCTTCAGGTCTAAAGATACAAGCACACAGATAGTTACTTGTGCTATTAAATGTATTCATGCAAACCTGGATTTTCTTAAATAACTCTACTTGAGTGGTCATGGATCTATGCAGTGAACAGTGATATGTATATGTAACATTTGGTTATTGTTGCATTTAAAGTGCCTCGGGTTTTGCATGGTGTATGTATTCCCTGTTTCAGGCAGCAATGTTAACCTGACTCAGCCTCTTTCTTGCTGATGTTAATCTCTTTTTCCTTTTGAATTAACAAGGGCTCAAGATTGTGCACGCAAATCTACGCATGTACGTGTACTAAAACTTATAATGTAACTGCATGCTCAAAGAATACCTGTGAGGAGAAGCAGAGGTCTAAAAGCTATGGGCCATGATGATCAATTCATTTATTTTTAGAGAGGTTGAGAGAGAGTTTGGTTGCATAGCTGGCATTGTTTGATTTATCCAAATCCATTTTTTTTTTTTTTCAGACTTAAGTTAGACACCTGGTTCAAACAGTGCACTAAAGCATTCCATTCATAAAAGCATGGTGACAGAGATGGGATAGGTGCCAATTTGCTACTCTTCTGGGGTTAATATGAATCTGGTTTCTAAAGAGGATGTATAAGATGTTGATACCTGACATTTACAATATTGCGATATCCAAATCTTCCTCGCCAATGAAGCTTCTAGAATTATTGGCGTGTTGAAGATGCAGATATTCTAATAGCCTTGCTATTGTATATACTTAAATATTAAGGAAAACAGGTTAATGAGCATGGTCAGGTAGTGCATTTCAAACTTGTACAAATCCAAATTTTTGTAAATATAGTTGAAAGCACTGATAAACTCTTAAGATGATGTGCTGTGCCTAGGTTTGCTGTTTGAGGTGGGAGAGAATCTGCTGTTTTGGTATGTGAGCACAGGAAGCATTTCGAAGTGGTACAGTCTCGTATTTGCAGAAACCTAAAATGACTGAATGTATTTTAAAAAATTGAAATCTGGAGAAGGCTAAAATATTGGAAACTTCAGTTCAAAGAGCAACACTTCCTGTAAGAGATATTCAAAATGATTGTTGATCCAAAGAGAGTTTGTAATTGCAAAACCGCTTGAATTTAGGGCTGGTGCATCATTTTGGCCCCGTATCTGCAGGCAGTCCATCCTACAGGCTCCTTACTGACTCTGTTAATGACATATATGGAATTGGACCTAAATGAAAGTAGTATCATTTTTTAGTAATACTATGCAACTGGTAAGACTGACTGATGTTTAACAGGATTGTTGTTGCTTATATTTTGTTTGCAGAATACAGCAACTGTTTGAAGAAATATTGGGCAATAGCAGGCAACTGAAATGGCTGTCTTGTGGGTTTATGCTGCAAATAGCAACTCCCACGTCTCTGTCCTCTTTATCAAATCCCATTGCCAACACCATGGAACATCTGAGTTTACTGGACAACCACATCCCTGGAAATACCACTCTTATCACTGCAGTTGAATTGGAGCGCTTTGTGAATCTTCGCTCGCTCGCCTTGGATTTCTGTGATTTTACAGCTGAAATGGCAAGAGTCTTGGCTGATAGTAACCATGTGCCTTTGCATCGACTGTCTCTTCTGGTCCACAATGTTTCCATAATGCACAAGTCCTTGGACAACATGCCAGAAGATGAGAATTGGAAGGCACTGACACGCAATAGCACTAATCTCCGGGTCTACATAATGGCATTCGATGTCAAGAGTGATGATATGCTAAGGATTCTTAAGCCTAGTATCCCATTAGAGCGGATTCACTTTGACAGCTACATCACTTGTGTTTCAGGGGCTGTTGTTGACCTCATATCCAGGCAGTACGACAAGTTCCTCACTCACTTTATACTAATGAATGATGTGATAGATATGTCTGGCTTCCCTGATCTTAGTGACAACCGGAACGAAGACCCTCTGGTTTTATTAGCATGGAGGTGCACAAGGCTCTCTCTCCTAGCAGTACATGGTAGGTAATTCTGTGGATAAACACAGTACATTTCTTTTTCCTTTTTATAATACTTCTTAGCCTTTTCTAATCAAATTGTATTTATAAATGAATACTTATTACTGCCCCCAAAATCCTGAAGCATGTTGTAAAGCACAGCTTGTGTCATACAGATATTGAAAACATATTCTCATGTCTTCAAACGTAGAAGCATAAATATCCTAATTTATGTTAATTCTTCCTAACAAATTGAATGCAACTAAACTTACTCGTTGTAAACAATTGTGACTACTTTCCTTCAAGATTTTACTAGGGTGTTTATGTAGATCAGGATGAGAAGATTTATTGTTATCAGTGTGTGGCATCTACAATTGCATGGTCTAAAGGCTTATTTTGAAAGTGGGGAGGTATTTTCATTGTTGTCTGAGTTATTTATTTGATTTATATGCTGCCCATGGCAACACTGGCTCAGAGTAGATAGATCTACATTGTGTTTGAAAACCTGATATTTGGAGGTATTTATTGCTTATCGCACATAATTTCCTGATTGTAAATTTCCTGGACAACAGCAAAACTAGGCTCAGAAGAAATGTCACTAATCTTGTAAGGATCTACCAGCAGTTACCAGACTGAAGCATTAGTGAACAAAGACCAAGTCTCCATTAGCTTAATGTAACTGGGTTGTTTAGATGGCACGTCTGGCTGACTCCAGCTGAAAGTCATGCTGGCGAAACCTTGGGTATGAAAACAACAATATTATTCAAGAGCTTTGTCATCTTAGCTTCTGTTGTTTGTGGAGGTGATATATACCTACACCAGTGGAAGACTTCCAGTTTAGCTGTTCTGGCATAGATACAGTGGCAGAGGCTGCATGGTACAGACGAGATGAATGTTGGGGAATATGTTCCTTCAAGTGTAATGTGCGGAGTGGAGTAATGTAAAGTGCACTTGCATGACTGGAATGGACCAAGATGTTTGTGCCTTTGCTGAGTGCCATCAAGCACTATTCCTATTGGTCTAGGCACTGACTGTTGTTACAGCTAGTATCGAATTAATATGTGCAAAGGTCTGAAGAGAAATTAACTGCCTAGTCGTCGCCTTCATTGAACTGGTTTGTCTGTTCCAGGTCATGTTAAATTAGCAATTTTAGGAAACCCTTAACGTTAATGTGTAACTCATGGTATAACATGACTGCATATGCTTTATGAAGACGAGTCAGTCTAGTCTACTGCATTAGAGTTACGGTTACTTTGGGTACAGATGGTAAGCGTCATTTGAGCATAGCAAAACTTTTGGAATTCCTTCATTTTATTAGGTGATAACTGGCCAAACAGACATTTGTGAATGCCCTTGACTGAAAAATGCTTTTATTCAGGCTTCCATGAGAAGCTCCAGGAGTGGTATGTGAAAGGGTCAAACTCTCATTCCCTCTCTTTCATCAGGTAACTTCTAGTTCAGCCTCAAATCTCTTCTCCCCTTTCCAATAAGATACTGTACGAAACACCCCATCAACATCATTGAAGAGTAAACCACAAAACTAAATTCTACACCTTGGAAAGGGGTCCTGCAGGAAATAACTATTTTTTCTCTCTCTCTCCTTTTAAAAGGTTACACTGTGTGGGCTCATAACCTCATTGCAATCGCTCGTCTTCGTGGCTCTGATTTGAAAGTTTTAGAAGTCACGGAAGAAAGCATTGACTTTGACCAAGGTGAACTAGCTGATCAGGACGTGGATCCAGTACATAACCTCATTGAGCAGGTATCCCTTGGATTGGGTCGACCTTGGCATGCAGTCATGGACATAGAATTACTCAGTGTCTTCACTGAGCCAACTCGTCATTTTTATAGAGAGATGCAAAGCTTCAGTGAAGGCATTTAGCTCTTTTTTTATTTACAGTTCCTGTGGTTACATATGCAAGTAGGGTCCTATTATGTTTTTCAGTAGTGTGAATTAACCCCTTTTGTGCTGTGTTTAATCAGTATTAGCTATATAGAATTATATATGTGTATTCTACTTCTTGATCAAAGAACGTAGTCGGGTATTGGTTTAGAAGCTGAAAGTGGCAATGTTTAGGGCTTTCACGGTTAATGGACTTGTCGACCAAACCTTAGAGATACAGCCGAAAGTTGTCTGAGGTTGCCGGTTAACTTTTATTTTCCCTTTCTTTTTTTGACTAAACTCTGCATCTTGAATTATTTTACTCTTAGGTCAGAGTTCTGTGCTCAGGAGCAAATTCTTAATGTCCATATCCATAGCCTGGTGGATTTTTGTGCAATCGTTGTCACATAAGCTGGTAGCATGCTACTTATTGGACTTAAGAAAAAAACAGGAAAAGATGATTTCCCAATGCCAGTTCATGGTAGACTTTCACTTTCATTTCACATGCAGTTTTTGAAGCATGAATTACTCCCACTCCCTTTTTCTCAGATATTACGCAGTAGCCTACAGCACTGCGTAGCTTTTCAGAAACACCTGAATTTGTAGACTCAGGCTATAAATTGTAGATTTCTGATCCTTTGTAAACTCACTGTAGCTTATTCTCATGGTCTATCAGCTTCTCCATACAAGTTAGCTTTAGGCCCAGATTTCAATGGAAAATGAACATATGCTCCAATGGGGTAAAAACCATAACAATGAAGACACACATTTCAATGTACATGCTTGCAAACAAACATTAGTCGTGAAATCCCTAGCAACTAAGTCACTGGATTTTCTCTGTCAGCGCCTGTGTCAGCTGCCAAAGAATAGATTAAAAACGAAGAAGTGCCCACATGCTGGCAGGGGCAGGTCAACTCTTGGCCAGCCAGATACTGCTAGATTGTAATATATAAGGTCGAATTTCGACCTGTGGTACACAGCTGTGCTGTGGCTCAGTCAGCAACCTCAGAACTCTTAAACAAACATGCACCTGTTTCACTGTGAATAGTGAATGTAAAGGAAGGAAAGGAAAGCAAATACAAAGCTTGTTCTATCACAGGTATGAGCTGCTATGATGCATGAAGAACATTCCATGAAGTATGTTTTAAAATCTTGTTATATCTGAGAGGCTTTAAAAGCCAATTAACTGTTTCAGGGCAACCGCGGTACAGACGTGGTCTCTGTGAGACTTCCACCTGACCCCAGTTTTAAGTGGTACGAATGTTGTGCATTTAATGTTAAAGGACAGTCTGCAATAATAAAGTAAGTGGCCAACGTGGGTGCCCAGCAGTGCTGAGACCTGGCTGCTCTATTGTAAGCTTTGGAAAACACAATTTATGCAACAGATGTCCAGATATGATTCTATTTATGGAAAAAGTTTATATGTGTTTTACAAATGGTTTTACCATCTTATATTAAAATGACCTTTTGACAGGTGTGCGCTGTTTTGTCTCCAGTGAGCACATACCATGCGGATTTTATATGTACATCAGTAGAGTGAATCCACTGGCACAGTGTGTGTATATGCCAGATGTGGTGAGATTTTATCATATAAATGTGATCAGATTAAAAAAAAAAAAAACTCCTGACAGAAAGTGTAAGGAAACCAGCTGAATGCTTGAATTGATGACTGATGTTGTATGGTTTATGTTAAATGTATATTCTTTTAATCAACGAATAAAGCATTAAAAATTGATCATTGTAAAATATTTTATTGTATCAGCATGAGGATTTTTTAGTATTGAATAAACTGCAGCAATCGTTCATAAACTGTAAAATTGTTACTATCCATTGTATTTAGGTGCAACAAAGCTTGAAGTCGAAGTCATATGGTATTCTTCTTCCTTCCCCTCTCCCTCTTTGACTGACACTTTTATCTGCATTTTAGAAGAATGAAGTGCTCAGCAAAAGATTAAGCCAGCTGGCACAAACCTGGTATTTCATGTTTGAGATAACTTATTAGACTGATGCAGTAAATTATAGACTGTATAATATGAGACCAATTTTTTTTTTGGAGAAATTCCTACACCAGTTGCAACTGCTTAAATTAACATCTAATATGCTCTAGAAAAATGTGTAGTAGTCTCTTCAGTGTCCCACTATTAAATAGATTCTGAATATACACAATGCTTCAGTTTGACATTTATCTATTTTAATAAAACCCTTCATTTAAATATTCTGGATGGAAACCGCAGATGGTTGGTAAACTGACAGCTGCCCCACCGTGCCAGTGGCTGGCAGTGCCAGAACTGTCAGCATGGCTGGAAAGGGGGAGAGAGAGCATGCATGTGGGCCAAATATTGGTTATGATTATTCAGGATGTTTACTGTGTTATGGTTTCTCCTGAATTTCTTTGCCAAGTCTACAAACTAATAACAACCTCCCTCCAAAAAGGAAAGTTGCTCTTGCTAATGATAGTGACAGGACTGTATAGTTTTTGTTTTGTTAAAGGCAACAGGAAGAAGTGTCACTAGGACTTTGTCTCTGGACACTAGGACTTGGGGATTCCAGTTCTTAGTTTACACTATAGCTGGTTTAGCAGCTGCCTGGGACTAGAGATGCTACAATTCTTGGAAGGCCTAATAATGCTTAGAGGTAATTTAAGGTGTCCAGCCATCTGGGTTGAAGCCAAGCTCATGAAACTTTAGTAATAATAATGCTGTCACTTTAAAACATAATATTGATTGTCCAGGACTAGAGGCAGTTCCAGCTGTCTGATGGTTGGTTAATATTAACAATATGGTATTTAATGTTAACTAGTCATTCTTTCTCTACAAGAATATTAGAACGATATTCGGTATCAGACACGTTCTTTTATAGTGGTATACCTTGGTTTCAGCTGCCTAAATTGTTTTTTAAACTGATTTCCACATCATGAGGGTGAGACTGGAATGGCTGAATAGTTTCTCAATTCTACTTAAAGATGCATGTCCTTTCACATACAAGGCTTAAATATTTAATCTTAAAGTAACTTTAGAACAAAGTGATCTAAATGGATATCTGATATAGTGTGTAAAGAAGCTTTACAACTTGCACATGTTCAGAGTTGAACAGGATAGTTGCTAGACAACAGAAGCTGATGATCCACTAGCTCAAACTGCTGTAGCAGATGCTTGACTTGACAAACTTTTTCCAGTTGACAGAAGACACTATGTAGGAATAACTACATTATACAAATATTCATTGTCTGAGAAATCAGCATTTAGCTATTCCACTTTCCTTGGGATATGGACAAATAGTTACCCATTTATAAAGTTAGGACTTAAGCATATCAAACTCTTCTGTTATAGGTGGTTTAGTCTGACCCACTCTGTGGTAACTGGAAGTTACCAAAATTGCATTGAGAGAAACTACCCTAGTTTAGCTTTCACTTACTGTGGAATAAAGCTGATGATGCATGGAGTGGGTAGTACCTGCCTTTTTAATTGGTGCAGCTGATTTTTGTCTGCAATTTTTAATGAATAATATTCAAAGAATATGTGAGGCTGGAGTTTTAAGATATTAACTTAGAAAACTGTACTACATACAGTTTAGATTAAAACTTGCAAGTTAATCTGTCAATGGCAGGTTTTTAAATTGTTACTTGTAAATTGAATCTGAATGTTATAAAATTGTTGGCAACAGTCCCTTGTCTTCTACACATTTAAAACTAAAGTTATGTACTTGCTTAATCGTGTGGGCAAAATTTGGCAGCATCAAAGGTAGCACTAAATTGTATCTTATAGCAAGGTGCTGTCACTTTTTAAGCCAGAGAACTTCACTATTAATGTGAAACACTGAAAAATACCAATAGGAGGGTAACTCTTCATGAGAGCAGCATTTTTTGTGGCATCTTTTATATGGTTACTCCAAGAGTCAAATGAGTTGTTGAACAAGTGTTTGGACATCACATTCCCTTTTTCAAGTCTGCTATTTAATTCAGCCCACATCTGCATCTTAGACAACTCTAAGTGCAAACCAGCACTTGTATTAGCCACTGCCATGAGCTGCTCATCCCCTGCACTCATTGTTTTCCTCCTGTTCCAATCCAATCCTATCCCAGCTCTGTGCCTGCTTTCACTTAGTATTTGCAGTGGCTTTCAGTGATGTTCACTAATAGGAAGCAGTTTATTTAGTGGTAAGGGCAAAGAGTAGGAGACCTTAAAGTGACCACATGCCCTCCCTCCCCTAGAAACTATTTAACACCCGCTCCCCACAACAAGCAATCCAAGTGCTTCATCTGCCAGATCCTGCTCATCTCCCATGGATTTCTGATCCCTTCTCTAGACTTTTTTTTAATATAAATGAGAAGTGTGAAAGTTCTTAAGCTGTTTTTCTACTTTAAAAAAAAAAAAAAAAAGGCAAAATACTTCATTTTTCCAGACATGGTGGCAAGCACTGCAAGAGGGAGGGAAACTCCTTTAACCAGATGCTATATTGACCGCAGCTTCAGCTTAACCTTCCCCTGACAATATTAAAGTTTTGGGCAGTTTGTAACTGTTCTTCCTGCTTCTCATGCACTTGCCATTAGTGTCTGGAGTCTGAATGTTGCTGGTGGAAACTAAAGCAAATGGCATGAAAAGCAGGACTTGTTCAGCTAATTCAATCAAGTAGCTCAAGCTTTAATATTTAGAAAAGAAGTACTTCCTTCCCAACTTTACCTGTAGGTTCTTACCCACTCCTATTCAGATGCCAGAACAAAACAACAATTTGTGTTTCTTCAGTAAAATAAACCAATAAAAATTCTACCCTGGCTCATTGTAGCTACAGGCTTCATCCTACTGGTTTCTTTTGTGCATGTTTTATTTGTGAAATGCTACACAAGATACAGCTTTCTGTAAACTGAATGCTAGAGATCAATGTAGGTGCCAGCTCTGGCCATTTTCAAGGGGACTAGGTGAAGCTGCAGAAACATGGCAAAAGCAGAAAGCCCCCAAGCTACTTTCTGAGTGACTGCAGAGTGAATCCCTTTATAGACATTACAATCAGGAATAAGATGATTATAAAACAGATAATATCTTGAAGCTAAAACTGCAATATACTATATTTGTCTTATTTGCAATGATCACTCTGCAACCAAATGTCTTAGATGTAGTTTTATTATAGTAGATAGTTGTGTTGTCTTAAATAAGCCTGGACAGTGAAGACCATCAACTATGGTGAAAAAAGAAGTTGCAACTTTCCATGGCACCAGTCTACATGCCACCCTCCTCTGCAGTCTCCCCAGCCAGAATTACTAAGAATTGCTATTGTGCTCTTACAGGTAGTCCAATAAACATTAGGACAAGGGTTTATTATTTGTGTTTTGGGGTGGGATGTAAGCAATAACAAAATGGGGCTGTAGCCTTGGGCCTTGCCTCTTATCAGCAGCCAAGTATATCAGTTTACCTGTGACTCAGGTAGTAAAGTTCAGTCAATTGTGAACTCCCACATGTTTTGCTTCTAGCCCAAGTCAGTTATGTTCCTTGACTCTTAGCATCTTAGCCAGGAGCACAGAATCATGCTCCTCCTAAGCTTTCATTTACAAGACTTCGGACTTCTGTTACACAGAAAGGCCTGAAACTAAGACACTTGCATGCAGTTCATCTGATCTTGTTTGATATTTCTGCTAATCCTCACACAACTCCCCCAACTGCTGATTATAGCTCCTTTGTGTGCCACAAGCCCCAGGCCCAAATGCAAATCCTCAGTCTTCACTACTGCCACCACCCCCTAGTGCATTTAGATTTTGTTACCACAAAAAATCTTTGATAATTTTCAGAATGTCATGTGGGACAATCTAAGATGAATTAAGATCAGTGCAATTCTATTTCATTGATATTTATTTGATTTAATCGTCAGCCCTTCACTTTACAAATGCAAGCAAAGCTGCCACAGAATTCCAGTTCAAGCTGCCTGTTAGATGGGGCCTCATCTTCACGTTTGTAACACTGCTTCTTAAGACCCCCATGCGAACCTCATTGTTGCCTTTCTGTTCTACATACACTGTCAAAGATCACATGTAATACAAGAGGAAATTAACACATTCTTATATTCAGATGTTTCCAGATTTGAAAATTATGATAGATGCCACCTTTCAGAGCAACCCCAGTAACCAGAATGAGGAGATAAATGGATTAAGCTTGAAGCAGAGAACAGGTTAAATCTCTCTTTTCCACCATCCAATCAGTTCATTCTTCCTCTCGACTACTTGTTTTATTTCTTCCCTTAACTGGAAAAAAAAAAAATCAGATTCTGTACCTGATTGTAGTTAAGTTGAGGAATATTTCTACCTGTCCTTGACTAGTGTTGTACTGTAAACTAAAAAATAAATAATTCGAACTAAATAGCTTTCAGTGACCTACATTAAGATACCATCACAAACATTTTAACACTTCACTGGTTATAAATTCCAACTGGATCAATGTTCTGGAGATGGCAGAGAAAGACAACACTCTACACATGGAAATTTTGCTTCATGCTTTCAGACAAGTTAAAATAAACATTTAAATGAAGAAAATGACATTAAGTTATTTTCACATTTGCCTTCTTCCTGCAATAAGTACCACTTCTGGCATGCAAAGATTGCCTGTGCAGCTAAACTTGGACAGAGAATAGGTAGACTGTAAGTGTTACTCTATTTGATTACAATTTTACATCCTCTGAACAGGTTACTCAAATTAAAAATAATATTTAATTTAAAAATGACTACTGTACAACAGAAATCATTTATTCACAGTATTCATAGTTAATTCATCCTTATTTACAAAATACTATCCTGAGAATTATTCTATCAAGCTTAGATTTGCACAAAGTATTTCATTTATAATTCCTTAATATAACACAAGTTACTTAACTGAAATTGAGAAGAAAAATTTAAAAGTGTACAGGAACAGCAGAGCAAAGGGAATTTCTGACACACAAACGCTGTCAAGTTTCTTGTTGTGGTTCTAGATGCTCTGTAGCTGGTGCATTTAATTGATGAGTTAAGCCAGAAGTCAGCTCATTTCTATTTTCAGGTGGAAGAGATGGAGATGAAAAAAATCCGGCTCTCTGTGGTGGGTATTGAGAAAAAGGCCTTGGTGGAAATGGACTTCTCACTGTTTAAAAATTTATGAAGTGCTGTTTAGCTAGTAACATGGTCTTCAACACAGGAAAAATACACCCAGCAGACCCAATAGTGGTGGAGATCCTTTTACCCTATCCCAATCAGCAATTCTTAGCAGTGTCTAAAATAGTGTCACAGGCTACTATTAAGTTGTATCAAAGACACCACCAGAAAAATTTAGGCTTGCACTAGTTGTTAAATTTCTGATTGCTACCTCTCAGGTTTCTAGGGGGAGGGGAGAACAAAAACAGTGAAACCACTCAATGGTAGCCTGTTAATAAAGCTGTTGACATGTTAAATTAAAAGGCATGATAGGATCTGCCGCACAGTCCCAACAATTTTGCCTCCTACTATGCCACACATGCGGGGCAGAAAGTGTGATTTTGAGATCAAATCCCAATCGTGCTATACTGCTGGTATAGGAGGAGTCCAGGATTGGGAAGACAGGTTCCTCTGCACTGGCAAGTACCAAGCTCAGCTCCCCTGCACTCCCATAGCGTAAGCCCTTGTCACAGCCAAGGGTTCTAATGTGCTCCTGGCTGGGAGCCCTGATCAGGGGAAAGGACCATAGAAGGGGTAGATCAAGGCCTCTGTAGCTGGAGCAGGGGCAGGTGCTGCCATGGCAGGGCAGGGCATAGCAGGGCAGCAGACAGCCATGGGCAGCTCATCGGGGGGGGGGGGGGGTAACTCCCACTGCTGCATGCACCCCCAGGAGAGGCATGGGGGACATGTGCTCCCCAGATTTGTGCACAGGGCAGGCTGCCTGTGTGGACCTAGGGCCACTGGCTGTACAAGCCTCTTCTGGGGGGGGGGGGGGGGG
>JAGPOW010000304.1:42047675-42074204 GCA_030014935.1 Caiman crocodilus
CCCCCCCCCCCCCCCCCCCCCCCCCCCCCCCCCCCCCCCCCCCCCCCCCCCCCCCCCCCAACGGGACAGGATGATGACAACATGTGGACAAGGCCAGGGGCTATAGCAAATTTTGAAGGGGGCATCCCCCATAGCCACCCTCCCAGCGGTGCCACCGCCTGCCCAGCCCCTTCCTGCTGGAAAGAGGCCAGCGAAGTCCCCTTTTCCTGAGCCTGTAGAAAGCAGCTCATCCTCACCCTGTGCAAAAATCCAGGGGTGCGTGCAGCAGTGGGAGCCCCTCATCCCTGGACAAGCCATCCAAGGCTCCATCCCACGCCCCTCCCTATCCCAGTCCCACTCCCTCCCCTCCCCTCCCCTCCCCTCCCTCACCACAGTGGCCTTGATCTGCACTCCCCCATGCCCCAGCCTGAACAGACTTGCTGGCCAGATGCTGGTCTCCAATCTGCCAGGCTGCATATTGGCGACTGGATCAGCATCAGCCAGTATGGCTGGTTAATTATCAGCCATCAGTATTGGCCAAGAAAATCTGTATTGGTGCATCCATGCATCAGGGGCCTAAGTATTTCAGTGAAGGAAGCCTAATGTAACTGTGAATATACCACCATCATCTCAAAGTAGCATGTGCTTGAGAGCCAACACCTCCAGTGGTAGAGGTTTGTGATCCTGAAATAAACAATGAGATTTCACCCACTGGGGCTCTTCGTGAGGTATAAGTGATGATGTCTGCTTGCAAACATTGTGTTATCATATACGACTTCAGCATTTCATATGAAAAGATCCATACAAGACCTTTTATAAAACAGATTAAATGGGTGTTTAACCACGTTCACTGATGGACGTTAATTAAAACGTAACTTAAAACCTAAGTCAACAAACCCCTGGAGTCTTATGGAATATCTCACTTGTCATATGTGATAAGTGAATCCTCCTCATTAGAAGTTACACTGCACTAATCTTTGGTACTGTTTTGTCCCTCTGACCTAGCCACATTGAAAGGTCTGCCAACATCTGACAGTTTTAAGTTGCACCAGTACATTTGATACTGGTGACCCTGGCGTTGTATTGCCTCTTGTGAAACCTGGCTTGAAATAAATGGAATCACTTGGGCATCCAGAGATGGCATCTTGAGCACATATGTTTCTGTCATAAGAGCTGGTTGTGCCAGTTCTACAGGTGTTGGGAAGCAGGACTCCACTACAGAATGTGGCCTGTTCTCATAACAGATTGACAAAGAACAAGCAAGTTTACAATTACACATGCATTGTGCAAATGCAGTGGGATGTGCTTAGGATCAAGCTTTAACCTTGATAGTATTTTCTGTCAAACACCAGGTATTGTAACTCAGCCCCTTCACACAATTTTGGTTTTTTTAAGAGGTACAGAAGGTATACTCAGACAAGCAAGATCATACTGAAGGAGGACTGAAATTACTCCATCGCATCTCAGAAAAAATTATACAAAGGTAGGATAGTAATTTTAGTGATCTTAAAAATTAGCTGAAAATAACTAACAAAAAAGTGACATACTTGCCAATGGAGGCCGAGGTAGACCAGCAAAATCCCTCATTGGAAAATATTCACGTGGTCCATACATGCCACCAGGAGGTGGAGGAGGAGGGGGGAAAGGAGGTCCTCGTCTTATAAAAGGCCCTCTAGGATCCACTGGTATCAGAGGAGCTCTGATTTGAGGGATAGGTGGGGCAGCAAATCCTGATCCAGCTGCTTCACTTTCAGATGCAAGTGACTGATTAGACACATTTAGTAAATTCTACAGAAAACAGAAACTGGTAGATTAGTTTTGTGAAAGAACAAAAAGTACTCTGTACAGTGAGGTCCACATTCACAAGGAGGAGATCCAAGTCCACATCATGACTGAGTTAGGCACTCCAGATTCTATACCTGGCTCTGCTAAGGAGGAAAACAGTCAAAGAAATAAAAGCAAGAACTATCCAAACACATCAAGTCACTTTGCTCACTGCCCATGTACATTGTATCCCTTTTCCCGAATACTTTGGGTTGAGTTTTTCAGGGGGCAAATTTAATTGAGACAGAATGTCTTGGCTTACTTATTTCAATACAGGCAGTCCTTGAGACTTGCAACATTTTGAGTTACATTTCACACTTACAACATTTATAAACTAACACCCTGTTTCAACTTTGATGTCAGTTTCAATTTTACAACATTTGATCCAACGCAATGCCACACCAGCAAACAAGTTTGCTGTGTTGCCCATCTCCCTGGAGAACATCTGTCCAAACTTCCTTGGACACTTAATCTTTAAGAAAGCAGACAAGACTCCAGAAAAACCTGCAGCGAAGACTCCTGAGAAGACTAAAGCCAAGAACCCTTCAAAGAGTCCAACTAGGAGCCCTTCAAAAAGTCCAGCAAAGTCACCTCAAAGAAACCCTTCTGAATCAATACGATTGCTATTTAAAATATACATACATTAATGTAGCTATGTTACTAATCTATAATTGACCAAGTACAAAATTCTAGGTTATTTTTGGTGAAAATAGGGTATCAAGCCTTGGTTGAGGAACCAACCAATCCCCCATTTATAACACTATTTCCTATGAGAAAATCAGTTCCAAGTTACGTTTCAACTTAAGACGCAGTTTGCAGGAGCCAATTGTGTCATAAGTCCAAGGACTGCCTGTACATACGTTATGGACACTATCAGTCTATACACAACAACTTACTAAAATAGCCAGACTTTGGAAAACAACATTAACTACAACAGCTCATCAAACTGTACGTACACAGAAAAACTTACCTTAAAATATGTTAAAGAACAAACGTGCTTAGAAATCTTCTCTTGCAAGGAAAGCGATCAGTTAAAATAATTTTTCTAAATGTTTTTGATCTGCTACTTACACTCAAGTTGGGATGGTCTTTTGTTCCATTTCCACTTGACTCTATTCTTGAACTGTTTTCAGAAGATGCCTGCCCATCTGTACAGCAAATGAACAAGTAAATCAGCACTGGGTTTTTCTGCTATATTTTTACTGCATAAGAAGAAAAACCTTACTGCAAATACATTTTTTAAAAATAGGAAATTGTCTAATGAGGTACACCACAGTATCTGACATCTTGTCTGGCAACTGGTCTGGTCTATGTTTCATGAAGCTGCCATAAATCGTTACAGATAACATAAATAATGGATGGAATTCCTTCTCCAGAATGGTTATGACCTCTGCTGCACTTTAAATTCTGTATGGCCAAGCAAGTCTTTACTCTCCCGATCAGTGGTTGTCAACTGGGGGTACGTGTACCCCTAGGGGCACTTAAGGTCATGGGGGGGCTCCCACTGCTGCATGCACCCTGGCAGAGGCTGGGGGAACATGTCTGTCCCCCCAAATCTCTGTGTGGGGCTGAGACAGCTGCCACTGTATGCTGGGCTTTGTGCACTGCTGCAGCAGCTCTGGGAGCAGTGTGACACCACATGCCTGCTGTCACCAGGTTGTGCTGTGCCCCTTGCCTGCCTGGCAGTGGGACACATGGTGTCACATCACTCCTAGGGCAGCTGCAGTGGCATGCAAAGCGTGGTGTGCAGCAGAAGCCACCTCCATCCCACACACTGATCAGGAGGGCACATGCCCCTTGGACCTCCCTCAGGGTCCGTGCAGTGGCAAGAGCTGCCCCCACAACCCTGGACAAACTGCCCAGGCTCCGATTGTCCCATGACCTGCCCAGCCAGGGCCCCATTCACCCAAGCTGCTGCCCCTGTCTGAGCTCCACTCCCTCCCTTATCATAGGGGCCTTGATCTGCACCCGCCATGGCCCTTTCCCTTCCCCAACAGATTTACCTGCTGGGGCATGGGGGTGCATGCATGTGCTCAACCCCCTCGACCCCCCCTAATTTTAATATAAAGGAGTCCATGAACTGAAACGGAGGACAGAAGGGGTACACTTGTTAAAAAAGTCAGACTAGATGGCCTGCTCTAGGCCCCTTCTGACCCTAGGTACTAGGTACTATGATAAGGTTGAAAACCTCTGCTCCTGATTTTGCTGTTTCTGTTCCTATCTTCCTAGGAACACATTTAGTACAGATTATCTAACCCACTAAGCTTTGCTGTGGTCTGTCCTACTTCAGGGTGAAGACCTCCTTCAAAGACAGCTGCTGTAACAGACATGGCTGTCAACAATTTCAGAAACAACCACAGAGACAGACAGTGTCCCTCTTTTGGATCAAATCCTGGGTCAGGGTTAAGGAAGAGTAGTACAACTTTTCCCATACTCTCTTCTTGTTACTTGTCCTGTATCTGTTTTTCAAATGCAGAGATACATTTGATCTCCAGTCTGAATCTGGCACTCTCTCTAAGAATTGAAGTCCTCTTAGAGGAAAGAGAGGAGAGAGATTTCAAAGAAAACCAGTACAATGTGCAGGGCCTGGACATTACTCCCCCTTTCCAAGAAAAAAAGAGAGAAGAGAGATACTTGACCTTCCTGCATATGCAAATGCCATTGAAACGAAATGAAACAGCTAAGCCAGAACAATAACTTGACAATAAAAAATTACATTTCTTTACATTTCCTATTTAGTCTGTCCCATTTGTGGATTTTGAAATGTTAGAGACAACTTATCAAGATCTCCAAGATAAATCTACCCAAAAAGACTTGCCTATCTTTACTAAAGGCATACATGACTATATAAATTATTTAAAGTGTTGATTACTGTTACTATCACATAGTATAGAGAATATTAGTTTCCTGCAACTTTGCAGCATAGGCGGCACTAGTAGTCTGCCCAACAACTATTTCACATTGCTTGTAACTTTGTCAAACTTCTACCACTCAGACAGAAGCTGAGGTAGGGAGAGATAGAGACAGTTTTATAACCACCAGAAACACTTCCCTTTCAAGCATGAAACGGAATCCAGAATTCTTCAATCCCAACATTTCTCTGATGTTAGAAAGTACTTCTGACACCTACTAGCGAAGTGCATCTTGTAGATCTAGAGGCTGGTCAACAAAAGGAAGCAGCAGCCTGCTACTACAACCACCAAGTTACTCAACTCAAGTGGTACAGGTTTGTGTCCCAGATCTAGAAGTTGTGATCTTGGTGATGATCTACAGGGCCATTCTCCTAATACGGTCTAGATTTTTTCTAGTTTTTGTTTTAAACTGAAAGCCTAGGAAGTCACATCAAAGCTATGTTAAATGAATGTTAACACTGAAAAATCATGAACTCAGGAATTAGGAAGCATGTAAATTAAGATTGCCTTAGCTTCTTAAGAATGCAGCTCCTTGTATTGTAATTAATTTTTACAGCTGAATTACTTGCTCATGTGCTATTTTTTCCTCCTGCAGGACCCTTCCCCAGAATGATTTACAGGTGTATGGCAATGATGCCACTAGTACATAGGACCCTCTCCTTCATCTGTTGCAAGAAGCTGAAAAGTGTCTACTGCAAGATGGTGGGGCCTGAAAAAATGATTTGTTAAAACAGCTAAATGCAACCATGCTTCTCCCACAGAGTTCTTGTATCTTACTAGGCAAATTACACAAGCCAAAACTTTCACAAATGGTCCTTAAATGTTCATTTCCTATACAACCAATTTGAAACTTCTGGGACCTGATCTATACAGGGGTAACAAGCACTCATGGCTGTGACTGAAGTCAAGAGAAGCTGTGCTTTAAATCTGGTTTCTTTTTATGATCAGGTCACAAAACACTTCGATGCAGAAGTAGAGATGGATGTTGTTTACTTGGATTTTAGGAAGGCCTTTGATATAGTATCTCATCCCACTCCCATAAATAAATTAAGAGGCTGTGACTTAGATGATTAAACAGCCCAGTGGATGGCAAATTGGCTTGGGGGGGGGGGGTCACACCCAGAGACTGGTAGCGGACAGGTCAGTATCAACCTAGAAGGATGTGGGCATGGGGTCCCGCAGGGCTCAGTCCTTGGACGTGGATGTGAAACTCTGTCTAAGTCTGTGGATGATACTAAATTGTGGGGTGAAGTAAACACACTGGAGGGTAGGGAATGATTGCAGGCAGACCTGGACAGGTTCGAAGAGTAGGCTGAACACAAAAGGATGCAGTTCAACAAGGACAAATGCAAAGTGCTGTACCTAAGGTGTAAAAATATCCAGTACACCCACCGGCTGCAAAATGACCCTCAGCAGCACAGAACTGGAAAAGATCTTGGAGTCATCAGCAAAGCTAGCCACACTTTATCATGCATCAGTAGATGCATGACAAATAGAGTCAAGGAGGTGATACTTCCCCTCCATGTGGCATTGGCCAGACCACAATTGGAGTACTGCATCCAGTTTTAGATGCCGTACTTTAAGAAGGATGTGGATAACCTTGAGAGGGTCCAGAGGAGGGCCACGTGTATGGTTAAGGGTTTGCAGGCCAAGCCCTATGAGAAGACTAAGGGACAGGGATCTCTTCAGCCTCCACAAGAGAAGACTGAGAGGTGATCTTATGGCCACCTACAAATTCATTAGTGGGGGAGCAGCAAGGAACTGGAAATGCTCTGTTCTGCAGATGTGTCTCTTGTGATAACAAAGAACTATGGTCACAAACTGACAGAAGGCAGATTTGGGCTGGACATTAGGAAGAACTTCTTCACAGTAAGGGTGGCCAGAATTTGGAATGGGCTCCCAAGGGAGGTGGTGCTCTACTTTACCTTGGGGGTCTTTAAGAGAAGGCTGGACAGGCATCTGGCTGGGGTCATCTGACCCCAGCACTCCTTCCTGCCCAGGGCAGAGGGTTGGACTTGATGATCTGTTGTGGTTCCTTCCAAACCTAGCATCTATGAAATATACAAGGACATGGAAAATAGGAAGTACTCTGAAAAGGCAAGGCCTACATATCTCAAAGCTGAGCACCCAAAATTAGGGAAAACTTAGCAATATACCCAAAGGACTGACTTCTCCATTAGAAACTGATTCCTTGAGGATCTGGCTCCATGATTTTTCCATAATATCACAGTAAGATCTGTCACTGAATAACATGATGGAACCAGATTAAAGTAATCCCTACCTGGTTTATCAAAAGGCTGCAAATTATAGCTCCGTAGTTCTGCTGGTCCAGAAAGTCTTCCAGAATTTGGGGGACTAGAATAAAATCGCTCTGGTCTCCGAGGAGGAAGAGCTGGATCAATATATGGCTGACCTACCATTCAATAAATCACAGGAGGTAGTTCAGTGAAGACTCTTAAGGGTATAGGGTCTTTTTCTTTTTGGTTTAAATTACATGCCTACCAGTTTCTCTTTTGGATTTCTTAAATAAACACCCCAGATTAACATATAAAATCAATACAGGGAAATGGTCTTGAAATAAAAAACTCAACCATGCAGGTGCAATCCTAACAATTTACACCTGGGAAGCTAGAGACATCAAATTCTATCATATATACACATTGTTTATAGCAGGGCTGTCAAACTCAAATGAGCTAGTCTACTGGATCCAGGCTGCAGGATTTCTTGCAAGCCAGATGAACCACCTCCAGGTCTGGACCAGGGGACTTCTCAGCACCGTTCCCAGAGTTGTTGTGCTGCCACAGCCTGTGGCACAGGCCTTAATGCCACTGCAACTCCCCACCCGACTCTGCTGTCAATTTGCATGCAGAACTGGGACTGAAAACTGGAAATTCAGCACAGTGGCACAGAGGCTCATCAGTGCAGTGGGAGCAGCACTAATCTACCTCACAAGCTAGATCCTGAAGCAATAAAGCAAGTTATTAGGCCAGAAAAAGCCCTGTGGGTCAGATGTTTTAGCATGCTGTAAATTGGGGGTGTCAAACAACACACTCCTAGTATGCAAACTGTAATGGATGGGGCACTGCCAGGGTGCAATGGTTTATTTGCATATGTTAAATAGCTGAATCAAGGTCTATGTTATAATAATCACCATATAATTTCAAATATATCATGTGCTCAATATAAATGAAGTTTGACTTTTATGACTGGCTTTGCTTCTATCTTAGTGTATCCTACTTCATTATGTTCACAGTGCTTATATTCAAGTTGTCAGCATTGTGCTCTAAAAGGTGATCTGAAGTTTTTTTTTAATTCCATTTCAGCCTATTTTTACTTGACAATGTACACCAGACTTGTTCAACATGCAGCCTGCCAAGCCTTTTTATCTGGCCCATGGTGAAAGCAGAGCGAGGAGCCACGGTGGCTGCCACAGAGCCGTGGTGGTGGAGCCAGTGGCGGAGGCTACACCAGTGCCACCGCAGAGTGAGGAGCCGTGGCAACAGAGCACAGATCAGCAGCAGAGTGCGGAGCTGCGGCGGGGCAGGCAGGGTCGGCCTACGGGCCCCTGCTGGCAGAGAGGGGAGGGGAAAGGAGGGGAGCTGCTTACCCCTGTGGGGCCCAGATCATCAGTGAGCCGGGTCCTGCAGCAGCTGCCTCAGCTGCACCTGACTGGACAAGCTGGGGATGAGCTCCACCCCTTGCCCCCGGCACACGGCTGGGGGAGCTGCAGCATGGCCTGCACCCTGCCCACATGTGTGGTGGTCAGAGGCACGGGGTAAGTTCCCGTGCAGAGCTGGGGGTGACTTGGGGCTGGGCTGGGGCAGACAGAGGCATATGTTAAGTTCCTGTGCGGAGGCAGGGGTGCCTTGGGGCCAGGCCGGGACGGATGGAGGCACGGGATAAGTTCCCGTGCAGAGCAGACCCATTTCATTGTCACTTCCTGTAACTTCACTGGTGTCAAAGGTCATGTGACATCACTTTCTGATGTGATGTCACTTCCTGTGATGTCTTTGACTATGGCTCGCTGGCCCATTGGTTGGTAAAATGTTCGTGATCTAGCCCCACATTCAAAAAGGTTGGACACCCCTGATGTACACAGATACTCTGGAAGAGTGCATTTTTTTCTCCTCACTTGCTTTTTAAACACAAAAATGTCTATTTGGTGGTTGTAGATTTTCCCAAAGACAGAGTGGAGTCTGGGGGAAAAGTTCATTGTTCCCATTAAATGCATTAGTTGAAAAAGAAAATGTGACTCAATCTTTAACAAAGCCCTTCTTTAATGCAAAAAGGAAATAACTGAGGTTAGCAGGCAACATAAAAACTAACATAAAAAATGCTCTCAACAGTTCAGATAACCCTTTTACATCACAGACAATGTGCTTTTAGAAAAAAAGCTTATTATATTTTACATTGCTACCTGCCTTTATTAAAAAAGCCACTGTGCGCACATTTGCTCCTAGTTCAGTACTAGTACTTTTAGTGATGCCTTTTGGCCTTGTGATGTCATTATTCCACTAGTTGTCCAAGAACCTTCCAGAGTACACAGGTCTTGAATTTCTAATGCATAAAACAAGCCGGTAATAAAACAACACTCAGAATTTTAAGTACAAGCACCCAGTTATTTTATAGATGGATTTTATGTTGAGCACATCATAAAAACACTCTGTTTCAGTATAAAGAGACCCTGTTAAGTGTGGCAGCACACCTTCTAAGACGCATAGAAAACAATGCCACGTTTCACAAAGCCAGACAGAAAACAGTGGCTATACTTGTTTAAAAAAAGATCTAGTATCTGAATAAAAAGTCAGTTTCCAGTATCCTTTTCATTACATTTTTTACAAAATACCAGATGGCTCTGGAGATTATTTACCTGTTGGAGGCAGAATTATCCTGTGATCCCTATCCCATGGAGGTGACAAAGACCCAGTATCTGAAGGCGGTCTGTGGGGATCAGACAACCTATCAGAAATCAATTCTCCTCTTTCATTAGCACCTTCACACATGGCTGGATTCCCTGGTCCTCTCGAACCTAATTAAAGAAACAAGAAAGATACCAATTTATTCAAATATTTTAATCATCTACTGCAGGAGTCTTAAATCTGAAAGTGAGAAGGAAAAAAAAAAAAATCACACAGAAGTGGAAACACTTAAGATGTGGAGGATGCACAGTTCCAATGAGACTCTCCAGTGAGCAAACTGTCTTTATCCACTACTCAGCTGTTCACATATTCCTGCATCAGCTCAGGTATCATGTTTACTGGAAGTGTTTAAAAATCTAGGATAATTTTGGGATGGGGTAGAGGAATATAAGCTTAATTCAACAAAAGTATGTTCAGTATGTCACCTCTTATTTAAAAAGCAGCTTATTATAATCCTCATTATGCTGATTGAAGAAACTGGCACATTTCTAGTAAATCTTCCCCTCAATGTCAGCCTGTTTGAAGTGACACTGTCACATTAAAAGATTAAATGAACTTTGAAAAACCTCACTAAATATTTTAAACTGCTATTCTGACAATGAATACCCTCATTGTATGAAAAGCCTCCAAAAGGGATAGGAACAGTAATAAAAGTTTCCTTGTTTAGAAAAAAAGGGAATTTTAACTGCAGTAAGACCACCAAAAAATCAGAAGTGGATTTCAGGGGCAACACCTGAAGCTATTCTAATAAGTTGGGTTTTTTTAAACTGACTTAAAATTAAGTTATGGTTTTCTTTAAAGTGTAATTTGCTCTAAAAAAGGGCACAGACTCCATAATGCCTTTTTCACTCCAGTAGTTTTTCCCAATTGAGTCTAGAATAGAGCAAAGTTTGACTTTCATTTCTTGCATAAAACAGAAAAGAGAACAAAAGCCATTAAAGCAATTAAAGGTTAGTTAACAATTTTGTTAACAAGCTATTTCTTCTCCTATAGCTAGACTGATGTGCAAATGAAAAGTAGATATTTATTTGTCACTGAAATAAGCAGATGTGACTATGAATATAGGCACAGTACAATTGCACTTTTAAGTCTGCTTGTATAAACTTTCTTTTCTCCTCTCCAGAATCAGCCATATTACTTAAGCTACTATTAACAGGTTTAAAGAAAAACCATTCAGTAGTTAAGTCTGACATCTAATTCAAGACAAGTCTGAAGATGGTTTTTAACACAAAGCTATGTATAAAATTAATTACCTCAACTATATGCCACATTTATATAATTATATATTGTTAATGAAGAGATCATATTGTAAATTAATAGTTAAAATTGAAATTTCAAACTGTCCTCTACATTTTTTTTGACTTCTTAGAATGTGATTTGCTCATTTTAAATGAGTTAATGAACAATATTGGTCTTTAAGAAAAGTTTTTTAATACTAAGTTTAATCATTCAGATTTCTCATCTTGCTTCATTTTACTTGTCTTGACGAACAAGAACCTCAACCATGCCTAAATCAGGGGTACAGACAGTCCTCGACTTACGCTTTTAAGTTACGTTTTACATTGCAATGTTTATAAACTTACACCTTGTTTCAACTTTCCAACACTCGATCTGACACCACACCAGCAAAAATGTTGGCTGCATTGCTCATCTCCCCAGAAGACATCTGTCCAAACTTCCTGGGACACTTTCTTTAAGAAACCAGACAAGACTCCAAAAAACTTACAGCCAAGACTCCTGAGAAGACTTTAGCCAAGAACCCTTCAAAAGGTCCAGCAAAGTCACCTTAAGGAAGCTCTTCCAAATCAATGCGATTGCTATTTACAATATAAATACATTAATGTAGCTATATTACTCATCTATAATTGATTGAGTATAAAATTGTGGGTTATATTTGGTGAAAACGGTATCGGGACTTGGTTCAGGAACCAATCCCCCACTTATAACATTGTTTCCTATGGGAAAACCAGTTCCAAGTTACAACATTTCAATTTAAGATGCAGTTTTCAGGAACCAAATGTGTCATAAGTCTGAGAACTGCCTATGTGTCCCTATTCACAGGCAAAAATAAGTAATTAAGGACTAGACATACCCAAGATACAAATAGTTGGAGCTAAGGGCAGAAAAAAGTAGCCCAGGCTCATTAAATAGCACTTGCCCAAAACAACTTCATTTTACCTCCATATCTCTTCTAGATGGAAAAGAGTTTTAAATTCCCTTAACCACATCCCTCTGAAAGATATGGAGAAAGCAAGAGCCAGAGTTCTCTAGCTCACCTGCCTTTCCTTCTTCTCTCCTTCATCCTTGGGATGCAGCTATTCCCTTGCACTACAACTACAGCAGATTTGGACCAAGATGAGGGAAGATCTCCTATATTTCAGGCCCCACTTGAAACCAATTTCTCACAAGACACCATAGGACCTTTTATTATTCTTTTGGAACGTAGGAGCTCCTTCCTCAACAAGTTATCAGTTATTGTTCTTTGAGAAGGCAGTTTCTATCCAGGAAACGAATGATTCCCTATGATCAGGAACAGAATCACCCAATTCACTGCTGATCTTCAAATAAATACTGAATAGGAAATTCTACTCCTTGAAAAGGTCTATGCTAAGCACCATTTATCTGAGAATACCAAAAAACAATTAAACACAAAAAGAAACCAAGTTTGGCAGTTCGGTTATCTACAACCAAGTGTTTCCACACAGCAGTGCCAAGGATTAAAGCCACAACTGAATATTCCATTATTGTTGTTGCTAATATATCTATCAGTGATCAAAAAATTGTGGGAAAATAAATTTTCAAATTTATCATGGGAATTTATTTTATACTGAACTGGCTGTCTTACTGCTTTTTTAGGTTACCATCAAGAGAAAAAAAAAAAAAAGAGTGGAATAGATTTGTAATAGAGGAGAGAGAAATCCAGAATAGATACGTTTTCAAATTTAAGAATTGTACCTCTTCCTCCTCCACCTGGAAGTATAGGTGAAAGTCTTAAAGGACCCTCTAATAGTGTTGGAGGGGAAAGAAAAGCTCTTGTTTCAGATGAAGGCCGGCCCATTGGTGAGGGTCCATATGGGGAATGCTCTGGAATAGTTAAAACAAAATACTCAAGTTCACAAAGTCAGTGGTAATAGATTGTACATACAGTGTACTTTTTACTTCAAATTTAAAACTAAATTTCAGTCAGAAGCAAAATGAGTTGTGTGGTTGTATGTTTTAGAATGGACCTACTGCATGTTATATTCAGTCTGCTTTCAAAGACATTTAAAAATTCTTTTAGACAAAATACCCAGAAAAAAAAAAATGTTGAAATGACTTAGTAATTTATACACAATAGATTCTTTTTTTTTTTTTTTTAAGTGTCATTTATATATACAAAATAGCCACCTAAGCTTCCATCAAATATGTATGCACTGTTTTTTTAGGGAAGAAAAAAAAAAGAGTTGGACTGGATGCTGCATTTAAAAAAAATACTGTACCTCTTCCAAATGGTCTAACTGGAACATCAAGAGCAAAAGGATCTCTCTCTAAAAGCTCAGCTTTAAATTCTGTTTCGGTTAACCTACAAATAAAAACAAAAAATAGCTGAAAAAATGTATAAGAGTTTATGGGTAATGCATCAGTTTCACTAACATTTCTAGTGAAACAAAAATCTTCTGGAATTTCATTTCTTAGTGGGTACCAGATACTAGACTAGGTAATTACAACTAAGAATAGATAGTCACAGATATTATATTCATAATTTGTACTAATTCCTTACAATATTTCCCCTTGTAATTATTTTTACACGTAACCCATGTCAAAAGACATCTTATAAAAAAAACCAACCGTACTTAATTTTAAAGTCACATAATAATCCAGTAACCTATGCTTCTGGTTAATAACATGTACTAACAAGCTCCTGATGTGAAGCTTTTGTTTCTTTTCTGAAAGATCTATTTGATTTTAAAATTTTACACAAGTAGAACATCCCTAGCTAGGTTTTGGTTTGTGCACTTCTTTCAACAACTGTAATACTATAGTATTCTCTCTGGCAGAACTTATACCAAAGATGGACTCCACTATCTTCCACAAACATAACAAGTTTGGAGAGAGGTTGTGACCAACGGTGTAACGTGCAGTTCCTAGCACGATTTCTGTCATAATAAGGATAAGAGATCTCTCCTGCTCAGTCTAGGATCTCAACAATTCAGCATGTTCCTGCCCTTTAAAATGTTTCCATTATCACAAAATATTAGGGCAAGCTTTAGCTTTACAAATCTTTGGAGTTCTCAGTTAAGCATATTAGACTGAAAATTAATTAATTGCCACAACACATTAAGTGATGCGGAATCTGAAAAAATAACTTTCACATTTTCAAATGTACTCACACCATATGTAAATGGATTGCATCTGTTTTTATGCTTCCCTCTACTTCATTTAGAAAGAACAAAAACAGTTCAACATATTTGTTTGGAATCCATACGCTACTGTACTTACTTTTGTCTGCTGTGTACATTTTCTTTTCTTATGTCATTGAGGTGTCTTTCTGCTGCCCGGGCTGTCAGCTTTGGAGGAAGAAAAAAACCCTATTTAGTAAATACCTCACATTTAAAGTACCATTTTTATTTTTTTTTTTTAAAGAAAAATGCAAAATGTGCATATACATTAAAACTTCTCAACCAAAACATTCTAAGACTTCTAACTTACCTTTCTAAAATGCAGCAACCTTGGTTAACATGCACAGGGAAATTCTGATTTAGGCCAAAACTCCTAGGTATTTTACTTGATACCAAGCTCAAAATTAAGTGTCATACACATTATTATAAGTCATTAGCAGATCTACTACTAGACTTTTTGGATCATATCACAAGAGTGGTGCCATTTTTCTGTGTTTTCCCATGATCACTATAGTCAATAATTAAACCACATGACCACAGTCTTCTCAGAATCTCATTCTAAAAAGCCACACTCCACATAAAGATTTTGCCATTTGAAAAAATAGTGCCACTGAAGAAAGCAGATAAGTAGTGTTATCAGCACTAATGACCTTATAAAATCTAAACAGGTGTTACAAGTGAAATATAATCTTAAATTGATTGTGAAGGCATTCAATTAAAAATCAGGAGCAAATAATATGCAGAGTAATACCTGCCTTTTCAATGATAAGACCTGGGAATCTAATGAAAGACCTTCATTAAAATAATTTAAAATTCACCCATGTTTCCAAAAAGTTTCTAAAACAAAGGTGCAGGCAGGATGGACCAAAAGGGTAAAAGGAAGTGGGGATGAAATACTAGTCTTTGGGTCTTTTCTGAAAGAAAAAAAATATTTGGCTTATCTTACAAAACATCAAATTCTTCTTACACTTAGGTGCTCACACTACTGGCCTCAACAGAATCCATATAAAAGTAGCTCACAGCATAATTTAGCCTCTGGTAGACTGACTCCTAAATAGACCCAGTAGCAGAGAGGTTAGAGCTCGGAGTTAAAATCCACTCAAAACTTGTGCCACAGGTACCCATTTAAACTAAGCTGACAATTCTGGCCAGGGAGTCAGAAGCTGTTGGACATGACAGCCACATCACTCCCTGTATGCTGTTGACTATAGAAACTAATGTACCTTAACTACACTAAACCTATGGGCAGCAACACTCAGGAAGACCTTGGATCATGGCTTTGAGACTTAGGGGCTTATGCTAAAGATCATATACTTTCTTTACATTTTCCTGTAACAACTGAAATAAAGTATTATAGCTATGTTTTCTCTAAAGCCACTTTACAGTCTAAGATCAAGAAGCCACTATTTAAAAATTAGTCCAAAGCCACTGAAAATACCATAGCCTGCATTCCCACGAACTTCAATAGGGTTGTATCGTGTGCAGATCCTCTGTAGCACTGGAGTATTTATTAAATAGATGTTCATTTTCCATCTTAAAAAGATAAATAAAAAAAGAACCTTGCAATATTAAGGAAGGGAGATGAAATCAAGGAAACAAAATGTCCTGTTCAGAACAGGACATAGCATCTTCTACTGTTAGAGAAAGTTTAAGATAAGATATAGTACAAGTTAGTAATGCATGAAAATGGCATTGAAGAGGCCCAGAAATGTATTTACAAAACAGAACATCTGTAAATTATCATGTCTTACTGTGGTATATTTGCTTCTACAGCAAGTGATTATGCAGCATGTTACTGGTAAATTTAACCAAATGTGAACTAATGATAGTGTTTTATCTAATAAGAATTTTTGTTAGCAGGTTTCTGAGTGACTCATTATTTCTGAGCGACTCATTATTTCATTATTGTTCATAAAAATACACATAGAGTTAAACTACTTTGAAAGCTAGTTAGAAGTATGAGGAACAGTGGAATTTTTTCAGGACTTGTAAACTTACCCAATTATCATGAGCTTTCTTCTCATGTGAAGTAATCTATTAAAAAGAGAGCTTGATTAGGACAATCACAAAGGCCTTGAGCCTATTCCTTCATACATAATACAGAATCTTACACTCTTACAAAAGTTAATATGGTCTCAAAGGTACAACTGAGAAGTTACAAACTAATTAAAAACAATCCCAACCAGTTGTTAATCTTTGTCAACTAAGTGGAATTATATCAGACTATAGCTGATGATATTACTAAAGTAAAAACCAAAACACAATGGCAGATAATACCACCCCCACCACAAAAATGTACCTGACTTTGGTAAGAGCAAATGGTTTTTTCTAGCTCTTCTTCAAGATCTTTTGCTCGTTGTCTGTCATGAAAATAAGAAGATTTAGAACACTGTAATAAACATAAGAATAAAAACAATTGCAAATATTTTCAAAAACAATGAAACTGCTTAAGAGTTTATGCACCAACATTATTTTGTCATCTAAGAGCAAGGCCTGTTTAAATGGACAATGAAAGATATGCATGTGGGAGGGTATGTTAAGTCTTAGACTCAACTGAATGCAAAAGTGACTTAGAACAGTTGTTTTTTATGGGCCTGCTAAGACCCTCTGGCACAGTCCTGCCATTGGCGGGGGGTCAGACTAGATGGCCTACTCTAGGCCCCTTCTGACCCTAGGTACTATGATACTATGACATGATAGATGAAGGCCTTCAGTGGTGTACAGTTAGAACACCCAGTCCTACAACAATTCTAATATAATACTATATTTACTGAAACCGAAGACAAGATTTTATTCCCCAAGTCAGCGTGACAAAAAAGACATCTTGTCCTGGATTCAAGTACCACCCCAGGGCAGGCAGCCAACTGCTCAGCTCTGGCTTTGGTTCTGAGCCCCAGGCTGAAAGTTTGGTGGGGTAGGGACCCTGCAGCTGGGGGTAGAGAGGAAGAAAAGAACCAGCTGCCTGCCTCCCCACACCTTCTCCCCAGCTCATGCCTGTGCCTGTCACTCCTACACTCTGTTCCCCTCCTCCCAGCTGCCCCCTCTCCTCTTATATTCTACTCCAACTCCAGTCCTTCCAGCCCCCACCAGACTGCTGGTGCTTCTCCCTGGCTAGGCTTGGCTGGCCATGGTTCTGCTGGAGGCAGAGCAGAGCTACTGCAGCAGAAGGTAAGGAGGGAGCATGCTGCAAGGGGGAACAGGAGGTGGGGAGGCAAGGAGCAGTGGCACAGGCATAAGGTTCAAGAGGGACCCACCTACAGAATGGAGCAGGGGGTAGGGGGACAGAGGGGCAGGGACAGGTGGACATGGGGAAAGGGAAGCAAGGTACAGTGGTTTGACCTCATCCCCCACCACTGCTTTACCTGCCACAGCTGTGGGAGGGACAAATTTAAGATGACCTTCCTACTAATTAGATTCTAACCATGGAAAATTATAACAACTTTATAATTTCCCATGTATATAATCTAATTACTTGGGAGGGGGTGTTCTTAAATGCCAAGTTGTCTTACATTTGTTTAAATATGGTAGCTGCTGTGACTGGAGAATTGTGCACTTCTACCGTTAACTGCCCAAACTGTCACTTGAGGCAGTTGCTGCAAAATGCTCCAGGGGCCAAAATGTGTTCCACGATCAGAAAAATATAAGAACCAATACACACCTTTCTTTGCTTCTCCCACCTTCCCACATACTTACTCTACAGACCAAGTGTGATGCACACGTCAACCAGACCCATGGAGTGGGCCCAGATTGTTTACAATTTAATCAATGTTCTACTGTTTCCAGTAATGTCTTAGAAGGTTTAAGACAGCCCTACAGGTTGACATGAAATGAATAGTTGCTGGTATTCTGAATAAATTGAACTTCCACTTGTTTGTTTCATAAGCATGCCAGCAGCACTGTCAGAAATCCAGTAACCAGGTTAATCAAACTGATCAGTGAAACCTCCTGAAGAATCAATCATGAAATTGTGCTCAAAGCTCCCATTACATTCATATATGCATATGTGAAGTTTAAGGAATCACTACACATTTCAGGTACCATAAGAGCAGGGCTAGCAAACCAACCCAACACCTCATTTTGCACACCAAAATGGTGTAACATGGATCACCTGGTACACTTTGTACCCAGTTATAACATTTAGGTGAAATGGCAAACCATCCAGAGATGGACACCTACACACAGAATATTTAAAATACTAAAATGTAATGGAAAAGTTGAATATATCTGTTAATTTTCCAATTTTATTCATTCATATATTTAGTACTTTACTAACAGTGTCTATAGCATGCTACATTAAAAACTCTGTCAAATACTCATGTAACTCATAGTATCAGCCTGTTACAAGAGAACTTGCCAACAGATTTATATTTGTCTTTTATCTATACTGATATCACATATTGATGGGAAGAATCTGTTTATATAAAAAGGTAGTATATAATTATACAAAGGTTTTGAAGGAATATATTAATTTTCAAGGCACTGTAACTGGAATATTTACTAACTCTCTGTGGTATTTTGTAAACATTACAGCAAAGGAAATCTGTAAATACCTGTAGCTATTTAGTTCTTCAGCAGCATGATTAATTTTTTCATCTACTTTAGACAGTTTCTCTTCTTTCTGTAAGCGCTCTCTCTCCTCTACTGTTAATCTCCTTTAAAAAAAAGCCCATGCAATATGGTTTGGTTAGGTAAACAAGCAATAGCTATAGCTCTCCAATTATTTTCTCAAAAACAACCTTAAGCAACGAGAAACACTGTGACCTGTGACATTTTTCATAGTAATAGAAATAGCTTCCTTAGAAAAAACAGTAGTGTGATTAGTTCTTACTTGTTTACACCTAATTTATTAGCCATTCTTCATGAAAAACTTGGAAAATAGCAAGATCCAAAAGAACAAGGACAAGCAAGACACTTTTCAAGAGCAGGAGAATATTCTGAATAGTAAGCTAAGCAAATCTGCAGTGGTCATTTCTAGATCTTTCTGTGTTAACATACTGCTTCTGCAAATGATCACAGGTTAGGGTTTTTTTGTTGTTATTAAAAATAAGAAAGCCGTAGACAAACTCAATCTCTTACCATCCACACCAAGAACCTTTGGGGCTCCATGATGGGAACTACCCAAGCATTGGAGAAACACAAAATCTACCAGACAACATACTGCAACACTGCAGAGCATTCACAGTACTAATTCAGCATGTAGGTTATAACAGGAACCGCTGGCCATTCTCCTACACAAATGTTCCTGGTTACCTGGCTGCTTAATGGTGGACATGCTAATGATACCCTAGGTTTTTGCTCAGTCCTGTCTATAAACACCTATTTCCCCCAAGTGGGAGTACACACTGGGTGCATCACTTCCTTCTGTATCTGTTTTTCTGCTTCCCATCTAATATATTGGGGCTTCCTAGGTCCCTGCTAGAAAGGATAAAGTTCATTGTTAAAAACACAGTCAATTGTCCACAAAGTAGAAAGAAAATAACTATTTACATATTTTTGTTGCACACCTGACCACAGTTTCATCTGATCCTAGGCTCTACTTAAAAGACCATGAACTGAAGGGTGCCTTTTTGTTACTATTTTTTATTTTGAAGTTTAGTGCAAAATGCATTAATTTATGTAGCATACACTGTGGAACAGACTGTCACTGGATAACTGCTTCAAAATATTAAGGTATTTATGCTTAAATTAGTGGCTATTTATACTTTGACATCTTTTGCTCTGTACATGTGTTTTTTTTCTAATTGCTTGTTAATTTTTTTTCTCTGAGAAACATCAATATAGGATTTGAACATTTGTAAAGACATTTTTCTATGACGATTCTATCAACTGATAGCATTAAACATACAACCAGTTTCAAAAGCACTCACATGGCTTAGAAGCCTAATTGACCAATTTTTAAAACATATTTACATGCACTACCTCTCACTCTTCCTTTGTCTGAAGCCCAGCTTATCTATATATCACAAACTTTTAAAATGTTATTCTACTTCTGCATATGCTGGTTTTTTGTTTGCCTGGATATATTTTCAATACTGTAGATAAACAAAGGTCAGCAGTTTAACAGTCTGAAACAAACTATACGTCACAGAGCACAGACACTTTTGCATGTGAAAAGTTCCTTTGAAAAAGTTAGTAAAAAATTATTTGGGTAATAAATATACAAAAAAGGTATGCCATCAAAACATCTCAAAGCAGAATTTCCTTGTACCCAGAGCAATTGTAAGACTAATATCATTGCTCTTCCCAATCTATTTTAAATTCCTAGATTTAAATTATCCAAGCCATTTGTTCAGCTATATACCAACTTTCTACAAATTCTCCATTTTTATATTTCTACTGTACTTTTTATCTGGATTCCTTATGACTTGGTGGCTACTGTAAGCTATTTAATAATTATCTTTCAATATAAGATACCATAATATTCATTAATATGGTCCTGAAAAAGACTCAGTAATTTCCCATACAAAAAACTAGAACTCTTGGTTCCAAAATGATCATTTTGGAACCAAGAATTCTAGTTTTCTGTATGTCTTTTTGTCTCAGACCAACACAGCTACCAAATACACCGCAGTAATTTCCCAAATTTCCCTTAATCTTTCATTAACACATTAATGTAAAAACAGTGGTGCCTATACCTGTGAAGTTTCATTTCATTTTCTTGATATAACTCTGTCATTACTTTAAGTTTTTGCTGAATCTTCTGTACTTCACTTTCAAATTGTACATTTTCAGACTGCAAGGAAACTTGTTCACTTTGGAGGTTTTCAATGCGTTCTGTTAAAGTTAGAGACAGCCAAGTATATACAGTGAACAATGAGCGCTTTACTAAATTGAAACAATGAAACCATTTCAGAAAGCAGTTAAGCATTAAAAGTCCTTGGCTTGCAATTGTAATGACATCAGACCTAGATTTGGGAAACTGAGTAGGAAAATAATTGCTTACAATATGTACAAAAACCTAATCTGATAAATACCCAGAGACTGACTAAAGTGGCATTGTGTGTTATAAGACAGGAATCAGAAGTTCTCACTTCTACCCCTAGATTTGCTAGAAACTTGTTTTGGTCTCGATTTGGTTTGACCGTTTATCCATTTCACCTTTTATAAAAAAAAGAAAGAAAGGATGGCTGAAAAAGCTGTGTTCCTTTAGAGGATGCAATTTTGTGATCCATAATCTAAGTTTTAAATTTTAGCATTAAAAATCAAATTCTATACCACCACTTCTGGTTGGAAATGTAACCAATTTTAAATTGACAGAGTGATTTCTTCAGAGTAGACAGCCTGAAATAACGGTTTAGATTAGCACTGTTATCCTATTCTTTCAGAGCCTCAAACAATGCTTCTTTTCAGTAAATTCAGGAAACTTCAGTGAAGTTAAGAAGCTGGTTAAATCATATATATCTATACCTATCTGACTTAGTCCAGCTGTTTGTCCATAACGCTCTTGCCCTGCCCCCCAATCATTTTTTATGGGCAATTCACTAGTAATTTAAATAACTGCCCACTGCACAACATTTAAATAGGGTTTCCCTTCTGACAGTATTATTTGGGCAATGGACATCTAGTTACCAATACTTTGTATCTAATGCTGCATTTATTTTAAAATATTTTCTTTAAAATGAAGGCTCAGACTTCGTACAAAGGAAAAGATGAATCTGTACTTTCAGCGGCAAGTTTTTTTTGTTTTTTTTTTAAGAAAGTTATATTCATCTCAATATAACTACATGAATGAAACCACATGCTTATTAAAAATGTTTCAAAATTCAAATTAAGGTTTCCTTTTTAAGTCTAACTTTTACAAAACATTTACATTTCTTAAAATATAATTGTTAAATTTGAAGGGATAAAGAGCATACATTTTGAGCAACAACTGTTACATTTCCATAAATAAAATAATTTCTTGCTGTTTTAGCTGCTTTACTTTTTAAGACCAAATTCTGAAAGGGTTAAGGAACTTCAACACAAATTAAATGGATTTCTAATAGAATAACTCTTTTAGTAACAATTTATTGTTTTTTCTCATAAAAATTGACTTAAATGATAACACTGATCAACATAACATCTTTTATTTAAAAAAATATGAATTACTTTAAAAACAACATACAAAATATGAAAACTTGATTACCTGCAAGTTCTTCTTTGGCTTTATTTTCATCATCCAGTTTTGAATATACTTGATTTCTTTCTGTTTCCAGGGTTTTTAAACAAGCATTTAACTATATAAAAAGTGAAAAGCAAATTGATTGTGAGACCATAGTGGAAGGATAAAGACTATTGGTAGTTGTTCATTTTCCAAGTAAATACTGCTATGCTAAAGAGAGTGTATTATGTCTGTAAAATTAAATGTCTAATGCTGAGATATGTAGCTACCTAATGTTTTATTTACATCAGACAGGTTCAGGATGGTCCTAAGGCCAATTTAGTTCGTTATTTTCATCAGTGACCTGGAAGATGGAACAGAGTGTATCCTCAGCAAGTCTGCAGACACCACCAAGCTAGGAGGAGTGGTAGATGCACTGGAGGGTAGGGTTTAGATCCAGAGAGACCTCGATAAATTGGACTATTGAACCAAAAAAAATCTTATGTGGTTCATTAAAGGACAAGTGCAAAGTCCTGCATGTAGGACAGAACTATCCCATGTACCAATATAGGCTGGGGACCAACTGGATAAGCAGCAGCTCTGCAGAAAAGGACATGGGGGTTACAGGGGACAATAAGCTGAATACAAGCCAGTGTGCCCTTATTGTGAAAGTGGCTAATGGCAGACTGGGCTGCATTAGTAGCAGCACTGCCAGCAGATCAAGGGAAGTGATTATTCTCCTCTATTCAGTGCTGGTGAGGCCACTTCTGGAGTATTGTGTCCAGTTTTGAGCCCCCCATTACAGAAAGAATGTGGACAAATTAGAGAGTCCAGCAGAAAAATGATAGGGGGCTGGGGCACAAAACTTACAAGGACAGTCTGAGGAACTGGGTTTGTTAGGTTGGAGAAGAGAAGACTTGAGGGGGGATTTAATAGCAACCTTCAACTACCTAAAGGCAGGGTGCCAAAGAGGATGGAGCCAGACTGTTTTCAGATAAAAGAACAAGGAGCAGTGGTCTCACGTTGCATCATGGGAAGTTTAGGTTAGCTATCAGTAAAAAAAAAACCTCTCTCACTAGGAGGGTAGTAAAACACTGGAAACAAGGTACTCAGAGAAGCTGTGGACTCTCCATCCTTGGAGCTTTTTAAGAACTGGCTAGACAAATCTTTGGCTAAAATGATCTTGTTGGGAGTGGTCTTGCTTTGAGCAGAGGGTTCAGGTAGATGACCTCCTGATGTCCCTTCCAATCCTAATTTTCTGATTCTAAAAGCAAATGCATGTTCTAAAAATTTAAAAAAAAAAAAAAAATCAAATTTTTTTCTCAAGTTTAGAAAATGATTTGACAATAGTCTTTTAAAAATGCTGAGATATCACAAACCTTGCTTACATTGTTGCAATGATTCATATGCATTAAATATACTGGTGTGATTACATGCATTTTTTAAAGTTTATTTTATATCTCATTTATTCCCCTTGTTCTTTCCCCTAGTTTTTATCATCAGTACATCATAACTTTACTACATACCTTGGCAGCGTAGATCAGCTTCTTTACAGTTCTTTTTTGTTGATCATCTGTTTTGAAAGAGGGACATTTCAGTACAATTAGTGTCACTGTAATGAGTTTGCAACAGGAATAAATGTTGGCTTCTCAGTTAGCAAAATATGTTTTTGTTTTCATTTTCTTTGTTTTAGTTTTAATATAAAACACTTCCTTTGTTCCCAACCATGCTATCATAGACACTTAATTTTTTTCCAGGGGACCACAAATCAGATCAGCAGGAATACTGGATGCAGTTGGTACTGTATACCAGCACACATTTAAAATGCATTAGCCAGTGGGGTTAAGAAATTCTGCTTCACCATTTAATAAGTTAATCTATCTACAAGCTTTACTGGAATTTGTTGTCATAATTCACCAAATAATAGTTCATTTTGAAGTGGAAAGCTCTTTTTACTGTACCTAGATGCTCTCCATTCTCTGTTTCCCCCTTTGTATCAGTATCCCAGTGACTATCTTCAGTGGCATCGTCTTCCCTTATTGCTGAGCTCCAGTCTTTCATCTTCAGTAAGCATTCTGTCAGTGACTACATAAGATATAAAAACAACACAAAACCAAAACAGTAAAATATACCAGCAGTAAGACTCTGACAATGTGATTGGGACAGTAATCAAATTTTACCTCTTCCCTATTCATTTCACATTAATTTAATCAATGTAATTCCTTAGCTAGGATTCTGCATGTCCCATTAAAGGACCTGCCAAAAGGTAAGCCACAGAGAAGTCTCTACCGGTACTTCACAGTATCATAGGAAAGTAGGGCTTGTCCATGGCCATGAGCTCAGACAAGATTGATCCCTCTTTCTGTAGGCTAAGCAAGCCTGTATGGCCAGATTCTCTAGAATCCGAAGCACCTCTGACCACAGGTGGTTAGTAAAGAGGTAACAGAAAACATTTATTATAAAAAAAGCAAACATCAGCATAAGAAATTAGTAACCATATGCTGAAAAAGACAGAAAATAAGAGTAAAGGAAAGTTATTGCAAGAACCAAGTTCTGAGCAGCCTAAAGCCACCCAGCTGTGCCTATCCAGGTCCTAACAATTAAAGTCAAGCTATATAACTCACACTGTTTTATATATTAACCTACCTTGACTTGACTCTCCTTATTTTTCAAAGCTTCCTCCATATCTGCTTTTGAGGATTCAAACATTTTTGTTTGTTCATTTAGTTCACTAAATCGTTCACCCCACCCTTCAGCTTCTTGTAAAAGCTAAAAAGAGAAGTATGCTAGATCAATATACTATAATATTAAATGAAAAATCAAGACTAGCACTCAAAATATTTTTCTCAGTCTAACTATTAACAAGCCTAGAGATACTATGTACTCACAGACAACCTATGCTTGAAAGAATGTACAACTCTGAGAAGCTTGGAACTGACATCTAGGCAAGAGGACAATATAGAGTTTATTTCAGGGGCAATCATTCTTCAGTTTCCATGAGGCAATAAAGAGGAAATTATTAGGCCTGTGTGAATAGAGAAGTATTCAATTCAGGTTTGGAAGACAGTAATTCAAATCAGTGTCCCCATTTGATTCCGCCGAACCGGAACTGGAGATTTGGATCTGCCAGGGAAAGCTGTGGGAGAAGCCCCCATAGCTGTCTGGCCCCAGCCTCCCAGCACTTAAAAAAATTTTTTTTAATTTTAAAAAGCCCCACACTCACCACAGTAGCAGTGGATGTGGGGGCTCTGGGGCCATGTGGCAGAGTCACCCTCCCTGCACAACCCCCGCTCCCCGATGCCCACCCCCCTGACCCAGCATCCCAGTAATTAAGGGAAAAAAGGCTCCTGGCTGTAGCAGTGGGGATCAGGGACTCTGAGGGCTTGTGACAGAGACCCTCTGTGCAGCATGGGGCAGTGGGGATCACCTCCATATCCTGGCACCCGTGCGGCAGTTGATCCATAATACGGGTGAAGCGTAGCTTGGTAGGGCACCGTGTACTGCCTGGGAGCTGGGGCCACTGGGGCTGAGTGCTGCTGGGCTACAGGTGACTGCACTGCGCTGGGGCAGGGAAGGAAGCAGCTCTGCCATGAGCCCTCAGAGTCCCTGATCCCTGCTGCTGCAGCAGCTGGTGAGTGCAGGGCTTTTTTTAATTGCTGGGATGCTGAGGTCAGCTGGGCTGCCATAAGGGGTAGGGCTGTAAAAAAAAAAAAAAAAAAGGTAAAAGGGGCTGTGTAGGGGGGAGGGGGAAGATCAGAGAGCAGGGGCTGCGCAGGGGGGCTCTGCCACATGGCCCCAGAGCCCCCACAGCTGCTGCTACTCCTAGTGAGTACATGTTTTTTTTTTATTCCCAGACTGCTGGGGCTGGAAGGGGGGGCCATCAGGGGCAGGACAATCAGGGAGCAGGGGTTATGTGGGGTAGGGCTCTTCCAGGAGGCCCCAGAACCCCCACAGACCTTTCTACAGCAAGCGAGTGTAGGGCTTTTAAGTGCTGGGAGGCTGAGGCCAGACAGGGCAGCCATGGGGGCTTCTCCCATGGCTCCCCCAGCCTAGGGAGAGGCAGGCACAGCCACAGCAGCCATGGGAGAACCTGAAGCCACCCAGTTGTGCCTGCCTTTCCCCAGCTGATCCAAATCTCCGAATCCCTCTGAATCTTTTCCAAACCAATTCAGAGACTTCAGATTCAATTCGGACCTTTTAATGGGTCTCCCGATTCAATTGGGATTTGGAGATTTGCTGCCAAAATAGGGCTGAACCTCTGCCAAATCGAACCGGCAATCAAAGCTTCCTGAGAAATTATACATATTTTCTATGCTCTTTTCTGATGAGAAATACTTATTTTTTTTCAGCCCAAACCAACAATGATCAGGAAATGTAATATTATATCATATCATGCCTTTACACACACACACACACACACACACACACACACACAC
>JAGPOW010000304.1:42074304-42098998 GCA_030014935.1 Caiman crocodilus
CGAAATTCTTTATTGTTTAAAATGAATGCAACAACTGATTAGTCATGTAACTTAAAGGATTTTTTCACTTCAGTGTCATTTTAGGTATGCATTTTAAGAGACTTTTTTGTAATGGAAGTTGTACATGCTGTATGAAACCAACCCCTTAAATGCTAAAAAGATTATTGATTTTTTAATGAAAAGAACAGATGGGTTCTACACTTCTGAAGGTTACATTATACAGAGCATCTCGTTTTCAAAAATGCAAAAAAATAGCTATACTTTATCACAATTTATTAAAACAAGCATCATTGCAATATATTTCTTAAACCACACTTGTATAAGAAGTTACTTAGAAATTACTTAAAAACAAAAAAAAATTACTCCTTCTAGAAGCCATCAAAAAGTACAGTTGAAGTCTGTACAGTAAGCAAATGACAATTTAAAGGGTATTGGGTTTATAGAGTGAAATAACTACTCTGTACTGATCAACAGACCATAAAGAAAAGCCAGTTCTACTAAAAATAAGAATAGAGATGGCAGTTAAATACAAGTTTCCCACTGACAAATTCAAACACACAAAAGAAAGAATTCTAATATTATAAAAACCTTAATCTGTCTGTCTGTAATGCTTTATTTGCACTTTGATTGGTTGCCTTAGCAGCCAATCAGAGTGCTCTGGACATAAAGAGACACATGGTGGAGTGCCGCCATGACAGTGGGAACTAAGGGGCCAGAGCAGGGGGGCCTCAACTCCCTGCCCTGCTCCTTGGAGGCAGGGGGGATGATGGGGACCGGAGCAATCACACAGGGGACCGGGGGACGAAACCAGCAGCACTGGGCTTGCCCCCTCCCCCCCAACCTTGGAGGTGACGGGGCATGGGGGACTGGCTGTGCAATGCTGGCCTCGCCCCACCCCACAAGGCAGAGCACTGCCATAACAGCGGGAATTGGGGCTGGAGCCAGGGGGTGAAGCCAGCAGTGCTGGCCCGGCCCCACACTCCTTGGAGCCAGGGGCTGGAGCACCCCCCAGCAACAGTCGGCAGGGAGAAGGAGGCAGCAGGGAAGAGGGGAGGAAGGGAGGGTTGTGGAAAGCAGAGGGAGGAAAGCAGGAAGGGGAGAGGGGTGACCAGTGGCTGAGCCCCACTGTGACCCCCAATGCAACTGCTGTGACTGCTGCCACCGGCCCTAAGCAGCTCAGGACCTGGCCCAAAGCGGTGGGGGAGGGAACAGCCCCAGCCCACAGTGGCAAGGCGGAGAGCACCCGCAGCCCCAGGCTGGGGGGGAGGGGGAAGCAGCAAACACAGGCCTGTCTTGTTCTTCCCCCCCCAGCCCTGGGATTCTTGCCAGGCAATTGGCTAGAACATGGTAAAAATAAAATGAATGATAACACCTGACAATATGCTTCTTTTCAGCTAGTAAAAGTCAGATGCTAATCATGGCAGTGTGCAGACACAATGACAAACTAGAAGGAAAATAAAAGAGCTTTCTTTATTTCAATACTGTTCAGAGGATTTCTGCTGGCAATAGCTATAATCACCGACTTCTCTTCTTTAAAAGGTGGCTGTACTTTAAGGCACAGGTCAGATTAGGAAATCTGCTGACAGGAGCAATGGCAATTAATAATCCCAAACCCTGAGACCAGTCTGGAGCAGGGCCACGCCCCCTCTGCTGCCCTGCAGGTCCAGGCTGGGGCCAGGCCATTGTTCCCCTGCCGCCCCCCCACCCCAGTCAGATCAGGACCTCCAGCCCACAGAGGGACTGGCTACCACCCATCTGGTCCACCCAACACAAAAGTTGAGCACCACTGCTTTAAGGGACCAGCAAGGGAAATTATGCTTAGGGGCAACCAACATGGGTTCATTAGAGGCAGGTCCTACCAGACCAGCCTGGTGGCCTTCTACAACCAGGTCACAAAATCCTTAGCTGCAGGTGTCACGGTGGGCATAATTTTTCTGAAATTTAGGAAGGCTTTCAACATGGTCTCTCACCGCATTCTCAGTAAAAAACTAGGTGACTGTGGTATCAATGCCTACACAGTCAGATGGGTTGCTAATTGGCTGGAGGGCCACACCCAGAGAGTGGTGGTGGATGGGTCATTTTTGACCTGGAGGGATATGGACAGTGGGGTTCCCCAGAGTTCGGTCCTCAAGCCCACACTGTTCAACATCTTCATCAGCAACCTGGATGAATGGGTAAAAAGCACCCTGTTCAAATTTGCAGAGGACACTAAGATGTGGTGAGAAGTGGGCACACTAGAGGAGAGGGACAGGCTGCAATTAGATCTGGACAGGTTACAGGGGCGGGCGGATGAGAACAGGATGGCTTTCAATACTGACAAGTACAAGGTACTGCAGCTGGGGAGGAAGAACCAGCAGCATACCTACAGGCTCAGGAACTCCCTTCTCATCAGCACAGAGGCAGAAAAGGATCTTGGAGCCATTATTGACTCTAAGATGAACATGGCCCGCCAATGTGAGGATGCAGTCAGTAAGGCTAACAGCACCTTGTAATGCCTCCACAGATGCACCATGAGTAGGTCCAAGAAGGTGATCCTCCCCCTCTATGCAACCAAAACTTGGTCAGGCCACAGTTGGAGTATTGTGTCCAGTTCTGAGCGCTGCACTTCAAGAGGGATGTGGACAGCATCGAGAGGGTCCAGAGGAGGGCCACTCGCATGATCAGGGATCAGCAGGGCAGGTCCTACAAGGGGAGGATACAGGACCTGAACCTGTACAGCCTCCACAAGAGAAGGTTAAGAGGGGATCTGGTGGCCATCTATAAAAAGAGGGACCAGTAGGCATTGGTAGACTCCCTGTTCCCCCGAGCACTTCTGGGAGTAACAAGAAATAACAGCTATAAATTGATAGAGAGTAGATTCAGGCTAGCTATCAGGAGGCACTACTTCACAGTCAGGGAGGCTAGGATCAGGAACCAACTTCCAAGGAAAGTGGTGCTATCCTGGGAGTCTTCAAAAGGAGCCTAGACAGACACCTAGACAGGGTCGTTTGACCCCAGGATTCTTTCCTGCCCATGGCAGCGGGTCAGACTTGATGATCTGCTCAGGTCTTTTCTGACCCTAGCAACTACGAAACTATGAAAGGATGCATTCTATATAACATATCAAAGAAACTGTCAGCCAACTTGATTTTTGTACAGCTGTGAGAATTATAAAAGGGAAAATGCAAAGATTTTTGCAGCAAGCCAAGATGACATGCATTCCCAATGTTCTAAATACAGAAAGACTTTTTAAAAGTTTGAGTTCATAAACATTTTTCTTGTTCAAACAAAGGGGCTCTAATTCTCTGACACACAAATAAATTATGATGACAGCATATCCACTGTACTGATCACAGCAAATGTGTCAAAATAGTAAGACCAATTAGTGGAAATGGACAGCAGAGAGAAGTATGCCAGCTTTCACGAAATCTGCTCAAGCAGCTTTATATTCCAGCATCCAAATCATTAATAAACATGTTGAATAACACTGGGCCCAGGAAAGAGCCCTGTGGGACTCCACTCAAAACCTCCTGCAATTCTGACATAAATCCATTTATAATTACCCTTTGCTTACAGCAACTGAGCCAGATGCCTATCCATCTTATAGTTATTCTGTCTAGTCCACATTTCTCCAATCTGTTTATGAGAAAGTAATGTGGACTCCAACAAGAGCCTTACTAAAAATCCAGATACGCAGTATCTATGGTATTCCCTTCATCCACCCAACTAGTTACCTTGTGGAAGGAGATAAAGTCTGTTTGGCACAATTTGTTCATAGGAAATCCATGCTGGCTTCCTGTGATCAGCATTTCCTTCTCCAGATGTTTACAAATGGCCTTTCTTATGATATGCTCCAGTAATGTCCCAAGTACTAAGGTAAGGCTAACTGGTTTATAGCTCCCTGCGTCCTCCTTTTTTTTGCCTTTTTCAAAGGGTAAGGGAGAGGGGCTATGTTGGCCTTCTTCCAGTCCTCTGGAAGATGGGATGACCTCACCCATCTCGCTCAACTCTGTAAATATTATTGCTAAGGACTCTAAGATCTCCTTTTCCAGTTGCTTCAGTACACTGGAATGAAGCTCACCAGGCCCTGCTAACTTGAATTCATTCTGACCTATCAAAAGCTCTCTGACTGTTTTGTTCTCTCATTTCTCAGCATTTCCCCTTCCTTAACCAAATAATCTGCGTTTCAAAACACTTGTTTCACTCATTAAAAAGAGAGAGAGGAATTAAACATTCCAACACCAGGCCAAGGTACACAAGATGGCCTGGTTTAGAATACTGTTACTCTGTTTTAGCTAGAAAGAATTTCAAAAAGCTTATCATGAAAAGCCATTCATCTAAAATGAAGTAAGCAAACTACCACCTTTTGGAAACTCTGGGGAAAACTGATTTAGTCTTTTGATGCAATCAAACTAAGTGATATTCAGCATTTAGCAGCATTGCCTTGTTCAAAAAAAAAAAAAAAGCCTTACTTTTAATAGTGAGAGAAAGCAAAATACATCTTTCCCATTTAGATTCCTTCTGGGTTAAAAAAGGACTAGTTAATGTCATAAAGACACAGGTTCTGGTCACAAGTTTTTAATTTGGGCGCTGCTTCTCTGACTTTAGTGCAAAAAAGCAAATGCAGGTCATATGCAGAGGAAGGCTGGGGCTCCTGGGGCTGAGCACCCCCAAATGCAGAGCAGCACACAGAGCCTCAGCCAGCTGCAGGTTCCAGGTAGCTACAGCTGAGGGGAGGGGTGCACACGCAGCCAAGATTGCAGCCCCTTGTGTAGATCACTGGCTGCCCAGAGCAGCAGTCAAGTATCATCAGTCTATTCTGGTAGGTGGAAAGGGTTGGGGGGGGGCAGAGGCAGGGGCTGTGGTGAAAGGGGCCCCAGCTGGGCCAGGTTGTGGGACAATCAGAGCTTGGGCAACTTGCCCAGGCATGCGGGGGGGGGGGGGGGTGCGGCGGCAGTGTTCCTGCTGCTGTGCGCACCCTGGCAGAGGCCTGGGTGGCACATACTCCCTTGATCTGTGCATGGGGTAGAAACAGTTGCTGCGGGAACAGTGTGACACCATGCGTGTCACTCCCTTACTGTGGGGGCCTCAATCTGCCCTCCCCCCCAGACTTACTTGCCGAGTGGGGGACGGACAGGGGCTGCAAGCGCACACATGTGCTCAGTGACCCCCACAAAACAAGTTTTTTCTCCCTCTGCCTATGATGCAGATAGAAAAAGGAGCAATAGGGCAGAGAATTATTCTTAGATGGCCTATGACTTCCATGTTGACTGCACTGGATTTGTTTATGTTTTGCCTCCAGGGCTTTTTTGTTTTTTAATCTTCTAACATCTTTACCTTTTCCTTTAACCCTACTGAGAAGAACTATGAAGGACTGGGATTTCCTTCAGTGGAAATGCCATGTTTCCAATTATTTTTCCTGAATCAGAGTTGGACAAGCCAAGTTTTCTGAAGGAGGACAGTTTACAAGAATATTTCAGGTGAACTGAGCACCCTAAAGCTCTTCAGGAAGGCTGCTAAAAAGCTAGACACCTGAAAACCCATATGATCAAGCTTTCTATGAGGACGACTGCCACAAAACTGAGCCTGGAAAGAGAGGCTGCTAAAAAGATAGGAGACTGGAAGTTCTGGCTCAAGCTCTGAAGGTGTGCTACCAGGAAACCAGGTGGCGGTCAGCTAGACAAAGAAGCTAGCATGCTTCAGCCATACACATTCCTGTGCGACATTTGAATTGTCATTTTCTGAACAAGTAGTATTTTCCATTAGAAAACTTATGGCCTGCTTTAATTGATTCCATTATCCTACACACCATCCAGGCTGGCAATTTCTGTAACACATTAAAGTGTATCGTCTTCCCTTCCCCTACAAACATACTGTCAAATCCTTAACAATGCCTAATAGGCCTGTGCAAGTAGGCAGCTATTCAATCTGGCTTCGGATCCAGCCGCTTCAGATGCCAGTGATCCTATCTGGAGCTCTGAACCAGGTTTTCACTTTGATTTGGCTGAAATGGCTCTGAAACCACCTTGGAGATCCAGCCATAGGGTATTACTGGGGAATCAGTGAAATATCTGTACCTGTTGTTTTTTGTCTGATTTGGATGAAACTTTCAGGGGTGGTAGCCTCTGCTGAGAGCATGAAGCCTACCAAGTTTAAAGAAGATCAGTGTAGGGGTTTGGGGGGAACTGCATCCCAAATTTTTTAAAGCAAAACTCATGTCACATGTACGTGTTACATCACAGGGGGGTGAAAACTGCAAGGGTGGTGGCCCCTGGTGAGGCCACAAAGCCTGTCACATTTCAAGAAGATCAGTGCAGGGGTTTGGGGGGAACGGCACCTCAAGCTGCTGACAGACAAAACTTGTAACGTAGATGACCCTGTGTGTGCCAAGTTCCAGCGGGCTGAAAACTGAAGGGGTGATGGCTCCTGCTCAGGTCACGAAGCCTGCCACATTTCAAGGAGATGGGTGCATGGGCTTGGGGGAACTACACCTCAAACTGTGGACAAACAAAACTCATGACATGGGTGAAACTGCATGCGTTAAGGCACAGCAGGGTGAAAGCTGCACAGATGGTAGCCCCTGCTGCAGCCACGAAGCCTGCCAGCTGTCGAGGAGATAGGTGTAGGGGGGTTTTGTGGCCCTGCATCTCTACCTGCTGACAGGCAAAATCCATGACGCAGGTGCTTGTGCAACTCAGGAACCAGCTCAATACACAGTAGATAGCTAATTAGCAACAATTAAACACCTACAAAAACACAAACTAAGAAGAGGAAACAATCAATACAGCCAATCAACTTCCCCCAAGACAGAGAGAGTCAGTTGCACAAGCACCCATGTCATGAGTTTTGCCCATCAGCAGCCAGAGGTGCAGTGCCCATCCAAAACACTATCATAACCATTACCAGTTTCTCTCACCTGCCTCCCAAACTACATACCATTTTTATTAACTTCTTTTTTGCTTTTTGGATCAAGCTTCTGCTCCTCATTTTTGTGGAATTCTCAGCTATGTATTTGCCTAAATCCCTTAACCCATTTCTCTATACCTCCTTTCATTCAGCAAAATATCCACCACCTTTATATCTCTCTCAATAAACATGTTAGCGCAGTGTTTCTTAACCTTTCTGCACCCAAGGCACCCTTTCATAACTTCCGTGAATGGAGTAGCATTACTTTCAAAATCTAAATGACATATTATAGTATAGTGCACACCTCCTTGCTGAGGGGCCAGGCATTGGGGGTGGGGAGAATGGCAAGGCACAGACAAGCTTGAGCCTCCCCTTATCTCCTCACACCTCCCTTAACACTTCACAAAACCATTCAAAGGATTTAGCAGCACTGCTGGGTGTCAATGCACCCTGGTTGAGACTCACTGTTAGTGCTTTTTTCATTCCGCTCTATGTATTGCTCCTTACCAAAATTCAGGCAGAATCCTGGTCAAATACAGACAAGGTTCCTTGCGTGAGTTTGATATCTTTTATTAGACCAACCCAAATGGTTGGAGAATAGTTATTAAGCAAGCTTTCGGGTTCAAAACCCCTTTGTCAGGCTAAGCCCTAGCCTGATGACGGGTTTTTGAACCCGAAAGCTTGCTTAATAACTATTCTCCAACCATTTGGGTTGGTCTAATAAAAGATATCAAACTCACGCAAGGAACCTTGTCTGCCTATGTCCTTAGACCAACATGGCTACAACCTAAACCCCTGCAACACGGTCAAATATAGACATTCCATAAAGGATTTTTAAAAAATGGTTCAAGGTTTGTTTGTTTTTTTTAAATAAAATTATCATGAACTAATAAAACATTCTTAAGAATCATGATCTTGGGCTGGAAGGGGAGGGGGAGGAGAATATACACTTAAGCAATGTTCTCCTCCAGTTGCATTTATCTTGTTGAATAATTCTGTTGCATACAATTTGATAATAATGCCTTGGAACAGGGTCTAGGCCTTTAGTTGCCTGGAAAATGTCATGCTCAGATAACTTGATATATGAAAGGAACAATGTACCTGTTTTTCACTTTCCTGGAGATGGTAGTTTTCCTCTACTGCATCCTGGACAGATGTCTTGAGCCTCTCCGTATTAATATGAAATACTTTTAAGGTGGTCTTGGCCTATAGGAAACAGAAGGTGGTGAACTTCAAGTATAAAAAAAGTGTAAGAAGCAAATTTACAATAATACTTTGAACTACTACTTGTATAGTTTGGTAATTACTAACAACTTCAACAGCCTGTTTTTGCTTAAACAAAGGATTTGTGATCAAGTATGTTTTATATTACAAGAGTAATTTTGCTTTCCAATGAATGGTAACCATCACGTTTCTCTTTTTTAAAAAAAATCAACTACCAGGCATAATGTATTAAGCAGAAGCACTGGGCTGCACAAACAGAGTACTGACTAACATGTAAAGCTGTTGATATATCATCTGAAAACATTAAATTCAGTGTTTTCTTAATAAATTTATATAATTAACAGAGAAATACTGAGATTGGACTTACTTCAGCCACTTGTGTTTGGATAGATTTTGTTTCATTTTCTAAAGACTCTATTCTTCTCTCTATTTCAGTTATCTGCAAAGTTATAATAATAGTTTTTATAAAAGTTCTTATTAGCTGCTACTTTTTAGACAAACATACCTTAACTGTATAGGCAAAATTTGACTAGAATATATGCCTCAGAAATATTTCCTTTTTAAATCAAGTGGATTGTTTTTGCAGGTTAAGCAATAATGATATCCTTAAGGTACATTTATTTATTTATGCATCAAGTGACTTGTGATGATAGTCTAATTAATATCTTATTTGCCTTGTAATACATACTCTATAGTTACAACGTTTATAATATACATGTCAGATCCATTGGAAGCCTTTGTAATAATGAAGGATAATTAAAATAAGAAATCCACTTTCCTAAAAGTGCTCCAAGAAAGGATTCTCTACATGCAAGCCATTTAGAAGGCATACTGAGTGGGGCCTCTATTATTCCTTTATAGTAATTAAAGACTGAAAGCATTCACAGAATTCACCACTCCATTTTCTTCTGTTTCACTGGGATCTCCCACTGTCAAAACCCCCAATGCACTGCAAATCAGCAGTGCAGTGAACGCCTGTGTGTGCAGCACATGAGGTCTGCAGTGCTGGAGACAGGTCTGCAGCACCGCATACCACATGTGCATGCTTGTCTGGACGTGCCACACAAGATTTATTTTAAATTCTACAGGAATTGAGAGTCCTACAGGAATTGAGGCCCTGGGAACAGCAGGTACCAGCTGCCTGCACCAAGGCATGGCGCAGCCCAAGACCAGAGGTGAGTGGGAACAGGCAGAGCACCATGCAACCCAGCGGCTGCAGGCAGCTGGCACCGGCTGCTCCCGGGGCCACTGCAGCTGAGCCTGGGATGAGCAATACTCTGTTTCCTCTGCTTTGCTACCCTGTACAGCCCTGGGAATGGCACCCCTCCTGCCACCCCTTCCCCAGTCCCAGCCTTACTCCCTCCCTCACTGCCATGGAAATCTATCCCTATTTATTACATGGTAAAGTGGGTTTGCTTTATGCAAGTTTGATTTACGTGCTGTTCTTTGGAAATGTATGCACAGCAAAAAGAGAGGGAAGCCTGTACTTCAGTTGCAATCTCTTCCAAATACCATTTTCTGACCTGCACCATCATCTCTGTCTTGCTCACGTTCAGTATTTATTCACCTACAAAATGGTCTTTCCCAAACACTAGACTCATTGTGGTAGTCGTGGCACACAGTATATAGAACTTTTTTATCAGTATAGCATGTGGAAGTGGTACTAGCAGTCATCTGGCCTATTCACCCAGTGGCTGCATATAGATTTTGAAAAAAAAACAAAACAGATAGAAAACTGGCCTGGGAGATGAAAATTCAGTTCCTGATTATTACATGTCAGGTTCCATTCGAGGAACAATCTTTAAAAAAGAAAAAAAAGCCAAGATAGCGGTAAGCCATGATCCAATACTAAGAAGGTCCAAATGGATGCCCACTGTCTACCTAGTGACAGGAAAAGATTATCCATCAGTGCCACCATAGCTGTTTCAGTATAAACTATCACAAAATCAGAATATACTGAGCCTGCATCACCTTCAAGTAGCAGTAGCTAGGTACCAGGTTGTTTTAAGTTCCAGGATCTTGTTCATGAATGGGAAGTTGGGCAGTGGAAAGTACGTGCTAGAACCAATGTGCCTACCCACCCCCTGCCACACACAATGCAAGGGTTGGGGGGTTAGATTTCATAGACATCTGGGCAAGAAGGAACCTTGTGAGATCATCAGGTCCAGCACCCTGCCAAAAGGGAAGGAAGTCGGCTAGGATCAGATCACGTCAGCAACATAAGCATCCAAGTATTTCTTAAAGGTATCCCAAGTAGGTGCTTGCACCACTTCTGGGGGGAGTCTATTCAAGACTGGAGACCTGGATAGTAAAGAAGTTCTTTATTATGTCCAGTCTAAAACAGTCTTCCAGCAGTTTGTGACTGTTAGACCTGGTCTTCCCTTGGGGTGCCCTGGTGAACAGACATTCTCCCAGTTCCTGATGCACACTCCTTATATACTTATAGTCCACCACCAAGTCACCCCTGAGCCTTCACTTCTCCAGGCTGAAGAAGTCCCATGTCCCTCAGCCTCCCTTCATAAGGCCTGTTCCCTTGACCTCTAATCATGAGCATGGCTCTCCTCTGGGCTCTCAAAAGCTTCTCCATGTCTTTTCTAAAGTCTGGAGCCCAGAACTGGATGCCATACTCCAGCTGCGGCCTCACCAAGGCTGAGCAAAGCAGGAGGATGATTGAGGGTCTTACTTGAGATGCATCGGTAGATGTAAGCCAGAGTTTTATTTGCTTTGCTGGCTGTGACATCACATTGGTGGCTCATATTCATCACGTGGTCAATCGTGACCCCCAAGTCTCTTATGATCATGGTGCCAGTGAGCCCAGAACTGCCAAGCCTACAAATATGATGCGAGTTTTTGCTACTGAGGGAGCAACTTGCAATTCTCCGTGTTGAATGTCATCAGGTTTTGATTCACCCATCTTGTGAGCCTGTCCAGGTCAGCCTGAATTGCCAGCCTATCCTCTAGCGTGACTGTACCTTCCCCATAATTTGGTGTCATCTGCAAACTTAGCCAGTCTGCTTCTGACACCCAAATCCAGATCATTTATGAATATATTAAAGAGTACTGGTCCAAGTACTGAGCCCTGGGGGACGCCACAGGTCACCATGTGCCATGTTGACTTGGTTCCATCCTGTTGTGGGGGGCTAGAAGTCAGGAGTAATGGGGAACTAGCAGCGCCACAGGGCTGCGAGTTAGAAGGGAGGAGCACAGAAGGGGAGGGGGTACAGGTTGGAATTGAGGGGGAGCCTTGAGTCCAAAAAAGGTTGAGAACCACTGATCTATACAGAGTCAAACAAGACTGCCCCTCTACTTTGAAATGCTGGACAGAAGGAAGTTGCTTATTGTCATCAGTGACAAAGAGCACAACAATGTAGGGAAGAGCATGGATAATGGAGAAATTAGGATAATTCTTGACAATGAGCCAAACACATTACTTTTTAATTCCTACAAAAATATTATTCCTTTCTTAGAGAGAGTTGTGCTTTCTAAATTAAAAAACTAATATAACCAGAGGAAGTCTTATGATTTCTAGAATTTTAAAACATAATTGGAAGTAATAAAAAAATTGCAGAGAGAATAGAAAGCTATTCTTTTTCTTTTTTTTTCTTTCCTTAAATTACTTTCTGACCCAACAGTAACCCTTTAACTTAACTGATTGGAATATTCAATAGAATTCCACTGTTAACTTCTAAATACCCACATGTTCACTCCTGACCCTTGACTACTTAGTGTATTTAATTCTTTTTAATTAAATTTAATTAAAATAATTAATCATTTAATTATTTTTAATTAAAAAGGGAGGTGGAAACACACACTTAATATATTTTTAAGTAAAAGGTGCCTTCTTCACCAGAGAAATTATATGGCTGATATTTGTGCAAAATATGGTTACACTTTTAAAGTAGAAATTTGAAAGATTTTAAAATAAAAATGTATCCTTACCATTTCATCCTGTTCTGATCGCTTAGATTTTTCTTTTTCTAGCTCTTTTTCTAAATTCTCTATTTCATGCTTGAGCACCAAGTTTGACCTGTTCAGTTTTTCATAGGTTTCCTAAGATAAAGCATTTTGATAGTTAAAATATAAAAAGCATGTATGGCTCTTAAGTAAATATCAATAAGTAGAACCTGTTTCTTAAAAAAAAAAACAGTTAAGGATGCACTAAGACTGTACTTCAAGTAAAAAGTAAACTTCCCATTTAAAAAACACATACTTTTGTCCAACCAGAGACCACTAACTTCAAGTACTCAAAGTCAATTTGTTATTTAAAAGAGCTCATGCAATGTTTATAGACTCTAACTTCTTTTGAAGCCCTTCTGTAAGTAAATTTCTGATTTAGCAGATCTAAAAAATGATTCATTTCTTGATTAGAGCAATGTGAAAAGTAGCTGGTACTTTAACACTATGAAAGTGCATTTTTAATTTCAAACTATTGGCTGTTTTTTATTTATGCGATATTTATTGTAAAGTATCATATATTTTGCATATATTCCAAGGACAGCTCCTTTTGCAAGGCATCACCTATGGAAAGTAGTGTGCCTTCATAATTATTTGCTCCAAAACTAAACGTATGCATGACCAACTTGTTCCATAATTTGCCTTTCTACATAGCTGAGCAATTCTTACTTCATTCACCTCTTCTACTTCAGTGATGCTTTGGGAAACCCTGAAGTAAGAGAGGCCACTGTTTAAAAAAGGACACTTTTCTCAACACCTAAAGCTCTCTCTCTGAAAATTATTTTCTTTCATCTTCTTACCTCAATACATGTTGTATCGGTGGATTCTTTTAGGTTGGCATTTTTTAAAGATAATTCTAAGTCTTCATACTGAAAGGGATACATTGCATCAGAATTTATGCAAAATCAGAAATTACCTAAAACATAAAACTAAATTGCAATACAGAAAAAGACTAAGGGCCTAATTTTTAAGTAGGCAACAAGTAGGATTTTCTGAATCTCCTACAGCTGGTTCCTTACCACAGAGAACAATAAAACAAAGGTAATTCAGGAGCACATTTCCAGTGCAGCACACTGCACTGGAATTTAAAAGCAGAATGTTTTAACAACTGCATCACATTTCAAATAACCTGAACTAAAAAAAACAGAACGATATGAGAATAAACACAGGAGATTTAAAAAAAAATTAATAAAACACCAAAAGATTCAGTCTGTGAAAATATCATGTGGAGAGAATGATAATATAAAAAGTTACCTCTTTCTTGTGGAGGCTAAGTTTTTCAAGCACTTCGCACTTTTCTTCAACTAGTTCAGCAACTTTGTTGGCAAGCTGTTTTTCCCTTCCTAAAAAGAACAGCAGATCCATGTTACAATATTCAAAATGTTATAAATTAACAGAAAATAATTAAAAAAATCAACTTAATGACAGAAACAAGAAGCAATGTTAACTTACCTACGTAAAATCTGCTTTTAACCTGAAACAGAAAGAACAAATTGGAAATATCTCTATTACAGCAGGACTATAAAACTGGCAGCTCTGGGGCTGCATGTAGCGCAGGGGTAGGCAATTAATTTTGCTGAAGGGCTACTTAACAAGTTTAGGTCGGCTGTCAAGGGCCACATGCATATAATCTTTCAAAATATATCATTTTAACAAATTATTGATAAAAAATTCAAACCATATACTAAAAATCTACATCTACTATAACATTTTATTTCAAAAAATATTTTTGCCCCCATTTGTTTTTCTGAGTAGCATGTATAGAGATGATTATATAATGGCTCAAAATACTCTTACTCTTGGATACTGTGGGGGGGGGTAGAGGCTGAGTGTATGGGCGTGTGCATGCATGTGGGTGTCTGTTGGGGAGAGGGCTATGTGCATGTGTGGGGTGGGGCTGCCTACACACTAAGTCCCAGGAGCCAGCTGGGGGAGAAGGAAGGAAGGGGCAGGGGGCACGTGCACCAGATCTCACCTGGACCATGCAGGTGTGATTTACACCACCCTGCCCCCACCATCTGGCCTGCAGCTGCCCCCAAACACTCTGCATGGGCTTAGCCCAGCCTGCTCCTACCTGGGGCAACCTGCAATGTACACTCAGCCAGCACACACAGTTGTCCAGCAGGACTGCTCCCAGTATGGTTGCAGCTGCCTGGCTGCTGCTCAGCTCCTCCTCCTCTTCTCATAGGCAACTGGTGCCTCTTGAGTCAGGAAAAGTACATGCCCCCCCCAGCAGCCAGTCAGTGACTGGGGGGGGGGCCATGGCCAATCTCACCCATCAGGGGAAGGGGAGGCAGGGTTCCCACATGGCCCACCTCACCGATGTGGGGGGGAAAAGGGTCCCCCCCACAGCCAACTGCACCAACCTGCAAGTACAAGTGGTGCAACGGCACTTCTCTTGGCACCCCCACTCCCTGGCCAGTGCATGCACAGGGGGCACCAGCACTGCCTCCTGCCCCCCCACCCATCACCTAAGCAGGCAGGGCTAGCTGTAAGGGAGTGCAGCAGTGCTCTCACCCCCTAAACGTTGCCACCGCTTCTTCCTACACCTACTGCACTGCTCTGGGTGGGTAGGAAAGTTGCAGCTGGGTGGCTCCTGCCCCAGTGTGCAGGGCTCTACCTCCCACCCACTCCACCCACCTGGAGCAATGAGCAGCCACCTGCAGGGTTGCTGAATGGGTAGAGGGGGCCTGGGAGCTGAAGCCCCACACACTGGAGCAAGAGCCACCTGACTGCAGCTTTTCCCCCCCATCCCTGGAGCAGCACAGCAGGGGCAGGCAGAGGAGGAGCTGCTGGAGGTGGGAGGAGTTGTGCAGCACCTGGGTGGCTGCAGCTGCACCAGAAGCAGCTTCACTGGGGAGCTGTGCACACTGGCTGGGGCTGGGGCTGGCAGGAGGGCAGCGCAGGCTGTCCCAAATGGGAACAGGCAGAGCTTGGCTCTTTATGGAGTGCTGCAGGGGCAGCAGTGGACCAGATCCAATCAACTGGCAGGCATACCTCCGCAAGCTGGATCAAATCAATTGGCAGGCCAGATTCAGCCGGCTCCAAGGGTGCTTGCATGGTGGGCACCTTATGCACAATGTAGCAAGGTGCCCACAGCTACTCAGAAGCTAAACAGCCCTGTATTACATCATTAATTACATACAATTAATTTTAACAACTTAATTTTGTTTCTTGTACTTGCAATGCAAAATTGTTGCTTTTTGAACAGATGATATAGTTTGCTGTTCATGATGTTTTGTCAATGTAGATCCTTTGTGTCTACAATGTAGTGTCTATGGCCACTTACATCTCACACCCAAGAGACAGGATTTTTTTGTTTTAAATAATAGTCTCTCGCAGAGCCACATCTGGATCCTGTGTCTCCATGCTCATATGCAAGGGCATAGTTTCATAGTTGTTAGGGTCGGGAGGGACCTGAGCAGATCATCAAGTCTGACCCCCTGCCATGGGCAGGAAAGAATGCTGGGGTCAAATGACCCTGGCAAAGTGTCTATCTAGCTTCCTTTTGGAGACCCCCAGGGTAGGAGTGAGCACCACTTCCCTTGGAAGTTGGTTCCTGATCCTAGCCTCCCTGACTGTGAAGTAGTGCTTCCTGATATCTAGCCTGAATCTACTCTTCAGTCAACTTATGGCCATTATTCCTTGTTACTCCCAGTAGTGCTCAAGGGAACAGGGACTTTCCCATTGCCTGCTAGTCTCTGATGGCTAGTTTATAGACAGCCACCAGACAAATGAACAGGTTCAGGTCTCATAGCCTCTCCTTTTAGGGCCTGCCCTGCTGACCCCTGATCATGCGAGTGGTCCTCCTCTAGACCCTCTTGATACTGTCCACCATCCCTCCTGAAGTGTGGCACCCAAACTGGATGCAGTACTCCAACTGCGGTCTGACCAGTGTCACATACAAGGGGAGGATCACCTCCTTGGACCTGCTCATTATGTACCTGTGGATGCATAAGGTGCGATTAGCCTTCCTGACTGTGTCCCCACATTGGCGGCCCATGTTCATCTTGGAGTCCACAATGACTCCAAGATCCTTTTCTGCCTCTGTGCTGACTAGAAGGGAGTTCCCCAGCTTGTAGGTGTGCTGCTGGTTCTTTCTCCCCAGCTGCAGTACCTTGCACTTGTCAGTATTAAATCCCATCTTATTCTCATCCGCCCACCTCTGTAAACTGTCCAGATCCAACTGCAGCCTGTCCCTCCCTTCTAGCACGTCCACTTCTCTCCACATCTTAGTGTCATCTGCAAATTTGAACAAAGTACTTTTCACCCCCTTGTCCAGGTCGCTGATGAAGATGTTGACTAGTGCAGGCCCACGGACCAAGCCCTGGGGGACCCACTACCCACATCCCTCCATGTCGAAAATGACCCATCCACCACCACTCTCTGGGTGCAACCATCCAGCCAATTGGCAACCCATCTGACTATGTAGGCATTTAAAGGGTGAGGTGGCCACAATCCTCCATCCCCAGATCCTTTGCTCTGATTGTCAGGTACAGCACATACGGTTTTAAAAAAGATTACTCCATGTTGTATATTCCTGAACTGAGCAGAAGGTTGCCTTTGTTGAGATGGACAGCACCTTGACATGTCCATCATTTGACAGCACATCAAAATAGCCTGCTTTATCCACTTAAAGATGGAGAAGTCTTTTAATGGGCTAGGTATAGATATGAAGAAATGGAAGGCAGCCTGATAGCATTGGTCCTGCTGCAGACACAAAGCAAAGTTCTAGACGCATCCAAAGCTTTTTTTTCTTTTTTCCTGGTATCAAATGTGTCTTCAGAAAGAAAACTGAAATAATAATGATTCAGGTAATTCCTAAGATGTTTCTGAAAATCTATGTTGGGATGTTGTCTCTATATCCTGTCCTAGGAAAAAATGCATTAGGCAGTCCAAGCTTAAGGACAAAGCTCACAGACTCTTTATGAGAAAGTGATGGCAGCCAGAAAGACTGGTGGGTTCTCAAGAAGTCTACCAAGCAATTTGACAAGCCAGGAGTTTAAGGACAACAATAATGATGTTCAGAAAGGAGTTGGGTCTGTGTCGCTGAAGAATAAGCATTTAGAAAGCCCTTGAGGATTTCTCTCATTGCCAGTATTATGAATACAATATAAATGCAATAGAATGCGACTTGATACCCTGAAGGTCTTACATGCACATTTTAGATCAGGCTTGTCCAACATATGGCCTGTGGGCCGCCATGCGGCCCTCCAAGCTGTTTTCTGCGGCCAGAGGCACTGCGACGGGAAACAAAAGTAAACACTGTACTTTCGTTTCAGTGGGGGTGATGTGATACTGCTTCCTGTGAGGTCTTTGAATATGGCTTCCCAGCCCACAGAGTGATAAAATGTTCATGATCCAGCTCCACATTCAAAAAGGCTGGACACCTCTCTTTTAAATGAATCTCTTGGTGAACAACTTTTGGTATCAGAGCCTCTACTGGATCTAACAGAAAGGTCGTTGCTTTTTATAAGCTTTTCCTAAGTATGTTGGGAACAGTCAGTCTGTAAGCTGCATTCAACCAGCCAACAGGTACAACGATTTGGAAAGTCTGGGTGCAGTATGACTTTGATTCTTCAATACTGCATCCAGGCAGGTTGGAACCTGCATGGGTACATCTCTGTATAAGGGTACTGATGCCAAATAAACTTTCTTCCACTGTACTTGGAACAACCTCACTTAGTGCTGGATTTCAGTACTGATAAGCCAGTTCTGCTTTCCAAAGTGAGTTGGATTTCATTTGCTTTTAAAAGATTAGCTAGCACTTCAGGCTAAAATTAACATTTTCTCAGTAAACAGCCAAATACCAAGGGCCTTGAAATGCTAAGTTTTATCCCAGCTGGTTTCCCTTCTCAGGGAGCTAATGAGCTGTATGGACTGGTTGACTTTAAACATTATAAAACTATTTCATGTAAAAAATTCGAACTCCTAAAGGGAAAGATTTAATACACTTGTAAAAAAATGACAAAAACATGCTCTATATAACCATTAATCACTTTGGATACTCACTGATTTATAACTCCTACACAGGAATAGGAAGACCGTAAATATTCCAATAACAGCAGCACAAATCACCATTTCCCATGGGAAACCATAAAGCTCAGGATCAGGTCTCATATCTTCAGGCAATGCTGCCACAACCTTAAAACCAGAACCAGAAAAAGTATGAGCAGTTAAAAAGTGTCCAACTATTATTTTTAACAAGTCTTGATTTCATACAGTCTATTGAGAGATTATAAGGGATGCTAGTATTTTGTTTTTTTCAAAATACTGAGAAGTAGCAGATGGTTACCAGGAGCCTATTGCTTAGTTTTTAATCTTGTTTACTCACCAATCACTACAGCAATATTAATTATCAAACACAAGTATGATGAACCAGAGTAGACACAGCATTATGAATGCATCTCCCAAACTTGCCATTTAAACAGATTAATCCTGGTTTAAACTAATTGGATGACTCTGTACTTGATACAGTGTTTATTTCTATAGGCATTGCAGCTACACCAAATGAACCAGATTTCCTCACAACTACATCTTGCCATATGCCCACAATGACTGCCCTCCTCTGGACTATTTTTTCTAACCACTGCCATGTCAAGACCCTGTTTTTTGCAAGGTACTTTCAGGGGTGGATCCAGGATTGGGGAGTGAGGGAAGTGTGGGAACAGCTAGCTACCCTTGCTGCAAGGGTAGCTGCAAACCACTCCTAGTCTCTCCCCCAACCCAGGCGTATGGGCAGACCGCAATGCTGGAGCCTCTGGGGACTTTTTTTTAAGTCCCTAAAGTAGGTAAGGATCCCCTACTTCCCTTCATGCTCAGAGGCATGTCCCCTTCTCCCCACCAGTTTCCTACTAGCTGCTACCAGTTTCCCTGCTGTTCCCAACCAGGGAAGTGTCAAAACCCCTCCTGCCTGCTCCAGCCCTGCTGCAAGGAGGCTGGGTCAGCTGGGAAAATGAAAGCAGTAGCAGAGGTGGGGAGGGGGTGCCCCATCCTGCCCCATCACTTAAGGAGCAGGCAGAGGAAGGGGAAACCCCTCAGCCCATCACCACTGCCATGCTGATGTCTGTTAATTTGGATAGCAACTCTCAGAAACCCTCAGGGGATGGAGGGCATGGAAAAAGGAAGAGGAAGATTGAGGCTGGAGTAAAAGGAAGAGAGATCAGAATATGCAGGGAACCCAGTCAGCCCTACACAGAGGAGTGCACAGCAGGGCTGGGGATCTTGCTGGCTTGGTCAGCCACAGCTGTGGACTGGAAGAGCTGGACTCAGACTCGGGGGCAGCTGCTGGCTACTGCTTGTGCACTCTTGGGACTAAAGTCTCGAAGGGGAGACCGAAGGTGCTGTGTGCACGGTACTGCAATCTTGATGTTGTTTTACTTCTCACCTGCTTTCCCTCCCTTTAGCCAACTGGCTTGTAGACAGTAAATCCTCGGGGTTAGGATCACAAATAGGAGCTTCCCCTCCCTTCTCGAGTCAGGGCCTGGGGCTGGCAGAAATCCCAGCTGCGCAGCCGGCGCGAGCCCCCCGAGCCCAGGGCGGCGGGGAAGCACCGCAGCAGGTGGGGGCGGGACTCCCACCAGCTCTGGGGACCTGCAGAGTCCGCGGGAGGTCCGGGCTCTGACCCAGTCGCGCCACGGCCACAGATCCTCCTGTGGTTTCCCCGGGCGTCGGCCACAGGCCCGGCCCGGCCCAGCCCAGCCCAGCCCAGTCAGGGACGCGCCCCCGCTCCGCGCCCTAAAGGCAGAGCAGGCCCCCTGCGGCCGCGCCCCCTCGTGCCTCCGGCCCCGCACTCACGCTCAGCGCCCGATCCAGCGCCAGCCCGCAATACCGCTGCGCCGCCTCCCCCAGGTCCCACAGCCCCACGGCGCCTCTCGTGCTACCCCCAGCAGCCATCTTCGGGCTTGCCGCCGCAAGCCACCCCGCCGCCACCCGGCCCGCGCAGCCGCCGCACAATCGGGCCGCACCACTGCCCCGCGGAAGGTGGGGGGAGGCGGTTGGGATAAACCACAGTTGTCACAGAGCAGGGACCAAATCGATGGGAAGCAAGGGAGGGGACTATACCACTGCCGCCCACACAGGGGGAGGACTACTTGCAAAAAGACCGCACCACTGTCATGGGGAAGGGAAAGATGCACCCCTACGGCAGGGGCGTGGACTGCACCATTGCCACGCAGAGGCGGGGGCGGACTCGGTCCCAGGCGCTCCACGTGCAGCCGGCGCTGCGCACTTGCAGCAATTCTCCCTTCTGACGCGAGAGCCCCGCCCCCCTGACGGACCAAACACTCGGGCTGTGCGCGCAGGGCAGCGCCTGTTGCTCGTCTCCTCCTACGCTTCGCGCAGCAGCTGCTGAGTCAGGCGCTCAGCGCGGCCATGGGGAGCGCAGTCGCTGAGCAGATGGGTGGTAGAAGCCCTGCACCTCAGTTACCCCGGCAGCACTGTTCTCTCAACAGTGTCCCCCCCCCAACTACGTCACAATACGCACAGACCCCACTCCTTGCATACGTCACAATACGCACAGAACCCCTCTTTCTCCTCTGCCCACTCCGCACAGCCCGTGCACCTTGCAACACAGATCAAGGAAGGCGCTGTAGCAATGCCCCCCACAGATGGACAGACGTAGGGGGGGCTTCAAAGACAATTTATCACTCCGCAAAAAAGCAACGACAGGGCAAATCTACAGTCAACAGCAATAAACGGCTTGAGAGTCCAGACACGCAGACGCTCCATATTGACGTGTCCTAAGTACGGCCCCTGGGTACAACACTACTCTCCTAGTCAAAGTTTAAAGGACTTATAGGGAAACTTACCCCTTCCTTTGTTCCGGATGCTTCTATTTGTCAGTCAGATACTGGAATCGCATAACAAAACCCTTTGGATAAGTTATGAATAACTTAAAAGCTCTAGTGTCCCAAGGAAAATTCCCGATTCAGGCAGACAGCCTGTGTTTCCAAATGAACACGGATCTTGTTTTGACATTCACTCGGGGAAGCAGGGAGGGGGGGAAAGTCACAGGTGGATTAACGACTAGCAACAGTGTCTCTCATTTCATGTCATCTTCTCCCTATTTTTTCTTATGTCGATATATTTGGGTTTGCATTTTAAACATTCTCATGCTAAAAGTCCTATGCACTTTAACTTCACCATCTATTACATTATCACACTTCCTTAGACACATTTTAGGCCACACAACTTTAAAAAGTGAACAGGCTGTGACTATGATGCAGGCAGCTGAAACCCAGAAGCTGAATATGATACCTATTATAATGCCATGTAGTTTTTTTTTTTAATCTGATTCTTTGACTGTAAGTGGCTTGCTCCATGTCATTAGGATTTTGGTCACTATAATGAGATCTGACAGAATCCCAACCTGATTTAGTAAATGGGGTTTTCCGGTTTGGTTGGGGTTTTTTGCATGTACCAGCACAGCAATTTGCATCTTTTTTTGTAACATTTTAAAAGGAAGGATACAATTACCAGCAGGGGCCTCAGACTGCAGCCTGCCAGAACATTTCATTTGTACCGAATAAAAATCCAAGTGTTATTCTGTCCAAGAAACTACATTTTCTATATATCCAAACAAATCCAATCAGCTTCATATATTAGAAACTTGAATATGTTGTTTTTCTTGTTTATGACCAGAGCTTATTAGCATACACCTTTCATCTTTAACTATTCCAGTGATTCTGACCTAAAATGCATCTAAAATTCACTGCTACATCCTGGACCACTTTCTCAGATCTTCCATTCCTCTCTTGCGTCCAGAGTCCCCCCACCCTTCCTCGGTATTCCTTGTCTAGAAATTTTCATCTATAATATTCTACCATTCTTCTTCCAGCAAAATGCCACTTGCCAGTTTCAATTCCTTTAATATTCCCACTTTCTCCTCTCATATTCAAGCACCATCCATCTGTGCTCTCCCACTCTCAGATACCTCTTCAGTCTCTCCATCTTATTCCATCTTCATCTGTTCTCTCTCTCAGATTCCCTTCCCCAAGGAACCGCCAACTCTGCTGTCCATGTCTCTTTTCCCTGTCACTCAATTTCTACCTCCCTTTCCCTTTTGCTGTCCTCTACTATTCCCCCCTCTGTTCTCTGCCTCCATTCCACCCCATCCCGTCCTGTCTTCTCCCTCTGGCTCTGCTTCTTTTTCACTATCTTCCTGTCTCAAAAAAGTTTTCCCCACCCTCTCTTCCTTTCTCTTCCTCCAATCCCCTTTTGTCCCCCTCCTCAGACCAATTTATTTTTGTTTTCAGTATTTTAGGACTAGTTCCACTCACACCCACACCCAAACAAGAGACAATCTGGACCTATTTCTCCTTCATCTCTGCTCCCCAAAATTCCTTCCTGCTTTGGTCCCACCTCTAGTTCTTCAAACTCCTGTCATCCACAACACCCCTTTCTCCAAATGCTCAGGATGGCTTACCAACTTGTACCTCCTCCAGATCTACTCAACTCCCATTCCCAAATTCCATCATTCTCCTCTTCCAGAAGTCTCCCCACCATCAGCCTTTGTCTTGTCCGCCACATGGCAGCTCCTCACTTCTGAATTCCTTCCCTCTCCAAGCTTGTCCCAATATCTACTGCCCTATTACCCTCAACCCCTGCACCATTCTGCTCCTCTCCAAGTTTCTCCCTGTCCCAGCCCTCTCCCATCTCTCCCAAATCCACTCCTTGCCCCATCCTCCTCAAAGTCCCCTTTGCACCCCTCCAAACCTACCCTTCCAAAGACCTAGGGTCCTCCCTTACCAGTGGTGAAGCAGGAGCTACTGCAGGTGAACTGGCAGGAGACCAAAGGCCAAGTGGCTCCCTGCCAACCTGCCAGCGAAAGCACTCTAGAAAAGGAAAAGGTGGGTCAACTCCAGACATAAGTCTTTCCTGTTCACCCACTAGGATAAAGCATCCCTGGCGGCAAGAGGCTGCACTACAACTGTCTATTCCCAGCTGGTGCTCTTTGCATGGCTTGAATTACTGAGCTAGATATAAAGGTTGCTTTTTAATCAACTCGCTTATCACCTAACCATGCCCTGGGTAACTGTAGTGACACTGTTGCTACAGTATGAGCTACATTGATTCATCTGATGGCAAAAGGCAAATACAACATATGCTAAAAACAAACTAAAACAACTTACTGCTACTAAAACAACTTGCTGATTTCAGACTTTAGAATTTTTGCAGACATTATATTTCCTATAACAACCATGCCTCACATTTTGTATTATATTGTGGGAGTTTATTAATTCTTGGATGTGTAAAATAATGAGAATACTGTAATGGTTTGTTTTTTTAATTCATGCCCCAATCCTTTTTCTACTAAAAATAAAGGGAATTTTGCCAATGATTTTGCCAGCAAATAAGGAATTTTCTTAAAAACAAGATAACACACTGATGTTTTTGATTTTTATGAGTCTTTTTGGCTTCTTGGCTGGCTGTTCTTTACATAAGAAAATAAGAATTGCCATTTATTATGTCTGATGATAGATCCATCTTGCCCAGTATCCTGTGTCACACAGGGGCAGAGGGTAGATACTGAAAGAGACACTGAACAGAGTATTTGACTAGGGTTTTTTCCCTGTTTCTCTCCCACTTGCAGACTCCAGCATTTAAGGTCCAGGAAGTTTAAATTCAAAAGCTGTATCCTAAACTCCCGTGGTCAATAGCTACTGATGTACCTTTCCTCAAAGACTTTGACTAATTCCTTTTTGAATCTGGCTAAACTTTTAGCTTTCACACCATCTTGTAGCAATGAGTTCTACACACAAATTATGTGAAGAACTTCCTTGTATTACTTTTAAATTTACTACCTACTAGTTTCTTTTTTGTGTCCTAATTCTTGCATTGTGAGAGATGGCAAATAATAAATTCCTATGTACTTTCTATTCACCATTTAGTACTTTGTAAACTCTTGTCATGCCCCCCCTCAAGTATCTCTTTTCTAAATTGAAAAGGCTTAGCCTTTTTAGTCTCTCCTCATATGGAAGCCCCTCCAAACCACTAATCATCCTCACTATCCCCCTCTGTACTTTCTCAGGTTCTTCCTTTTGAGGCGTAGTGACCAAACATGGGCACAGTATTCAAGGTGTAGTTGCACCATGGATCTATAAAGGGACATAATGATACTTTTGGGAGGAGGCAGGGGTTTTTTTTAACAATTCCCTTCTCAATAATTCCTAAACTTTTATTTGTCTTTTTGATTGCCGCTGCGCACGAAGCTGATGTTTCTAGCAAACAGTCTGCAATGACTCCCATATCTCTTTCCTACGTGGTAACAGTTAATGTAGAGTCCATCCCAGTGTAGATACAGTTTGGGTTATTTTTGCCTACATTACATCACTTTACAACTTACTGACATTTAATTTTATCTGCCATTTAGTTGCCCATTCTCTCAATAGTGCCAGATCCTTCTGTAGTTCCTTGCAGTCTGCCTTGGTCTTTACCACTTTGAATAATTGTTCATAGTATCATAGTATCTAGGGTCAGAAGGGGCCTAGAGCAGGCCATCTAGTCTGACCCCCCCGCCAATGGCAGGAATGAGTGCCAGGGTCACAGAACCCCAGCCAAGTACCTATCTAATCTGCTCTTAAAGATGCCCAAGGTAGGAGCAAGAACAACTTCCCTAGGAAGCCGGTTC
>JAGPOW010000304.1:42099098-42129835 GCA_030014935.1 Caiman crocodilus
AGCCCACAGTTTGGTGTCATCAGCAAACTTGGAAAGCTTACTTTCCACCCCTTCGTCCAAGTCCACGATGAAGATGTTGAACAGCGCAGGCCCAAGGACCAAGCCCTGGGGGACCCTGCTGCTCACATCTCTCCAGGAAGAGTATGACCCATCCACCACCACTCTCTGGGAGCGCCCCGTCAGCCAGTTTCTGACCCATTCAACAATGTAGGGGTCAATGCCACAGCTCCCCATCTTTTTAATGAGGATGGGGTGAGAGACCGTGTCAAATGCCTTCCTAAAGTCAAAAAAGACTATGTCGACAGGGGCGCCTGCATCCATGGATTTGGTCACCTGGTCATAGAAGGTGACCAGGTTGGTCTGACAGGACCTGCCCTTAAGAAACCCTTGCTGGTTGCCCTTCATCATAGGTTCCTGCCGGTCCCCCACAGATGTGGAACTTGAGAATTTTCTCAAAGATCTTTCCCAGAACCGAGGTGAGACTGACAGGCCTGTAGTTCTCTGGATCCTCTCTCCTCCCCTCCTTAAAGATGGGAACCACATTGGCCACCTTCCAGTACTCCGGCACTTGTCCAGAGCTCCAAAAGCGCTTGTATAACCGAGCCAAGGGCCCAGCAATCACCCCCGCCAGCTCCCTCAACACCCTTGGGTGCAGGTCATCCGGGCCCGCCGACTTAAAGACATCCAGCCCTTCCAGAAACCCTTTCACCAGGTCTACCCTCACCCTTGGCCTAGCAGTGATTTCCGAGGGGGAATTCAAGCTTCCGGCTTGTTGTGTTATCTTTAGCTGCATATTTAAGCATACATTTGAACATACAATGCCCTGGAGCAGATCCCATAGCAGCAGAAGTGAAAAAGGTCGAAAGGAAACAGCAGCTCTCTTGCTGTATACCTGCAACATCTCTTGATTGGTCAGGCATCAAGTATCCCAGTGGTCAAGTTTCAAAGTTTTGGTCTACTCAACTGTTTCTTCAACATTAAGGAAAGGCCATTTTAAAGATCTCTGCCAAATTTTGCTATCAAATCCAGCACTAGTTCCAGTACAGAATGTAATATGAAATGGAATCTGATCTAATTTTCCTTTTAAAAAGTAAAGAAAACATTAAACAAAAAACTCTTACCTTTCTGCTTACAGTTGCCATTACTGAAAATACTGATTTTATAAAGTCACCAATGTCAAGAGCATTCAAACGCAGGAGTATCTGATATATCCAGCCTTCTTCTGTTTCATTGATAAAGAAAGAAGATGTTTTATGTTACAAGTCAGTCTTGTTAACACTTTCATTTACTTCTTTTTAACTTTGCAATCTTGCTTAAATTAAGAAACATCATACTTACCATCACTGGGAATGTAATTTTGAATCAGGAAAGACATCTCTGTGAACAGCTTTTTGTCACCTAACTGAATATTTCTTGCTGAATCATGTATTTTCTCTTTGGTTTTCATTAATGGAATTGTTATACCTTCTGAACTTTGGGCATTATTATTTTCATTATTCAAAGGTGTATTTATGCGGTGTTTCTCTTTACTTTCTTCTAGTAATTGTATTTTATTGGATATATCTGCAAAAAAAGTAATATTCATGTTCAGTGTTTTCATTAATGATTTCTAGTGTCATTTTTTATAAGATTGTTTCACAGGACATCACTATTTTGATTTCTGATTTTCTCCTCATTTTCAAAGCCGAACTCTAGACTTTTTCACTTGCAACTTGCCAAGAAAGGAAACTGAAACAGTTCCAATTGTTTACGAAGTTACCATGCTCTGCAGGACAAAATCAGCATAGTTAATATACAGAATACTGAGTCATTAGGTACTGTTCTGATATCACTGTATGACAAGATAATATGAAAAGTGACCAGGCAGAAACATAAGAATTTATTCTAGGTAGGAATGAGTAGATTATAGGAATCTGCAGCTAATCCAGATATACTAGTCTAAATCCTTTCCTCAGAAAGGAGTTGCATGGATATAATGAGAGACAACTTCTGTGTTGCATAGGTGCAATTAAGGCCACAGTTTGGTTCACTAATTAGAAAAAAAACACATGTTTATCCTTGATTAGTACTGTTTTGAAAACTCTCCTATGATTACCCTGCCTCTCAATGCAATCACGTGCAGATATCTATGGACTCAAGACAGCCAAAATAGCTAGGCAAAAAATGTTATGCAGGACTAAAGATAAACAATTTCCCATAAACTAATAAACTTTTTTGTAAATAATATATGCACAACAAAACGGTGTGTTTGTACGAGTATGATTAGATTATTAGCTGTTTTAGAGAAAGAATACCACAAAAGCTTGTAATATGAACAGTAAAAGCTTAATGAAAACAAATGTTAATTCATTACATTAAACATGATACTATGATGAGATTATCTCAATTTCCATTGCAAACATCTCAAGACTTTCTGTAGTAACTGTGAGGTTACATGTGTTACCACTCTGCATATATATGGATATATCTGAATCATTAACAAATGTTGCAGTTATCTATACCATCCTATTTTTTACTATACAGTTCCTCAAATAGCAGCAGCAGAAGCAAAAAACCCTTCTGAAAACAAAATGTTCCTAGTAAAAAAAAAGGGAAATTGGCATTTACAAATGTAGTAATCATTGTTCAGGGTCATTTCTCAAAGATGGTATAATAGATATTAAAAACAGTTTTAGTGAGCTAAGAATTTAATTGTGTATTAGAGACAAAGGGTTGCTGTTGGCACAAAATGATGATTAATATAAATATGTTATTAGTAGAAAAGAACTAGACCATATTTTCAAAGTCTTAGTTTGGCTTCTAAAGCACACATTTCCATTTTAAGCTCAGGTTTGAGCACATGTAATTTAGATGTGGGTATCTATTATATATTTCTAATTACTCAGCTTGTATATACCTTTGAGTGAGTTATATTGTGAGTGTTAAATTTGGCCATGATATTAGAGGCTTTAGAATATTTGATCCAATATTTGAACTAAACACCTTTCCGGAATAATGAGTAAGGTGAATAGGATCAGGTATGAAGTATATAAATATGTGGCCTGATTTTAAGCCCACTGAAGTCAAAAGAAAGATTCACGTAGACTTCAATAAGCTTCATTTTAGGCCCCCAGAACCTAAACAAGATGGACTATCTTTGGAATAACTATGAATTCTCTCAAGTAGCTACCTACATGGTTTACTATTTTTACAAGTATTCCACTCATTTATTTGTAACAGTGTGGGATAAGGGAGCCATGTATTCCTAAAAATATATAAAAATATGTGGCCTGATTTTAAGCCCACTGAAGTCAAAAGGAAGACTCCCATAAACCCATTAACAGCTATTAGCCTTGATTTTTAAAACACTGAAAATAAATAGTGTGAAGTGTGCCATACATTATTTTCCTCTCAGAGACCAAGTTTTGTTCTTGCTTTACCATCTTTAGTTAGTAAAACAGCAGTCCAGTACCTTGTTGTGCATTTTGGAGACTACACTTTACTCTGACAGCTGACCAAAGTTCTTGTAGCTCTAGAAGAAGATTCACTTTCTCCTTCAGACATTTTGCACCCACTGTGTCTAAGTGAGGTTCCTCTTCAACAGACAAAGTCAGTGGTTTTCTCTCCCTGAAATTATCTACACATGTGTAAGTTGTAATTCCATGATGAATCTTTTCAAACTGTTGTTCCAGCAGCATCAATGTCTCACTTTCACACAGACTCTCTGAAGGTTTCTTCCTTTCCAGAGACAACTTTAAATAGAATTGTTGGTATGCACTGAATGAGTTGGATACATCTAAGTCACTATCAATTAATATTTGGTCACCCTTTTTTATTTCCTGGGACACTGATTGTCTCTCCCAGGTTACGGTGTTGTCAGTTTCTTTTTCATTGTTTCTCAAGTCTGCTGCAATACTCCTTTCGGTTGTGCCACGGAGTTCTTGCTCAGCTCTTTCTTTCAGCATTGTAAGAGGATCTCTGCTTTTCACCTTTCTTGTAGCTTCTGCAGTCTGAATGCTGTCCCTGTCTTGTTCTGATTCATTTTCTCTCAACTCATCCTCATTATTTAGCATGTTTTTTAATTCTTTCTTTTTCTTATTTATTCTAATATCTTCCCTATTTCCATTTGAGTCTTGTACAAAATTGTGTTTGGTATTTCTTCCAGAGTTGTAAATATTAGTTTTACTAAATAAACCCCCAAGAAACCATGATGTTCTAGTACATATACTATCCACTACCTCCTCTGTCTGGGCACCGTTTTTATTATCTATATTTATGGACTCTATGTTTGTCTGACTTTCAGTATCTTTTTTGTAGTTTTCCTTGTAAATGCTTGGTTTTTCAGACGCAGCTAGTTTTTCTATATGACTTGTGGTTTTAGTTGAAATAGCATCTTCCTTTTCAACATAAGTTTTATTATTCAGAGCTATATTTAAATGGAGTGTATCCAAGTCCCGCTCACTTTGCAAAGGTGCATGTTCTACAGGTTTGTGTCCTGAATCATAGTACGGGGAAGTAGGTGAAAAAGGCTTGTTAGAATCAGAGTCATCATGATTTTTAAATACTGTCTGGCTTTGCATTTTGAAAGACTTAAAAGATTCTAAATGTAATGCTGGGCTGCTGCTTTCAGACTCTTCAACTATACTATAGTGTTCCTGGAATAGATGCTTATGTTCCATATGAGACAATTTATAGGAACGTGAAGTTTCTGTTGTTACTACATTTTGTTTAGAGATTTTCAACTCTGGTATATGCAATAATTTTGATGCTACCTTGTCATATGAATGAGAATCTGATGGTATTTTCTGGTCTTCAGATCCATTTTCTGTATTTATGTTTTCTGTATCTTCATTATGATTTGAACTGGTGAATGCAGACACTTCTACATTTGACAATACAGAGGAATCTTGTCTTTTATTATGCAGCAGTTGATTTTTACATTTCTTTTTAGGATCTGAATTAGTATTTTCTTCAGACTCACGCTTTGACATCAGAAGCTCATGTTGGAAAGATGAATCTGCCAATGCTATTTCTACTGGATCTTTCTTATGACTTGATTTTAGCCCCTCTTCAGAAAAACTAAAAACGGGTGCTATAATTTGCTCATGAAGGACCTGGTCACAAAGAATATTTTCTGATAATGAGTCTTCAGTAATTCTAGAATTATCAGAATCATGTTCACTTGGATTTGAGATGCCATTTGTTTCATTGGTGTCTTCATCTATTTTCTCCTGTGGAAACAGCACAGAAGTTTGCAGACCCTTATTGTCTTTGTTTTGAAAATTGTACAAGAGATCATTTCGTGTGTGACTATCTTGCTCTGGGGTTATGTTCTCACTTCTTAAACTTTCTCCAGAGAATTTCACTAGAGATTGTTCTTGGTTTGCCATCCTACTTTCTCTTTTCTTACTTTTTTGTTTATTTGTCTTATTCTTTTCTAATATTTGCTCAATGGGTTCTAATTTATCTTCACCGGACTCCACAATGTGCTGTGTAAAAGTCTTAGGCTGTTTTACTCTGTCTTGAGAGAACCAATTCACATCTTCCCTATTCACTGCAGTTTCCTTTAACAACATACTGTCATCATTTGAGTGTCTGGAAAAAATATTTTTTACCAAATCTTGTGAGACATCATACAAGTCCTTTTCAGGATTTTCATTATACTTAACATGCTGATGTGATCCCTCTTCTTCAGAGTCTACAATGTAGTGCTCCTGTACTTTATGTTTTAAATTATTTTTTAATTTCAATTCATTAAATTGTAAAGATAACTGACCAGCATTTTTAATTGTTTTTATGCTTTTTGTATCAGCAACATGATTGCTACCAAGTTTGTGGCAATTAGCCTCTGAAATATTTTCACTTAAATAATCCTGCTTTTCTTTCTTTTTACTATTTTCTTCATTAGAAGACTTTTCCATAAAGGATCTATGTTGCTCTGGTGCATCTTCTATATTTATCTTTGACCCTAATGATACTTGGCGCTGGTCTTCTAAAACAGAAATGTCAGTGTTATCTTTTTTAATAGAGAATGGTTCACTTTCATGCCGCATAGTACTGTGTTGTTCACACTTTGGATATCTAAAAAAAAAGTCTATATTGTGTTCTGACCTGGATTTTGCAGATGAAAGAACCAGACAATCTTTTACTAGTTTGGTTTCTTTCATTGTGCTTTCACTATTTTGTCTATCTTTCTTAACTGTCAACTGAAGCAGAAGAATATCCTTTTCTTTGGAATTATCTACATTACTCTTCTCTGGTACTTGATCATTAACCTTCTGATTTGATTGGGTTTTCTCTTCAGATTCTTTATTCTCTAGTGATATTTCATAATCTTTTCTAGACTGGCTATTTTTACTATTGAAGTACAGTTCCTCTGGTAGCCTTTGCAAAAAATGCTTATCTTTGCTTGTGAAACTCTGAGAACTTAGTATGTTTTTATAATGACTAACAGAAAAGAGAGACTGAGGTTCTTCAAAATGTTCAGGCTTCTCTTCCTCTGAAATTCTGATGTCAGATCGGTCTGTGTCATGAAGTGAGCTGGAAGAAAAGAAAAGGTGGGCTCCTACCAATGCCTGTGCCTCTTCAGAAATAGTAGGTTCCTGGTCCTCTTGATCATTTAACATTTTCAAATTAAAATCTGTGATGACATTAGGGATACTGTCAAATGAAGCTGGCTGGTCTTTTTTGTTCTCTGATTCCTGCATTTTTTCTTTGACTTCAGTGTTTCCTATGACTTGGCTCTCTGCTGCTGGATTTTGTTCTGTATTGTAAACTTCAGTTAGTTTGGCTTTGTCTGATATAGGCTTTGCCAGAATAAGAGGTAATTCATCTTTACTTGGGATCTTGAAGTTCTGAGAATTATCTACATGTATCTGCAGTTCCCTGGAACGTGGCATTTCATCTTCCAAATCTTCTGTTTTTATGTCATTCTGTCCTTCCTGTTGTGCTGTTTCAGCTATTTCCCTTTTTGGGTTCCTCTCTGTGCAAATTTCAGGTTCTTGAACATTTAAAGTATGCATTTCTTCCTCCTTATATGTTTTGGCTTCTTTTCTTTCAGTGGATTCTTCTTTTGATACAACATACAGTTCACTAGAATAAAAAAATTCACTACTACATTCACACAGAGGTAAATCTATTGTATTTTTTCTATTTAATTCTGAAGATGTATGTTGTTGATCCTCTGAGACAGGGACATCATAATTACTTTTTATATTAGAGCATTCCTCTTTTTCACTGATTGTAGAAACATCTCTCTCAGATTTTAAATGTTTAAAATGTTGTATGAATGGCACTTGGGAGACTGGAGGCTCTAACTGGGATTCTACAAATAAAAGGGCTGAAGTATCATCATCTTTTTCCAGTTCAGCATAATGTATTATTTTTCCACTGCCTTGCACTGATAATGGAGACAACCACACACTTTCCTGGGACATGTCTACATCTCTTTTCTCTTGTACTCTTTCACTAACCTTCTGATTTGCTTGTAACTTCTCTGCAGTCTCTTTACTTACTTGTAAAATTTTGTCACTGTTTTTAGTTTGGGGGTGTTCTTCACTAAAACACAAATCCTCTTGTGCAGGTTGCACATATTCCTTTACTTCAGCTGTTGAACTCTGAAAGTTCAGTATGTTTGTAAAACAACTAAAAAAGAGTAGAGGTTGCAGTCCTTTATACCTTTCATCCTTTTTTCTTTCTGAATTTTTAGCAGCTATGGGATCTAAGCTCTGAAGTGAGCTAGGGAAAGATGAAATCCAGGATGGAACTGATTGCTGTGCACTCTGAACAACCACAGATTCATGATCCTGATTATTATCTGACAAATCCTTATTTAAATTAATAAAGTTACTATAGATATTTTTATACCAACCTGACTGACCATTTTTGTTTTCTGACTCCTGAGTTCTCTCCTTAACTTCAGTGTTTTTCAAAACTTGGCTTTCTGATACTGAATCTTGTTCTGAGCTGTAAGGTTCAATTAGTTTGTTTCTCTCAGCTACTTCTCCAGCAGAAGATGTCTCCTTTAAATCTGAAGTGCTCTTGAAGTCAAGAAGAGTATCTCTATTTGTTGGTAGTTCCCCAGAACTTGGTGTTTTACTGTCTGAATCTATTATTCCTCCTACAACATTTTTCTTGTCAGTTTGTTTTTCATCTGTTGTTTCATCTGGTTGTTTTTTTAATTTTCCATCCTTGTGAAATTCAGTTTCTTGTTGGTTGGAGCTCTGCATTTTTCCAGTCTTATCTGTTGTATCCTCTGCTTCACTGCTTTGCTCCTCATTTATTATAGTTTTGTCTTTCTTAGCATGCCCAAAAGTTAAAACATCAGGTAACCCCAAATTAAACCAGCTTGAGTCAGAATCCTCTTTGTCACCCTGTTGTTGTTCTTCATCCATTGATGTTTCTGTTGCTGCAGCTCTAAGTTCATGATCAGAATGTCCAGCCATACTAGAGCTGTGATGAGTGTATGGATCATTTTCATCAGATGGCAAATCACGGCCTATACTCTCTCTACTGAAATACAGAAAGTCTGTCAATCCACTTTGAAACCAGCCAGAAGTCATGGGCTTTGGTTCATCTTCCTCCTTTAGCTCTTTTAAGTCACTTTCATCAGCTACTGCTATTTTTCTGCTTCTGAATTTATTTTCTTCTACAGACTTACTAACTATTTCAGTAGTTTCTTCATCATGTTTACTTCCTAGGTTAAGCCATCTTGCAACACTAAAGGCAGTCCAGGTAGCTTGTGTTGGAGCTGATGGGTGAATGCTTTGAGCTTCTGGATGGACAGCATTATCATTCCCACTCTTGTCCTTTCTGGACATCTCATTGCTTGTAGTCTCCTCCTGTATGTGAAGATCTTTAGATGTTCTATCTGCTTCAACATTTGCAGGATCTAACTCAACTTCATGATCCCACTGGAAGGATGCATGCTTTTGGGGTTCAATTTTCAACTCCTTTGATTCTAGTTCCTTTTGCTTTGTATAACGTAATGGATATTCATTGTCTTCATCATGCTCATATAATAAACTATCTTTGTTTTCAAAACTGTATTCACCTCCATCAAGACAAAGGAAATCAGTCTCCTAGAAGAACAACATTTACTTTTTTATTATTTGCATTAATATTCTAAAGTACTTTACAATAAAACAACATAACCATATTATCTATTTTGTTCTATACAATTATATTAGTATAGAGGCTCATATGAAGAGGTTGAACAAGTGTATAAACATGGAAGCTGGGAGGAGATATTAGTACTCTTTATAAACACATTGTAGTGATAAAAGATCAAATGAACAAACTGGTGAGGAACACATTTAAACTGGAAATTAGAAAAAGGTTTCTAACCATCAGGAGCATTAAGTTCTGAAGCGGACTTCTGAAATGGTAGTGGTGGCATGGAACCTAAATTGTTTCATGAAAGAGTTTGTTAACTTCATGTAAGGAATATTATGGCTGGATAAGAATGATCTCAGAATCAGTCATTAAAGCTTGTGATGCAAGGCTTCAGCTATTCAGCTTGTTAGAAAGCCAAAGGGGTTTGAAAAGAGACTGGATCACTGTGTGGGCTGCTCACCTGTAAGGAAGTTGGCTAATAGTGTAGGGCTTTAACTTCAGTGGTAGACAGGACAGGACCTGGTGACAGAGCCTGAAACTCAAGAATGTGGTCCCAGGTTGAAACGATTTCCTAGCAATAAAGGAAGGTTGAGCATTGGTGTAGTTTTTGCACTGGCATGATAACCTTGCAATATCTTGAGATTCCTGAGGTTAGTTTGTGTTTTTGGGGATATGCTGTATTCTACAATTTGCAAATACAAATGAGAGGCATGAATGGGTGGCCATGGTAGTTATTTCTGGATTAGGATTTTTTCCCTTGTTCAGCATCTTTCCTCTTGAGTTTTACATATTAATATAATGCTTGTTGTATATTGATTAATCTCATGCTCCAGGGCTTCTGATAGTTGTCTCTAGGGGCTGGGAAGAAATTATTTCCCTCCATTAATTCATTACTAACTTCTGAGGGTTTTTTCCCCTCTCTCTGAAGCATTAGAAATGGGACATTTATTGGCTACGGTGCTCCTAGAGCGGGGGTGGGCAAAATTTGGCTCATGGGCTGGATCCAGCCCACTAGGCCATTCTATCCAGCCTGTGAGGCCCCTAAAAATTTAGAAAATTAATAATTATTTGCTTCTGGCTACCTGTCAAAGATGCCAGATGCCAGGAGCAAGAGGGCCTAGGAGGAGCCTGCAGCAGAACCAAGCAGCCCAGCCCTGCCCCACCTCCAGCCATTTCCCTACTTCCTGCTGCTGCTCCAGTGCCCTGTGGCTCCTGGCTGCATCACCAGACTGGGGGAACACGGGGCTATGCTGGTACCCCATGGCCAGGACTGGGAGGAGTAGAGTGAGTGAGTGAGTGTGTGTGTGTGTGTGTTCATAGGGCGAGTCCCACACACACAGGCCACCATACACATGCACCCACACCCCTCCTCACACTGCCGTACATGCAGGCCCCTGCATACCTTCACACACCCCAGCCACCCATCCTCCCCACAAATCCCATCCACACCCCACGTATCCACACACACACCCACATGGTCCCTCACCCTACACCCACACCTTCCCCCACACCTCACATGCCCACTCACCCACAGCCCCCCACACCATCCACAACATACAAGAGTAAGACTTAATTTAAAACTATTGTGCAACCACCTCTATGTACATTACACAAACACATGTAAACCAGGATAAAAATATTTTTTTAAATCAAATTAATTAATGTTGTAGATATTCACTTTTTTAAATATAATTTGGTATGTTTCTGGTTCCAAGAAGACAAAACCCCTTGCTGAAAGGAGTACTTCCAGGGGCAATGAGAGGGACTTCTAGCAGCGCAGGTCAGGGGTTAGGGGACAGGACTTCTGATTACAAGATGGCGACCAGAGGTGGGGCATCTGTCAAGGAGCAAGGCTACCCATGTGGCCCTCGACAGCTTGCCAAAAGTCAGTAAGTGGCTCTCTGCCCAAAATAATTGCCTGCCCCTGTCCTAGAGGCACTGAGAAAACCTCTTAGATACCTAATTGGTATGTCTTATTCACATGCTCAGATTTAAATGGTTCATCAGATCTGGGATCAGGAAGGAATTTTTCCCCACGCTAAATTAGCGACTGCCATTGTAGGGAAACAGCGATTACTTTCCTCTGTAGCCTGGGGCCTTGCCTCTTCCTTAGGATTTTCTGGACTTAGTTTATTTAGCAAATACGCTGCTGTTGTAGGGGGCCAAGGCATTAGTGGTGCTCTTGGTCTTTCCTACTCTGTTCACAGCGTTGGTGGCATGCTGTGTTTTCTAAGGCTTGGGTATGGCATTTTACTAAAGAGCCTAAGTTTGTTATGAATTGTTAAGGGGTGCTTTGGGCTGAGGATTTGGAGGGAATGTTCCTATGAACCTTTTTGAACTAATTGTTTCTTGCATGGTTAACTGCAGTTGTAGTGGATTCAGTGGTCTGAGTTGTCCCTCTTAGTCCCATGAGGAAATGTAGACAATCCTGATTTTCTTCTTGGCTTTAATCTGGTTTACTAGATATACCATGTGAATTCAAACTTTTTATAAGATGTCTGTATCTGAGCAATACAAATACACTAATGAAAGAATAACAAATTAGCACATATTGAACAACCCCAAAGAAAACCTGAAATGACCCCGACCTTCTACTCATGTATTACCCATGATTTCAACTACTCAAGAGTACACAGGCAGAACAGGTGATGATAATTTACCTTAGTTGGTACTTCTACTTCTTGTGTAATAAATACTTCATCAACTTTGACAGCATCTTTTGGGAAGTATCCAAAATCCTTCCCTTTCTATAACAATGACAAAGGAAAGAGAGTACTTAGTGTTTGGTAGTCTATATATAGCTATATAATGTACTCATATTAAGATATTACAATTAAACACCTAGATTAGAGAGCCTTTTGTGTTTGTTTTTAATTTCAGTCAGTAAAAACCCTTTTCCTCCTCCACAAAGGAGTTTTATCTCTGCCTTTATAAAACTTATGAACCTACATACCTTACACTACATGTTACATAGTCTTACTGTAAAAACAGGTAAGTGCAGTGTGGCGGCGAGGCACCACCCTCCTGAAGGGGAGAGAGTAGACCCCGTGGGCCCCATACCCTGGGAGCAGACCCCCGGCAGGGATAATTCACCTCCCTCAGGGCAGCTGGAGCAGGAGCCATGACCGCGCTAACCAGCATTATGCCGGCTATTTAATCAGCTGTTTCCAGTACAGGAAACAGCTGGACCAATCCCAGTGGCTGTACCAGCCGCCACAGGAAAGTTTAAAAGCCCCGCTAGAACTAGGGTGGAGGGAGAGCCAGAGAAGGAGAGTGAGAGCCGGCAGCTCACTATGTGTGCTGCAGCTCTGGCAAAAAGAGGGAGCGACACAGCCTGCGCAGCTCCCACAGGCAGCATCAGGGAGACCTTTAAGCCCTCTTCCAGAGGCAAAGCAGGGGCACCCCTCCAGCACCTGGTGGAAGAGGAAGCTGAGGAGGCAGGGGGATTCCTTGCAGACAGCAGGAGGGTGGAGGCATTTGAGCCCCCTGGAGGAGGCAGGGGTAGAGGAGGCAGCTCTGTAGCCCTCTCCTCCTCAGGGGAATATTTTTTCTGAATCAAGACAAACCCCAAGAATGGGGGGAAAGACCACTATAACCAGGAAGGCAGGCCCTGGGCCATCCTACAGGGCCGAAGACCATTATTAACGGACATCCACCAGTTGGCGAGTGGATGGGGTGTAGGGGAGATGGAGCCCTGTGGAACATCATGTCAAACCACTGTAAGTAAAGCCATCCATTGGAAGAGCCTCCCCAGGAAAATCTCCACTGGGAAAAAACCCCTCTCATAGTTGTTTTTGTCATCAAAGTCATGGCAGGCGAGTCGAGAGGAGGGGCTACACCCCAACAGGACGTGCGGCACGAAGGGCGCAAGACATCACATGCAGTATCAAAATAGAGGTTCTAACTAGGGCTGTGCGAAGCTTCGGTCACTGATTCAGTTTGGCGGAGATTTGGCCCAATTCAGTGGCTGTATCTCCGAATCTGAATCAAATCAGGAGACCCTTTAAACTCTCCAAATTGAATCAGAACCCTCTGAATAAATTCGGAAAGATTAAAAAAAAATTGATGTATGGACGACTGGTGCTGCCTTAGTCAGAGGGGCACATGTCCCCCTTCTGTGGCCAGTCCTGTTGACGGGGGGGGTCATCCCCTGTAGCCAATCATACAACATCTGATCACTGCGGCCACTTCCGAGAGCAGCTGCAGTGATCGGCCGGCACTTACAGTGGGGTCACCCATGCTCTCACCTGTTCCTCTGCCCATCAACTAAGTGGCAAGTGTGGCCAGTCAGGGGGTGCACTGGTGCTCTCAGGGGGTGCATGTGTACCCCCATACGCCCCTTATGCATCACCACTGATTCGATGATTTAGACATTGACACAGCTTTAAATGTTTTTTCTACATACCCCAAGGTACCAGGTGACTCATGAACACTGAAATGGTGGGGCAGATGGAGCATCCCATAGGAGTGTGGGGGGATCCCCAGCGTGCTCAGCAGCAGACCCAGAAGTGGACCAGAAGAATTTCCAGCCCACTTCTGGGTCTGAAGGGGAGCACACTGCCCCCCCCCCGGCTCAGCAACTGATGCCTCCTGGGTCTGGGGGGGGACCAGGATCCTCCTATAGCCGATCACTGAGCTGGGAGTTGTGCCCTGCTCCCGCGCACTAGGCAGCAGACCTGGAAGTGGGCCAGTCCACTTCTGGGTTCACCGCCGAGCATGCAGGGTTGGGATGCTCCATTTGCCCCACCATCGCATCATTCACAAGCCATGCCTGGTACCTCAAGGTATGTAGAAAAACATTTAAGGCTGTGTCTATGTCTGAATCAGCATCAAATCTTCAGATTCAGATTCAGCCAAGTTGGGACAGTGACCTGAATCAATGAATCAAATCACTGTCCCTGATTTGGGACAAATCCAAATCCAAATCAAATACAGCCTGTTTCGCACACCCCTAGTTCTAACACAGCTTCACCTGAGGTGATACTACATACAATAACCACCTTCTCTAGCTCCCACTGAAATCAGTAGCCAAGTTCCCATTTATATAAATGGGAGCAAAATCATGCATTAATAATGAATGAAAAACTAAATACTTCACTGTATCATATCTACATAACATTAGTGGACAACCTCAGTAACTACTACCAGTCCTAAATCATTTCTCTGACAAGAATCTGATACAGAGCTATTTGTATTTATATTTATAAAATTTATTATAATCAGTGTCACTGGTATGTACAGGATTCCCTGGTAATTTAAACTACTAAACCCATAACAAAAGAAGAATGCTAATTTTGGGGCTTGTTTATTTAAATATTATTGAAACCAACGCATAATGAGCATTTAGGCTTCTTCTAAAGTAATTCTCTACCTATAAAATTTATAATTTAATTCCTTAACTAAGGTTTAAAGAGGTGACAAATTTCCCTTACTTTTGTGCAGGAAATAAATAAGCAGGTTAAAGAGATGATGGTTGGAAATTACACTTCTTTTTATTCCTGTCATTCAAGTAGAGAAATAAAGCACAGAGGTGGAGTCGTTTTAGCCATGGACAAGAAGACAATTATCTTAGTGAACAGCTGGAAAGCAGTGTGTGAGCAGATTATTATAGTCATTTTACCAGTACTTCAACAAAGGATGCATGATTATAATCTGTTATGCACTGACAGAAACAGCAACAACAGAAGAGAGGTGTGGGTTTAATCAAAAGATGGATAGCACAGTTATGATATTATAAGAGAAGATATGAGTGCAAAGGTTGGAAGCCAAAATAGTAAGCAAATTAATACTGTTAGACCCCACAGTGTCAGGACAGCAAATGATAGTGGGGAAAATTTAAGAACCTGCTGTGATATGCATAATCTGATTATTTGCAGTAGTTGGTTTTCTCATGACATACATGGTTCTGTGGAAATTATCAGATTGACCACATTATCGTTAGTAAAAGGCACAGACTGTTAAGGCACTTTTACATATGCTCAGACATGTTCTGCAGTGTCTCATGTATTCAGCATCCCGTGTTTCGAAATGGTGGTGGGGCATTTTAACTAAAGCTCACTAAACAAGCTTTAGTTACAGCTCCCCCACCACCATTATGAAACACAGGGCACTGAATACATAAGACATGGCAGGTGTTTTAATTAGAGATGCTCCTGAGAGCCCCTCTAATTAAAACGCCCTCTCCCCCACTTCCCCCAGAGTATATGTATAGGTACCCTTATTGTATAGACTGTACTTAAATCTATGGAAGTGATTATACATTAAGCGAATTAATTATGGGAAAAACAATGTGTAAAAAAAAAAAGAATAGCTGCAACTGAAACCAAATTTGAAAGGACAGTTCCATGAAGGAGGTATACAAAGTGACACTTGGAGGATATTTTAAATCCTGAATTTGTGACAATGAATAAAGGTCAATACAGATGAAACAGAAAATATTTGAAGCAGCAATAAAAACAAAGTGGAGTAAGATACTAGCAGACACATGAACAAGGAAAAGCTGATAAGCAATGAAACAGATATGAAAAAGCAGAAGGAATAAAAGGATTACACAAAAACATTACAAGCAAAAATAAAAGTTTTGGTGGATGTATGTCACTTTCATCAACATTACGGAGGCATTTGATTCAATTTGGAGGGAAGCATTAAGGGAAGCAGTCAAATGGCATATAATTTCTGACAAAATAATGCACTTATAAAAGCTATGTACTAAGATTTCTACGGTGGCAAAAGAATTAGTGGAAAATTAGTCAACTAGTCCAAGCCAATGCAAGGATCACAGGAAAGCAAGGCTGGAAGGGACCTCCGAAAATTATCTAATCCAGTCAAGGCAGGATCATCCCTGACTCAACCATCCTAGTCAAGTGTCTGTCTAACCTGCTCTTGAAAACTTGCATGGATAGAGGGACCACAACTTCTCTAGGTTGCCTGTTCCAATATTTAACCACTCTCATAGGCAGAAAGTTCTTCCAGATCTCCAATTTAACTTTCCTTTGTTATAGTTTGAGGCCATTGCTCCTAATTCTGTCTACTACACTGTAGAGAAAAGGCTCTCTATCCTCTTGTAATCACTCTTTAAGCATCTGAAGAATGCTATCCATTCCCCCTCAGTATTTTCTTCTCCAAACTAAATAACCAATAATGTAACAGGGTGGAGAGCTGGGGTGATGTCTTTTCATGGGGCACAAAAGCAGCCACAACTGTCAGCACAGCAGCAGCCAGTGCTGCCTTATGCATTGTGGCTGCCTAGATGCAGAACTAACCTCCTACAACTCTGTAAATAGTTGTTCCAGCCTTCATAAGTCATGTTTCCCAGGCCATTTTTATTGCTCTCTGCTGGATTCTCCAATCTGTCCACATCTTTCATAAAGTGTGGGGCCCAAAACTAGGTACAATACTCCAGGTGAGACCTCATCAGTGCCAAATAGAACAGAAGAATCATTTCCCTTGGTTTGCAGGAAATGCACCTATTAATACAACCAGAGATGCTATTGGCTTTTTTCCCCCTTGATTCCAGAGCAAACTGCTGGCTCAAATTCAGTTTATGGTCCATTGTAACGACCAGGTCCTTCTCTGCAGTACTGCAAGCTAAGCAATCATTCTCCAGTTTGTAGTTCTGCGTATAATTATTCTATGCCAATTACAGGATTTTGCACTTGTCCTTGTTGAATTTCATCTAATTGTTTTTTAACTGTTTCTCCAATTTACCCAAGTCATTCTGGATCCTAGCACTACCCTCCAGAATGTCTGCAACTCTACCCAACCTGGTATCATCCACATATTTGCTAAGCAGGCACTCAATCCCATCATCCAAATCATTAGTGAAGGTATTAAACAATACTGGACACACACCTAAGGAACCACACTTGATACCTCCTCCCAGCTAGACACTGAGCCATTGAACATTGAACACAGTGATCTAAACCAATTATGTATCCACCTTAAACTACTTTCATCTAGGCTATATTTCCTTAGCTTATTAATGAAAATGTTGTGGGAGATAGTCAAATATCCTAACTTTAGCAAAGTTTATCACATCCACTGCTCCCCCTCTAGTCACAGGGCTTTTCACCTTATAGGAGGAAAGTTAGTCAGGCATGACTTGGTGAAACCAGGCAGGCTATTTCAAATCACTTTTTCATGGATTCAGCAAAAGCAAGTCATACCTGACCAATTTTATTTACTCCTATGATAAGGTGACAGGCTCTGTAGTTGGGGGACAGCAATGGGTGTTCTCCTCTAGGTGTTTCAAAATAGATTCCCTGAGGATGTTAGGTGTAAGACAAGGAAGAACAATACTATTGTTGCTTTTTCCACATTCTTATATTTTATAAGAATTCCTTGTTCCACCAAAGCAACAAATGGAAGACATCATAGGTGCACATCTGCTCAGACCACTGGCATGTGATTGATTACATCATACAGTGCGTGTGTAGGACCATCACGAAATCCAGAGCTATGACCAGCGCAGATGACTTCTGGATGGATTATCATTTGATATGTTCCATCGGGTCCATTTTTGTTACCCCAAAACAATGTAAACCAAACAAGCAACCAAGCAAGAAGTTCAATATCAAGTGCTTGAAAGACCCTGCTAAAACCAGTGCCTCAGTGAGAACCTTCCCATCCTCCCTGACAATCCTAACACCACTGATCACTGGGGAAGCCTCAAGAAAGGTATCCATGATGTGTATGAAGAATATCTAGGCACAAGCTATCTTCTCTACAAAGAAACATTAGAATTGACTTGATGAGAATGACAGGAAAACTTAAGCTCTCATTGACAAAAAAGGAGAGCCTTCAAAGCTTGGCAGAATGACATCAAATCCAAACAGAAACAAGATATTCATTGCCACAATAAAGTCAAGATGCGGAGTGAAAAATAGAGCAAAAAGACAAGTGGTGGAAAGAGTGATATACAGAATTTCTTCACCACAATCAAAGCTATCTATGGGCCAAGAACACAAGAAACCATCTCTCTGAGGTCCAAAAATGGCACTATACTCTTTAAAGACAGCTCCACTGTCTGTTGAAAAGTCCTGAGAGCAACACTGATATCTTATATGGCCTTCATTATCCTGACTAAGGCCTTGGATTCAGTTAACAGAGAGGCCCTATGCAAGGTCCTGCTGAGATTTGGATGGCTGCCAAAATTTGTTACTATTATCAGACTTTTTCACAATGACAGGACAGCAACTATCCTAAGCGATGGCTCAGAAACAGTCTCCTTTGCTATTAGAATTGGAATCGATCTAGGATGTGTGATCATACCAACATTCTTTGCCAACTACATTGTATTATTCTGCATCTCATTGCTAACAGACTTCCATCTGGAGTCAGCATGCAGTATCGCATGGACAAAAATCCAGGATAATCAACACCTCCCTTACTGATCTTCAATAAGCTGATGATTGTGTCATGTGTGCCCACTATATTGAAGAGCTCCAGATCACTCTTGATTAAGTTCCTTTGCCATCCCACTCCAAACCAATGTGATGCTCCTTCACATATTACAATTAGACAGCAATCCCTGGAGAATGTTGAGCATTGCCCCTATTTGGGCAGTCACCATTTCCAAAAAGCAAACATAGTAATATTCAGCACTGGATAAAATCTGCCAGTGCTGCCAGACATCTCTGAAACTGATCTCTTCAATGTTTATGACATCAGGACCCAAACCAAACTTCTCATCTTTCAGGCCCTATTGTATGGATGTGAAACCTGGACAACATGTTGGAAACACCTGAAAGCTCTGGAATGTAACCATCAGTGATGTCTTCAGAATATCTTCTATATCAACTGGAAGGATAGAAGAATGAACACCAGTGTTCTGGCTCAAGTAAACAGCCCCACCATTAAAGCCAGGTTTATATGGCACCAGTTCTATTGGATAGGACATGTCATAAAGTTGACTGACAACCAGTTCCCAAAACAAGTTCTATACTTCCAGCTCACCAATGGTCACTGCTCTAGAGGAGGGCAAAAGAAGAGAGATTCAAGGATAACTTGAAGGCCAATCTGAAAAAAATGTGATATTAATATCAGTATCCAGGAGACTCAAGCACCGAATTGTCCCCAATGGCACCATGATGTATGATAAGGCATCAATCATTTTGAGCAAGCCTGCCTCACTATGGAAGGAGAGAGATGAGAGAGAAAAAGGGAAACAGCTATGACTCAATATCACCAGAATCTACTCCTTTCTTCCAGAACTATTTGCCACAACTGCAGTTAAACATGCAGATCTCAGATTGGCTCTCTCAGTCATTTACAGACTTGCCAATGACTTCTCTATATACTGGAAGATTGTTATCCTCAACTCAAGGGACTGCCACCACTGCGGCCACCATTTGATATTAAGAATGTGAGGTAATTGGAGGGTTTGACACTGGGTGATGTAGAGTTAAGTGCGTTCAATGATGCAAATGACATCACATAAAATGTCACAACACATTTGCATTAATGATAAACTATTTTCTACATTTGAAAGCAGTGTAGTAAGCTTGGACTTGCAACAAGTGGCAAGAAGAATAAGTGGTTGTGTCTAGGAAAAGAAACAACTGTTGAAGTACTGAAGTGCCCAAGTGTTAAAATTACAGAACAAGTAGATTTTTATTTATACCTAGGAATCTTCATCTGTGCTGATAGTTCCATCAAGAATAAGGTTAAAAAGGGATGCATCTTTGTTATACGTGCAGCACAGAAACTGACAAACTTGAGGACTGATAAAAGCATTATGGCTGTTACCAAAATGTAAATTAATCAAATCAGTATACTAACAGTATTATTATATGGGCTCAAAGTAGCTGAAGTAAATGAAACAGGTATTAGAAGGCTGCAGGCAGTATAGAACATTTTAAAGACAGCAGGAATGATTTTCAAAACAAAATAAATGTTAGAAAAAAGGATGTGAAATCAAGCTGTGGGGTTGGCTATATTCAAAAAGATTGTGACGGTGGGAACACTGCAAAAGATAAATAACAAATTGCCAAAGAAAATCATGCAAACATAGCTAAGTTCAGTTCAATTTAGATGCCAAGTAATGACTAGGTCAGTTTGACCTCGGGGCTATCCAGTAACTAGATGGTCAGAGATCATATGCAGAGACATGACCAAACTGTGCTTAATAGAGAAACAAGCCCTAGACATGAGTGGATGGCCATGCTCTACTAACAACTTTTCCTAAGATTTATTGGTTTACACCCCACAGTAGTAGGGCCAGTCACTCTCATACTTTCCATACTTCAACTGCCACTACTGTTTCCCCACAGTGGCAGTCAGTGACAACCGGTGGCTATGATTTGAATGTGCCCCACCTAAGAACCTTTTGCGTCTCCCCAAGGAAGCATGCCCCACACTTTGGATAATTCTGCTGTACTTAAAGAGATTTAACAGAAATTGGATTGGAACAAATTCAGGCACATATCCAGGGTGTCTTAAGTCCAATGACTTAAGGTGTGAATACACTTACATTTAGATAAAGCAGCATTAAATTTGGAGAAATTTTAACATATTTGTTTTCAATCCATTTTCTCAACTCATTCACACACAACAATTAGAACTTTACAGCTGCTGCCCTGCCCCCACAGCTCGCCAATCTCCCATCCTTAACCAGTTAGCTGTTCTGGTGACAGTGCCAGGACAAATCCTTGATAGCTTCTGTGGGAGTTTTGCTTTAACTTAAAACTATGCTTTAAATGTCCTAAACTAGCTACTTTCTCTGCAGAACTTTGCCAGGCTAAATAATGTCTTGTTTTAATTATCTTGGATGTGACTACACAAATTCTGATGTAGGAGGCAACCTATCCAGCATAGTTTGAGGGCACTGCCAGGGATGAGAAGTTTTCCATATAACACATAGTAGACTAACAAGCATAGGTTCAAGCAGGGCTGAAAGGACCATGAGATCATATAGTCCAGCCCCCACTCAAGGCCTTACACTACTTTTTGAACATTAGCTAATTAAGTTTCATCAGCATCTTTGAGAGGCAGATTATTAATCCCCTTTTATATAAAGTGAAAAGTGCATAAATTCACATTGAGAGTGACTGAGATGAGAACAGAACCCAGATCAGACATTGATTGGGATGGTGTAGTTGAGGATGATCCTGCCTTGAGTAGTGGCTGGATTATATGACCTCACATGGTCCTTTCAGCCCTACTTTCCTATGATCCTATGCTCTAGGACTTTGTCTATTCCACCTGTCTTTTAATTATATCAGGAGTATCAAACATATGGCCAACAGGCTAGATCCAGCCTGTGGAGCCCTATGGTCTGGCCTGCAGGTCTTGAACCAACCTGTGTGGGGCTGGTCTGGTGTGCAGCGGGTGCTTGCACGGAATACAGGAGGTCAGTCCAGGGTACGCACTGCGTGGCACCTGCACCAGTCACAGACCAGCCCTGAATGCTGGTTGGCTCTGAGGATGATTCAGCATGTTTGGGAACACAGACAGAAATAGTAGGGTATGTTTATATGATGTACTCAGTGTTCTTGGGGGGAGGAGGCGGGGGGACACTCTAAAGCAGACCCAACTTACTTATTACCAATTATACATGCCAAACCTAGCAATGAGACAAGGAAGTCCTTCTGTTGCCATGCTGGGGATACAGTTTATATACACCCTAAGTTCATCACAGACAAAGCCTTAGATCATCAGTGGGAGGGTGATGCTAAATGGGACACATGCCAAAATATTCCAGTTATTATTTGAGTTAATTATGGTGAAATTAATTCAAAATAAAATACTTACACTTCCTACCCACAAATCTGTCTGCTTTCTTGAAAGTTTGGAGTACACAATGATCTCTTCTCCAACTTTGAAGTTCAGATACCGGCAGTCAGGTCCTGTGTAGTCTTTATTTGCTTGGACTCTGCTCATTGCAGCTGAATATATGTAAAAAGAGAGCAAAATATAACTATAACAACTCTTAAACAATTCAGCACACTGAAAAGTGGACATGAAAAATACTTAGAAAAACATTAACAGTTGTTAATATATGAATAAAATATATTTTATGATGGTATCACTATATGTATTTACGCATATAGAAAGCTTCACAAAATGAAAACATTCATGTACTCCTGTTTCCATAGAAGTCAAAGACAAAAATCTTACCAGCTGCTCTGCATATGCCAAAACTTATTACTGTATGAATGCCACTGAAGTTAGTGGACCTTCACGCATGTGTGAAGATCTACTTTGCAGAATACAGCTTGATTGGGATCTATTTTTACAAATCTCAGCTTGCTTAACAAGGTGGCTAGGCTCTCAACTAAGAAAGTAAAAAAACCTGGGTACGTTTAATTAGGAGACAGCACACCATCCAAGTTTGCTGATGACACTAAGATGTGGAGAGAGGTGGACACACTTGAAGGGAGAGAGAAGCTGCAAATAGATTTAGACAGACTACAAAAGTGGGCAGACGAGAATAGGATGAGGGTTCAATGTAGACAAATGCAGGTTGCTGCACCTTGGGAGAAGGAATCCACAACATACATACAGGCTGGAGAGTTCCCCTCTTGAAAGCACAGAGGCGGAAAGGGATCTTGGAGTCATTATTCACTCCAAGATGAACATGAGCCGCCAATGCCAGACCGCAGCCAGCAAAGCCAGCCATACCTTGTCATGCATCCAAAGGTGCATCTCAAGCCGGTCCAGAGATGTGATACTCCCCCTCTGTGTGACTTTGGTCAGGCCACAGTTGGAGTACTGCATCCACTACTGGGCACCGCACTTCAAAAGGGATGTGGTCAGCCTGGAGAGGGTTCAGAGGAGGGCTACCAGCTTGGTGAGAGGGCAGCAGGACAGGCCCTATGAGGAGAGACTGAAGGCTCTGAACCTGTTCAGCCTCAGCAAGAGAAGGCTGAGGAGGGACCTGGTGGCTGCCTACAAGCTCATCAGGGGAGATCAACAGCAAATAGGCAGAGCCCTTTTCTCCCCAGCACCACCTGGGGTGACAAGGAATAACGGTAATAAGTTGATGGAGAATAGGTTTAGGTTAGAGATCAGAAGGCAATATGTTACGGTCAGGGTGGCCAAAATCTGGAACCAGCTTCCCAGGGAAGTGGTCCTCGCCCCTACCTTGGGCAAATTCAAGAGGAGGTTGGACGATCACCTGTCTGAGGTCTTGTGAACCCAGCATTCATTCCTGCCTGTGGCAAGGGGTCAGGCTAGATGATCTGTTCAGGTCCCTCCTGACCCTAGCTAGTATGAAACTATGAAACTGGCTCCAAGGTTAGATGCAACTAAGATAGATTTCACAATGATAATGACAGAGATGGCTTTTCTATAAATTATCCATTTTCTATCACTGCCTATTTCTGATGCCGTGGCAAGCCTTAGAATCTCCTGCATAATCCTCTATACATACTTTCTTCCCAAAATTTTTAAAAGTTTTTCTGCCCTATTTCTAAAACAATTTTTACCTGCAATTCATGTCATAACAGGAATAACAAAGAAGGATACACTGGCAATGTCTTTGACAAAAAAGACTGAAAAAAATGAAAAGTGAAAATCAGGTAAAATCACTTATAATGTGAATGAAAATCAGGTAAAAACATTTTGCTGACCGGGGCCATAAGTGTACTCTAAATATGATTATTGCATAGCTTCCTGTGATCAGAGACCTGGCAAAGAATATCTTAAATTCAAAAGTTTGTCTAACTTTATCCCAGCTACATGGTTGGTCCAATAAACAGTATCCCCCTAAGAAATTCTTGCCACCTGCATAATTTTTATATTTATTCTCCATTTACAGATGTATCTATCAGAGTTAAAAAAAAAATGTTTGTATTCAGAGAAAAATGATTTTGAAAAATTTAAGGCTGCTTAAAGTTGACTATTTGGCCAAAACTCATGGAAAACACTTGGCTTCAAGCTTTGAGTATAATGGTAATAAGCATATCTGCTGAATTTTGACCTTTAACATATTTGTATAACATATATTTCTCCTTTTTAAAAAAAATATATATTGGTTAACCACTCATAAAACTAATACTTCAACAACAATGCATTAAAGCATTCAGACTTTCCATATTGTCTTTCAAATTGCAGTCTTCTATATTATGATTTGTAATGATTGTATATGGACACAACATTTACTAAGAAACATGTTTATACTTACTTGCACATTCCTGATCGCCACAATTTTTCCACTTTGAAAGTACCTTTTCACTCTGTAGACTCGTTAAAAATGAAATTACCAGTAGAAAAATCATCTTATCTACAAATTCCATAATGCTAGAAAAGAGTAAGTCTAAAACATATTAAAATGATGCAAATTCGATTGAAATGCATTTAGCAGATGCATCCACTCTAAATTTATAAGTCTAACAAAACATTGAAAAATAAACCTGTGAATCCATTTTCCCTCTGGTTTCAGACTCCTTAAGCAGAAGTGAGCCAGGTTCCACAGTTTGCAGAGTCAGGTATCCTGATCACATACATAGGCTTAATAATTAACTAAGTGTTGATAACTGGACTATAGTATTTTGAATACAGATACACTATCTTTCCACTAAAGTTTGAGGCCTTTTAGAAACCAAAAAGCAGGTGGGTTTTCCTGTATGTAATCTGAGGAAGATTGGGTGGGGGAAGCTCAGAAGTTCAACAATTCAGTGCATTTGTGAAAACTGTGATTTATTTTCTGGATTGTTGAGGGAAGTATATTAACCATATTTTTCAACAGATTTTGAGCTAGGTTGTTCACAGTCCATCTCAACTCCTTGTTTAAATTTATTTTCATACCTTCTGCCAATATTAGTAGTCACTTTTTTATTTTAGGTAACATTTGCAGGCAGGGGGCAACTCACCAGGGTGGCACAGGGCTCGCAGAGGCAGCAAGGAGCTTACCTGCCTGGCCTTGCTCTGCCCTGTCATGCCAGTCCTACCTGCTGGGCTGCGGAGGGCCCTGGGAAGGACAGCAGGGCAGGGAGCCCTGAGCCTGCAGCCTCCCTCCCCACAGGCTTCCACTCTGGCTGTCTTGCCCATGGGGCAGGGGGAGCTAGGCTCTGTGCTCTGCTTCTCACTTGGAACACAGCAGCCGCCACCCCCCAGGCGTGTGGCACCTACAGCTCAAGCACTGCTGTAGGAGGCATGGGGCTGTAGGCCTGGGTCTCTGGTCCCATAGCCGTAGCAGCTGGGGGCCTACTCCAGCAAGGCTGGGGAGGGCAGGGGGCTGTAGATGGGGGGCGAGGGTCACCAGGAGGGACAGGGGACTCTGGCTTATGAGTGAGAGGCCTGGACCTGCATCCTGACTATGGGGTAGGAGGAGCTCTGATTTTTCCATGATAAACCCAGAATCAAATACCAAAATGTATCTGTATCTAGAATTTATTTTATTATGGTGACTGAGGCACTGGTAGGCTTCCAAATTGCTTTAAAATTGGAAATAGATCAATAAAACATTGTGTTCAATTGATACATATACATACACACACATATATATATTAGTGGTGTTTCATTTTAATTGCATATTTGGGGGTTCTTATCAATAATTTTGCATTTTTTAAACAGAGAAAACCAGGATCTCTGTAACCGTACAAAGACTCAACATACATTTAGTTAGAATAATATGATTTGGTAGTACCATGAATAGAGCAGCGCATCATGGTTCCTCTTAAAAATAAACCTGTCTCACATTTTTCATGTTACTGCCTTATATTGCATTGGACATTTATACATGATGCTATTATATTGCAATGATACAACATGGAGAAATTGTCAGAACAGTCAAAATACCTCTCAAAATCAGTGATACTAAATCTACAATACTTTAAGATTTAGAACAGGATCTGTCTAGCTTCATATAGGTCAGCGGTGGGCAAAATGCAGCCCTGGGGGCCGGATGCAGCCCACCAGGCCATTCAATCCAGCCCACGGGGCCCCTAAAAAATTTAGAAAATTAGTATTTATCTGCCCCTTGCCATGTAGCCCATGATGGCTTGCCAAAACTCAGTAAATGGCCCTGCGCCCAAAATAATTGCCCGCCCCCAATATAAGTGCTACCAAACAACTATGGATGCCTCATCAGGTGCCATACATCTACAAAGAAGCATTAATTACCCACAACCTGGTTCTTACCTTCTTAGGCATCACTAACTCAGTGTGTTGTATGGCTGGGAGCAGATAGGAGACTAGCTTCCCCAATCCAGTGCGTCCTGCAACAGATGTCAGGACGGTCTCTTCTAGCATCTTTGCAAGTTTTTTTCCCCCTTCAGGCATGGAAATTGTAATTTGATGGGTAAATAAAGTATGTGAAGATCTGGACTTTATTGATGCTATTGGCCTCCTGAATATATCAATAAACAAAATGCAGCAAACAACCAAGTTTGGTTCAGGGTTGCCAACCTATGCCACAAGTGGTACAGACAGCCTGTATGTAGCACCACAAATCGTATGCATCACACATACATGCATTCACTGTGCCATAAGTGACTGGTGCCTCCTGAATCTGGGGGGCACCACAGAAGCTGTCAATGGCAGCAGCCCAGGGAGGAAGGGGGAAGCAAGAGCCCTACCGACAGCAACAGTGTCAGCTGTTGAGGGGTGGGGGAAGCACCATCCCCACTGGGGGCACATGCACCCCCTACCAGTTGCTTATCCGTTGTGCTGCTAATCGGTAGTGCAGTGGTTTTTTTGACAGCAGGAGATCCCGGTGTCAAAAAATACTGTGGCAGAAAAAAGCGGGGCTGTGCATGGGGCAGAAGCATGCACCATCTGAAACCAGAGCCTGGCTGGTCAGAGCCATGCTCTGCCTGCCTGGGTTGCTGCTGCTGGAGCCCCAGGAGGCCCCCAGAACTCTAAGTAAGGGTGTTGGCCCCAGCCTCCTCTACCTCATGTGAGGCAACTTGCGGTGTGCTAGAGTGTGCATGCAGGGATGTTACCCAGGGACAAGCAGCAGCAGCAGCAGAACAGCTGTAGGCTGCAGCTATTTGTCCCTAGCAAAATGCCCATTCACGCTCATCTGGACATGCCCTCTGAGTTTATCTTATGTGGTTGTTTGCACACCTAATAGCGCTAATATTGTGCATCACCCTGTGACACTCTTGTTGAGAACCACTGGTTTAAAACGAGGCTGTGACAACTATATTTTCTGAGGTGCTTGATCGTTGTACCTGTGATGAGTGTGCTCTGAGAATGCACAAACTGAGCCCCTCAAAACTGGAGCAATTCTGGGGATGTACAGGCACAAATCTAGGCATCCACTAAACCTTAACATTAAACGGGAGGTACCTACACATCCGAGGTGCTGCCAGAGTTAGGTAATAGCCAAGCATGAATTTCAAGATTGCCTCACTTCAAGCAAATAAGTCATAGTGGGATCTGACCTGTGTCCCTGCCACATGGCAGAAGTATATATAAGTTTTGAAACAGACACCACAGCAGCAGAATCTACCCATAGCAAAACTCTTTCACATACAGTTTAAAGTTGCATTATCTGCTCTGTCAGTTTGAAGCTGTTAAGATTCTGATTGGAAGTACCCTGAACCTTTCATCTGTATTGTTTTTAGCGTCATTTCAATAATTAATCAAATTTATACTACAAATGGAAAAAGTTAAATATCCAGAAGTCCCAGACATGTAATTCTTTTGCAAGCACACTCCCAATTACCTTTGAACTGTATTGAAAGGCAGCAGTTAATGGATTTGTTCATAACTGCCTTCTAAAGGACAAAGTTGAAAACTTTTACTTAGGCATAAAATGCGTCCTACATTTAACTTCCGCTTCTCATGTTAAAGAACACACAGATTCTCGTAATGATTAAGCAAGGAATGTGACTATCAGTGGACAAAAAACACATTAATGAAAATGCAGGAAATATAAACTAACATTGGTCTATTACAGAAATTTTAAATATGCAAACATGGTAAATATGCTCACAAATGTCAAAACTTATAACATATACTTCTGCCATGTGATCCACTGAAGCATGTACTTTTGTGGTTTATTTTTCACAAATTGTTAGGCAATATGTTACCCCGTACCCGACTGGCAATTTGTTTGTTCTGTACACAGTATTATGCTAAAAGCACATTGCAAAAACTGAATAGTTGATATTTTTCATAACTGCCAATTATGTGGACAGATGATATATTTTTTTTATACACCTCAAATGTATGCTTGTGATTGAATGCTATGGGGAAAGTAAGTACGTGACTTATAATAATCAGAAATATGCACTCATAAACAACTACATCTTTATCACCAATGATGATTTATTTGCCTAGGCCATGCCAGAGTAGTATCTCAGCAGAGTTAACTCAGTGGTATTTGTATGACCTAGATAAACTGAGTTATTTATCTGTTGTGAACATTTTACATGCGACTGTTAAAAATAAGATCCCATCTGTCCCAACCTCCTAAAAAGTTTGCAACAAATCCTCAGCTTGTGTAAACTTTGAGAGCTGCAGAGCAATGAACGAATGTTTTATAAGCATCCAGTTATTATTATAGTAGCACCTGGAGGCTCCATTCAGGATGTGTGGGGTCTTCATAGTGCTAAACCAGTGCTTCTCAACCAGGATGCTGGGACATCCTGGGTTGCCCCACAATTTTTTGAAGGGTGTTGTTACAAGGTGTTAAGAGATAAACAGATCTGAGGAATAAGTGTAGGCTCAGGGTCAAGCTGATCCTCTACAAGGAGGTAGGCACAGTCATAAGTACATTCATTTTTGAAATGGGGTGCTGTGCAATTCACAAAAGTTATGGAGGAGTGTTTCAGGTCAAATGAGGAGTGCCTTGAGAAAGCTGAGAACTACTGTGTTAAGTGCTATACAAGTACTTAGAAAGACACAGTCCCTGCCCAAAACAGCTTACAATCTGATTTAGTCTTCTTGGTCTCCAGTGTCTGACTAAAAACAGCATTTTTTAAAAAAGCTCTTTTAATAGCACCCTGTGACTCAGTTAGCTATTTTCATTCATGCCAACTTAATTTTCATAAATCAAAGGAAGAGAAAGGAAATGTGCTCGTCTCTCTTTGTAGTTAATTGTGACTCATTTCAGCTACCTGCGTGCTTTGCCATAGAGATAACATGTAAAACACAGAGTTAGAACAATGCATCTTTGTGAAAAATTACTAAGTTTTGAAGAAAGTAAACATTTTATTTAGCCAAAATTCAGAAACAAAAATTAAATGCTGAGCAGAAGGCAGGACAGAGGACATGTGTTAGTCAACTTTTTGCTTTTAGTTGATGCTCCAATTGACTCCCATTTTTGGAAATATTTACAAAACAAATCTGGCTTATTTCCTAGAATCTTACTAGTATTTGAAGTTTTCACTCAAGATCTAGCCCCATTTCCATATATCTACACTGTGAGTTTGAATATTTAATTTCCAAATTTAGCAAAGGTTTTGCTCTATCACTGCTTATAGAACAGCTATTTTGCCCATATATACAATAGATTTAATTAATAAAAACAAGCATTTGCTCACTGAATTCTTTTTCTGTCCTTTGGGATAGAAGCTGAATCTTAGTTTAATGTATTTGTGGGCAACTAACATTTATCCAGTAAAGCTCTTGAATTCTAACTTTCTAATTTTTGTCTAGCATCTACTACAGAAAGTTCTAGTTGGATAAGATGGTTAAAATATAGGCATACTTGAGTGCAGCTGCCATTGCATAGAGCACAATTATGCCTTTTGTCATGTTATAACAGCTGTGCTCAATCTCCTGCCAGCAGAGCCATGTCATCTGACCAGAGCTCCACAGGCCAGATCTGGTGTGCACAGGGTCACACAGTGCCCAGGGCCAGCACACCCGATTTGACCTGCAGATTGACCCCATGCATGGAATCCAGCTGTAGACCAACTCTGCACCACTCACCAAGCCTGCAGGGCCATAGAATTTGAGAACCACTAGTATCAAGCTATTAGTGCTGATGTATATTTCTGAAAAGAAACTGATGAGAGTATGATAACCTATTTCCATTTTTTTCATTGATGAAAACCTAAGTTAGTTACCTGTTTGTGTGTCCTTTGCGGATAGCTCACTGTATCAGGTGAATCTTTTATATAATAGCTATTAACACAGTTATTTATATAATGGCTTGGGAGACCAAGTGGTATTGTGCTATGGAGTTCACATGATATTCTCCAAAGGCAAAATCAGTTTCAGAATTTTGCACAGGTTTTTGTTTGTTTGCTTGTTTTTTTAATCACAAGTCCTTATGAACCGAGTTACCCAGCCTACAGGTAGGTCATTCAATCTCAGAAGAGATCACAAGATTTGTAGTTCATTTTTGTTTTCAATGAAAACCCCCTAAACTATCTGATTATGGTAGATGCCTTAAGCATTTCCATTGAAGAAAACAACAGAAATAAAACAGGGAAACTGAATTTTAAATAAGCATCATTATTTGTTGTGTTGTCAGGCTTTGTCAATAAGTAAGGAATTGCTGTTTTATCTTTTCACTTATATTACCTCTATTTTTGCATTATACAGTACATACAGGATCAGGTCATACTTACAAAAACTGATAATCTATAATAAAATGCATGAAGCAAATAGATTATTTATCACTTAAGATTGAAGTGAAATTGAATTGAAGAGAAACCAGCATGGTTTTGTTAAGGGCAGGTCCTGTCAGACCAACCTGGTCACCTTCTATGACCAGGTGACCAAATCCATGGATGCGGGGGTCC
>JAGPOW010000304.1:42129935-42159935 GCA_030014935.1 Caiman crocodilus
CTGGGGTCCTGTGACCCCAGCACTCGTTCCTGCCATTGGCGGGGGGTCAGACTAGATGGCCTGCTCTAGGCCCCTTCTGACCTTAGTTACTATGAAACTGTGAAATTTCTCAGGCAGGGAATCCATTGCAGAAAAGGCTATTACAGATTCTACATTTTTATAGATATGGCTACAAGTAAGCTGGCAACTTGTTTCCAAAAAATAATATTTTCTGAACTGAATACACCCTAAAATTCTTGAGACTACATTCCATAGTCATGAATTCTTTAAATAGTTCCATATAACTAGTTTCTACTGCTTAGTATAAGTTGGCAACCTGAACAAGCTTTGTGGGAGAATAATGGTTTTATATAAAAGCAAAAAAAAATTTCATCTCTAAATTATGAGCAATAGTGTACTCTCTGAGTGTACTCTCAGATAAAACCCATAAATCTGTTCTAATATTGACTTATGGGTGCTCATGTAGCTCCTTATTACCAGAATGTTTGAGCACCTCAAACACAATTGAATTTATCTTCAAAAACACATTTGAGTAGGTAAATATTCTTCTTACTCTATGGATCGGAAACAGCAACAAAAATATTAGGTTACTTGCCCATAATCACACATGATGACAACTATAGCAAAACCAGAAACTGAACGTAGGTTTCCAACTTGAACCTCAATTTCTTTATGACAGACAACAGGACATTTTCCATCCTGCTCATAAAAAAAACAAACAAAAACTAGCCACTTAAGAACCAGCCAGTCTTAAGAGTTCGATTTTGCTCTATACACCTTCCACCCATTCTTTAATTAATGCTTTCTTTCATAAAAATTTATTTCCTATTTCATTTAAAAATACATCAGGAAGTTAAGCATTAGGAACCAAGACATGGGTCTTCACAAGACACAGGTACTAATTGATATACAGAGATGAAGTTATTCATAAACAATTTCCTTCTAAGATTTTGGCAGAAGGCTTTGGCTAATGAAACATTTGAAAACAAACTTAAAAGACTGTAGGCATCTCTACACAGGGAATCTGAAGAAAATTAAAGGTACATCAATTAAAGGTGTAAAATTGATGCACATCAGGTAGAGCATATAAATTACCCATATGGATAAAGTGACCTTAGATCATTTTATTTAATCCTCTTTGGAAGGTTAGTGATAGGGTAGGATTAAGCTACAGTGATCTAAAGCCCCTTTGTTCCTAAATGGAAGCATCAACAAATTCCTGCATGCTTTAAATTATACAGATTAACTTTACCCATTTACTTTTACCTTAAGTTTTCCTGAGAACCCCCATGTAGATAAATTTATGTTGCAGATTTAAAATACGTATGTTTGGTCAATAATTTAATATGATGAATGAAGGCTGACCGTTACATACAGCCAATGAAAGAGCACATCTGAGGTTGCTGGGAGCGAGGGGAAGGAGTTTCACTTCAGAGCAGTAATACCCTGATAAAAATTCAGTGATGACAGGACAGCAAGCTCCATAGTATATAATGATCTGCCTAGAAAACAGTAATACAACCAAGTAGCAGATGCATCTACTTTCATGGAAATTGAAAATATATGTACATTTGTAAGCTATCAAGCCTGTACATCCAATGCAGCACTTATTAAAGCCTCTCAATTTCACTTCCTTGAATTGCTGACAATATTTTATTCAGCTAAGTTTAGAGGAAAGTCAGATCTAGGAAACCGGAATAGGTCCAGTCTGTCAAGTCTTCACCAAGATACCAGGATGAATAATGCCCAATTTTTTAAAAAAATTCAGTTATTAAATTAAACAGGTCTTATGACCTTATGTAAAGAACATCTTTAAAAAAATTAACTCCTGTTAGTTTGTATGTATATTTTGGCAACAAATCACACAGACCATTCACTATTTTATCATTTACCCCAAATGGCACTAAAGGAACGTTTTCTAGATTCAAGATTAAGTCCAAAGGAAAACATTAAGACCATCTACTCCATTATCTGGAAAACAGTCTATCAACCATACTTGGTATGTTGCTCAGATCTTAGAAAGGCAAAGCATTTTAATTTCATTACCAATTTATCCAAATTTTACCTCTATTTGTTTACCCACCATTCCAAGCCTGACTTACCAAACTGCTTGAAACTGAAAGGGAAATGGGGCCTTTCCTTTCATACAAGTTTCTGTCTGAAAGAGGATGTCTCATTCATTTAATGCTGTCCCTCTGCTTGGGACCTGCTGTATGACAACTTGCACATTATCCCTAAAGACCTGGCAACCACCGTGGAAATATTTAGTCCTTAAAAATATAAGTCTGAAGTGGCTATTTTCAACAGGATAAAAAAGAAATGATATTTAAAGCATTTCAGCTATATTTATGCCTCCCTCTTCTTTTTTTCTTTGGAAGAAAGCTAAAAGCCCTTTTCTAAGTCACTGAAGAGACTACAATGTCAACATACAGGCAACTCAGTTTTGCTTAGCACTTTTTCACTATAACGCTCATTTTACATTGATACATGATTCCACTTTGCACTCAGCAAGTTTTGTTATAATGCTCATGGGCATCATACAGCTGGCAGCAAAAAAAATTGGTTTCATTTAATACTATTCTGCTTAATGCTCCTTTTTTTGGGAACCAATTAAGAGCGCCAAGTGGGCACCTGTACTTAATGAAGACCCATATAGCTCCCTTCTAATTCAGCTTGCAAGTATTTTGTTTTTCAGGGAATTCAGTTCTTCCACCATATCCTATACCCACTATCTAGGTTAGATTACATTGGACATTTTAGTAAGGCTGAGTGCAAGCAGTACAGCAGCGTGATCTTACTGTATTTCTATAATGGCCATTAGTACCATTAATAAAAGTATCCTGCATCAAAAGCATTAAGCTATCAGATATTCTAGTCTCAATCTAGAAAATTATAACCATTTAAGTTTCTCTTTAGGGAAACTGTCTCTAAACCTCAGACAGTTAAATACATCAATCCGTTCTCTAATCCAGTCACAAGGACCCATTAATTGCTTTGATATGGTATATTGCTTTGGCATTTTTGTTCTGGTCAATGCATAGCAACTTTTAGTACACAATAATCAACATTTGCATCTTGTTCAGAAATCTAGAAATGATTTAACAATGCTTACCGTTAAAGCTAGAGTAGCAAAAAGTCCACAAAAGTAATGTTACTCAACAGTTCCTGTATGATTTGAAGTGTTGCATTGAAAGAATAAACAGTAGCTTTAAGAGACCTTACACTATTTAAAAAATAGACCCATTTTCAAGCAAGAAAGTTAATATAGCTTCCAAAAATTAAATTTGAAGGAAATGAAACCAAATATAGAAACCAATACACTTCATTATGACTTCCCCTATATGCAGAGTTGCAGACTGTTGGAAACTATTAACATTTTAAACATTTTGAATAGCTGAATTTTTTAGTTTCCAATTACAACCTGCACAAGGTGTGTATAGTAATTACATTCTTCTATGTGTATTGTATAAACCTCTTCCCCTTCACAGCTTCAATTGTTTTTGTGAAAAAGCCAGAAGGGGCAATAAGTTTACAGTGAGTGAGAAATAGTAATAAAGGAACAATTCTAGAAAGGCTAAAGTAAGAACCTTACAGGGGAAGAGGCAGATTAATTGTTCAGCATTTTCAAAAAGAAAGAAACTAGCCAGTTAGAGCAAGAGAAAAGCTTGAGCATTATCACCATTGGCTAAAGTTGCCTAATATCTTGTCACTGCCTTGTTTCATGCTTTAAGCAACAGATTGCAGTGTAGTGCACCCCAGATTGTGGTCATCACTACTGTGATAGGCTTGAAAATAAACTGAAAGATAAGGAAAGCATGAGCATGCTATATGCTTTCACCAACCAAGCTATGTGGGGAAGCTGACAAAAAAAAATTGTAGTGAATTATAGCTTGCTGCCCTCCTGAAATCATTCTATAACATTTAAAAAATATTTAACATTTCTTCTGCAATCTAGCGTGCAAAGTAAGCATTTCCAAACAGCAGCCTGATGACTGTGTACATGTAAAAAAAAAAAAAATAAAATAAAAAAAAATACTAAACCTGCATAAAGCAAGGAAAACCTGTATGTGCAAATTTGCTCTTATGCAATGACCCTTTTTATATCAAAGATTAGTTATATGTGATTGGTGTGGTGGAAGTCCATTGTCAGCTGCTTTGTGCAGTGCATTATGGGAGTGATGTACACAAAAATAGTCTCCTGTGTTTCTGTAGTCGCATCATCATTATGGTAATATTCATCATCACCCTGTGCTTGTGTGTACTGTCTGCTGTTGGCGAGTACCAAAATTGTCTTGTAATAGTGGTAGAAATGAATCTGGGAGTCAGTACAGTCGAGGTCTTGGAATGTATCCCTATTTGTTACATTTTAAAGCGTGTTCCCTTTATGCAAATTTGAGTTGTGCGCCATTTTCCAGGAACACATGTACTGCATAAAGTGAGGGAAACCTGTACCTGTTTCATTCTCTGACTTTGCCATCTTGTAGTTTTGCAACTAACTTTTAAATGCTTTCAGATACAGTGCTTTCTAAGGACTGTGTAAGGGACTGTCACCTATGAATGCCATGTCTATTTCAGAGTTCACAGCATTAGAATTAATAAGATTAGTAAAAGCAAAAGGTAATAGAAACAAAGTCTCCATCATCCAGGGTAGTCTACAAAGCCACATTTATTTGCACATGTACAGAACAGGCCAACAGGTATGTTGTTATTTCCATACAAAATTATAAAATAATCATCACCTTGATACACCATACTGCTTTTATTTGGAACGTTCACACATCTTTATCAAATACATTCAAAAAGCATTCTTGCACACACACAAGACTGGTATTAGTCCCAGATAACACTGCAGTATAATTATATCTAGTTGCACACCAGGTTCAAAAATTAATTTGTGGCTAATATAACAAAAATCTCCCAGCTGAGAAGTGAACGGAGGTCTTCCCACCACTGGCCAGGAAAGTAAGGAGCATCACTAAACAGATATACTGTCTCCAGAACATAGCTGTAAACATTACCCAAGCACCTGCAGAAGGCAGATAAGAGTAGCATTCCAGATTCTGACTTAAGCTGTCAATATTAGCATTTTGAGGTAAGCTACTGCTCAACGCAGAGGTCACAGAAACAGGTTTGTAAAACAAGAAAAAAAAAGTCAAGTTAGAATGAGTTGGTGTGGGAGAAGAAAGCAAAAGGAACTATACCAAATGATTCACTCCCCCTGCAAATGGTAGAGGGAAAAAAAGGAACAGGAGGAAAATTACAAATGGCAGCATCTTTGTAAACAGCTGCTAATATGTAGAGCTAAAGAGAAGTGTCAACAGGACATCTCAAACAATTTATTTAAAATGCACATTTATTTCTACAAAAAAAAAATTATGGTACAGAAGTAGAAGTGATCACACCAACTTAAAGATTTACCTATTAAAATATACAGGGAATCTTAATGAGTACAGGGTATTTAAAAAATGCAAAGGGAGGGTTAATTTCATTTTTCTTACATTTTGGGAAGAGGGGACTTCACATAATTTTGATAAGTTACCCTTTACAAAATTATGTAAAAAGTACAAGTGTCTGGTAAACAGTCTGCATTTTTCCAAAAGATTTTTTTACAGCATGCAATTAAGGCAGCTTTCTCCTCCTCCTCATAAAGAATCCTTTTACTCAAATAATCTTCTGCTGCAAAGATTAGGCTAGGGAAGCCTGGTCTCTTCTGTTAACGCCTTTTGTCTTTCCTGTCTGATTTACGGTCTCTTTCACTCCGCGAAGTTCTTTTGCCTGACCGACTACTTTCTGATATAGACCTCTTTCTGTCAGACCTTGAACTTTTATCCTTTGAGCCTTTTGCATCTCTGCTACTACCCTTTGAAGACTTGTGACTTCTATCTTGTCCTGAAGTATCCCTTCGCTTCCTATCCACGCTTCTCCTGCGCTTTCTGTCCCTATTATGACCCCTTCCTCTGCTTCGACTTCTGCTCTCACTGCTGCTACTGCTACTGCTGCTACTGTCTCTGCTGCTGCTCCCACTAGTGCTACTGCTACTGCTAGAACTACTGCGACTACTACTGCTGCCACTGCTAGAGCTACTTCCACTACTACTGCTGGTTGTACTACTACTGCTAGTACTACTACTGCTACTACGACTTCGACTCTTGCTAGATTTGTTCCGTGTCCTACCCCTGCTTCTACTCCTGGTCTTACTCTTAATTTCTACACCTGTTGCCTGAATTTGATCCATCTGTGCCTCAACTACCTTTACAGACACCACAGTGGCTTCATCCTTTTCCATCTGAGCCTCTTGATCCTGAATGGACTGAGACAACAGAGGTGGCTGTGGCAGTGGCACAGCCTCTGGCTGAGGCTGAACCTCAGTCTCAGGCTGGGCTTCAGATTCCTTTCCCTGTTTCTCTTCAGGTTCAGTGTCAGTTTCTGGTTTGTTAGCTTTCTCCTTCTCAGGGGAAGGAGTGTCACACACTTTCTCTGGCTGAGCATCACACTCAACTTCTAGTTCAACTTTACCATTTTCATTTTCTAAATGTTCTACACTATCTGCCTCATTAACTTCCACCATGTCTTGCTCATTATCCACTGACTGAATCCTGTCACCTTCCATTTTCACAATCAGAACCTCTTCCTGCTGACTATCCTGCTGCCTGTCATTCTCCATCATCTCAGTTGCCTCTTCTGCTTTAACCTGCATTTCATGTTTCTGTTCCTCCTCCTCCTGTTCTCTCTCTGCATCACTATAACCTGCACCTGCTTTTCCTCTGTCCTCCCCTACCTCCTCCATTTCTACATCATTGTTCTGGTTACCTGTCTCCAACTCTTCCACCTGCTGAGCCACCTTACCCTCTTCCTGCTCCTTGTTCTGTTCTTCCTTCTTTTCTTCCTTCTGCACCTCCTGCTGTTCTTTGTCCTTCACAGATTGTCTTCTGGGTCTGGCCTCCATTTTGTTAATTTGCTCTGCAAATTCATTGCGTCTATTTTCAAACAGTGCTGAAGAGCAAGAGGCAAATATGAGACAGTAAAACTCAGATGCATATTTGAAGAAATCACAACTCAAGTGTAACTATTTGCTGACTTGTGCTGAGATTTATATGGGTATTTTGTTCACACAATAATATAACCCTTGTCTTTCTGTGTTTAAATCAATTCAAGTGCAATCCAAGAGGTGGCAGTTTACCCATACAGTCAGCAAAGAGCATACCAATCAGTTAAACCATGAGTCTTAAAAATTTAAGTTTGATTAAAGAACTGTAACACTTGATCAACAGAAGCATTTCTATTTTTAGATTAAACTAATGAAAAATATTAGCATATTTGGAAACCAAATACCATTTTCATTTTCTGGAACTTTTCTGCTACTGGCACTGATCTGAATACATAAGTCAATGTGAATAAAATGTAAGAACAAATTAGGTGTTAAAAATTAAGTTTTCCTAAGGTCAGATATCCAGGGAGACACCAGTTTTTAAAACTAGAACTTAATCTGACCTGTAGAAAAGTCAAATGATATGAATCCCAAAACAGAAGAGACACTGGGGGAGAAGACATTAGGAAGATACATTTGCCTAGGACTCAACTAAATTAATAATTTCTACTTTTATAAACAAGTATGACATAAACATGTCATATGTATTGTTCTACTTGAAATTGCTTCCTAAAGGAAAAGGCAGTTCTTCTGGGAAGCAGACGTGTGTATATTTAAGAGACCTTTTCCATAAGTTTAAATAGACTTAAGTGATTATACAAGCACTAAAATTGTGCTGCATCTACAGAAACCATGTTATCATGCATTACACCAAAGCTTTCATAAACTAAGCAAGGACTATAGTTTATTCAAATGTTTAATAAAGAAACATTTCATAGAACTTTCCTTTTAAAGTACAACACTAGATAAATTAAACTTTTAAAAAAGTCATTAGATATTGATTTAATGATCACCTTCTAACTACAATTCACCACTGACCATAAGTACAACATGCCAGGACCACTGTTAAGGTCTCGGTGGTTGTGGTAGATCAAAGACTCATCTCTGCAAGCCATGTAACGCTATCTCTAAGAAGCCAGTAACAATAATTCTGTGTTGCATTAACAGAAGTATAATCTGCAAGTCACGGAAGGTGATAATATCATTCTACTTGACATAAGTTATGCTTTAACTCGAGGACTTTACAAGAACATCTGAGAAGCTAGATTTATGCTCTGGGAAGCCTCTATGTCAATAGCTGGGCAACCAAACTGTACAAGGAAAATGTTGAAAAACATTTTCACTATTTTAAACTATGTTTAGTTTGGAGAAAAGAAACTAACAGGACTTGACAGCTTTAAAAAAGCTGAATGGTTGCCATAAATAAGATTGTCACAATGTTTCTCTATCTGTAGCAAAGATGATTCAGATCAAATTTCAGAAAAACCTCCACATAAGAGCAGAACAGTGAAACAAGGTACTTAAACTGTGGAATGGCCTTCCTTAGAAATTTTTAAGAAGCTGATTTAGAAAGAGTAAATCCCTGCATCAGTATAAATAGTTGGATTAGATAACCCTGTTTTCTTAGACTAGATAAGTATTTTAATTCTGTGACAAGAAAATGGGGTTAAGTGAAAAGAAATAAAAAAAAAGAACATGTACAGCAAGAGGCAGAATATCTCATTTGAGACAGAGGGACACTGACAAGTGACTTCCAAATAAACTACCTACCATTCAATTTTTTCTGCGACTCTTCCATTAGCTTTTGCGTAGCGGCACACATCCGGCCAGGTATGTAGAACAGATGGGGCCTTGTCCTCGTTCGTATATATTTAATTATTTTGGCATTATGTTCATTCCATTCTTCTTGCTGAGAAAAAAGGAGAGTGTTAAATAGCTCAAAATATAGTTTATGCGTAAGAACAAAAGGAACCCTCCTTGCCTCCTCCAAAATGTAAGACTTACCAACTGTGCAAGTTCGACCTTTTGTTCCAATAGCCGCAATTCTGTCTGTTTAGCACGTCTTTCTTCAAACAATTCTCGCCTCTCATTTTCAACTTGCTTTCTCTCCTCCTCCGCCTGCACTTCAAGCTTTTGCTCAATTTCTTGACGCCTCTTTTGCTGAAGATCAAGATAGATATTTCTTAATAAAAATTTACACAATTTAGAAACTTACTCTGAACTCAATTTATGATTATATATGTGATGAACGAAAAACAAAACAAAAAAACAAAACCAGCAAGGTTTCACTGCATGATGGTTATTTACAGGTTCACAAAACAAAAACAAAAAAAACAAACAAAAAAGGGGGGAGGATTTTTCAGGCCCCACTGTTCTTTGCAGTGCTGGGTTGTACACAGTGGGCTGTGGAGACCCCAGGGGAGGGCAGCAGGGCAGGAGCCTGAAGTGGGCAGCCTGCGCCTCCACTCTGCACAAAGATCTGGGGGGCAAAGGTCCCCTCCCTGGGAGTGTGTAGTGCAGCGGGGAGCCAGCTCCTGTAGCCCTGTTTTGCTCCCTGCACCTCCAAGCCCCATCTTGCTCTCTGCCAGGATCCTGAGGCTGGCACATTGCAGCCCTGGGCCCCAGGCCCCGCCCAACTGCTTCCCTCCCTAAGGTGGCTTCTAACACCACAACCCTTACCCTTATGCATGGGAGCTGCTGACCTGTGGTGTCCCCTGCCTGACCACCCTCTGCCTACTCCCTTCCTGCACCCTGCAGGCTGGAACTCTACCAGCCTGCAGAGAGCTTGTTGCAAAAATGAACAATCCATGGGTTTCTCCAGTAAAATGAGAAATCCACATTTGCCTCCGGTAAAATCCGTTTTTCTTTGCTTTTCTGTAGGAACCAGAAAACCCAGATCCCTGGTCATGACCATACAGGGATTCCACTAAATTGAGGAACATCAAGAAATCACAAATACAAGTCCTCAGTTAATGTTTATATCTGGTAGTTAAAAGTAACTCTAAAAGCTAGGTTAATCTCTTGGGTACTAAATGTCAGTATTTGGCACTTAAAAAAAAAAAAAAAAAAATTAAAAAAAACCCAATGCACCTGCCACAGATATTTTCATTCCTTGCACTGAAACAGTAAGGATCTAGTTTTACCTTATGTGCAACATATTTCAGGTCATAAAATTTAAAGAAATAAGTACCCTCTCAGTAGCAACTGTGGACTCTTGTTTAAATTTCTGCAAAGTACCCATCAACAAGCCAAATATACGTCGATTCCTGAATTAAAAAGAAAAAAAAAAAGTTAAGAGGCTCTGCTTAACTTCAGAAAAAAGGCCCATCTACATGAGCAATAAAAGAAATTACTTCCTATTAGTAGTACCTGTTTCTAAAACGGCAGTGTCAACAGTATGTTATCAACAGTTTATAAGGATTATCCCAACAGCGTAGAATATTATTTATACAAGTCATATTAATCTGTGTAGGGTACTTTACGTAGTTAGATTAGGAAATGTCTCTGCCTAGAAAGCCTCATAACATAACAGATAATTAGGGTGACAAAGTATGAGAAAAAATAATTACTGTGAAAGTCAGCATAAAGTTTATAATACAAAAAAAAGACATTCAGGAAATGACCCATAAAAGATTGAAAGTGGGACACTGCTCCAACTGCCAGAAATAGCACACTCCCACCTCCTCTCCCCAGCAAACAAATAAAAAACCCTACTCAAAATGTGAGCAGAAAAAGTGTGGTCTACATAAGCAGAAAGGCAGCAGAACAGATGATTTATTCTATTACTTATCTACTGTGTGATCTCAGGAGAATCATGTCAGTTTTTAGAATATACTTCATTTACATTAGGTGACCCCTTCATACCCCACCTGTTTTAAAGGCATCTTCTTTTTTAATCCTCCACTTTTACATAGGTCTGTTTTTGACCCTCTTCGGAATATTACTTTCTTACTATAATATTCCCTACCTTCCCTTCCTATTGACTTCTATAGCCCTGTATTCTTGGATAAATGCCCAAACAAGTTTCTTTGATCAACCTGGTAGATGCCACAAGGTTCAAATGCAGTGGCAAAAGGTAGAGAAGGAAAGAGACCTGCAGGCTTGGCTACAAGTCCAAAAGCAAAGACAAGTTTTCTTATATCAAAGGGACCTGTCTATGGAATGATGTCCGAGAATACTAGCAAATCCACAATTTGACATTTTGTTTTGAAGAATACAAAGGTTTCCCCTTTACGAAGTGCTTCTGTAGCATGTGACAACTCCCCACCAGAATACCAAGAGGAGGTACTTGTGTCTGTGCCCTATCATAAATAAGTTTTCCACTTGGTTCCTTGTTCCAGATCAGGCTCTTGATTTCTCCCAAGACATTTAAAATGTGGAGTAGCTACAGACAAGATGCTTTTAAAGCAAGTATGTTAAACTGTAGACTGGGGGAAGGGGAGGCACAAGGGGATGTGCACAAAGGCCTAGGGTCAGTGCGGACCTAGTCAGGGAACTTCTGGTAGGGACTGGAAGTATTTAAATCAGCTGGCCCTGACAGTCTCCACCCCAGCATGATGAGGGAATTAGCAGAGCTCATTGTGGGACCCCTGGCATGGCTTTACGAGCACCAATGGTGCTCTGGTGTGGTGTCAGGACTGGAAAAAGGCCAATGTGGTTCCTATTTTCAAAAAAAGGGAGGAAGGAGGACCCAGGAAACTATAGGCCAGTTAGTCTTACCTGGATCCTGGGTAAGCTTTTTGAGAGAATTATCCTGGCACTTGTCCACGAGGGGCCAGCAGGGGAGATTATGCTTAGGGGCAATCAACACAGGTTCATTAGAGGCAGGTCCTGTCAGACCAACCTGGTGGCCTTCTATGACCAGGTTACAAAATCCTTGGATGTAGGAGCAGCAGTGGATATCGTATTTCTGGACTTTAGGAAGGCCTTTGACACTGTCTCTCACCCCATTCTCATTAAGAAAAATAGGGGACTGTGGCGTCGACACCTACAGTCAAATGGGTTACTAACTGGCTGGAGGGTCGCACCCAGAGAGTGGTGGTGGATGGGTCATTTTTGACCTGGAGGAATGTGGGCAGAGGGGTTCTGCAGGGCTCAGTCCTTGGGCCTGCACTGTTCAAAATCTTCATCAGCGACTTGGACAAGGGAGTAAAAAGCACCTTGTTCAGATTTGCAGAGGACACTATGTGGGGGAAGCAGGCACGCTAGAAGGGAGGAACAGGCTGCAATCAGACCTAGACAGGTTACAGGGATGGGTGGATGAGAATAGGGTGGGTTTCAACACTGACAAGTGCAAGGTACTGCACCTGGGGAGGAAGAACCAGCAGCATACCTATAGGCTCAGGAACTCCCTTCTCATCAGCACAGAGGCAGAAAAGGATCTTGGAGCCATTATTGACTCTAAGATGAACATGGCCCGCCAATGAGAGGATGCAGTCAGTAAGGCTAACCGCACCTTGTAATGCCTCCACAGATGCACCATGAGTAGGTCCAAGAAGGTGATCCTCCCCCTCTATGCAACCAAAACTTGGTCAGGCCGCAGTTGGAGTACTGTGTCCAGTTCCGGGCGCTGCACTTCAGGAGGGATGTGGCCAGCATCGAGAGGATCCAGAGGAGGGCCACTCATGATCAGGGAGCAGCAGGGCAGGCCATACAAGGAGAGGCTAAAGGACCTGAACCTGTTCAGCCTCCACAAAAGAAGGCTGAGGGGAATCCTAGTGGCCATTTACAAACTAGTCAGGGGGGACCAACAGGCACCAGGAAGTGCCTGTTCCCCTGAGAACTACCAGAAGCGACTAGAAGTAGCGGGCACAAGCTGGCAGAGGGTAGATTCAGACTAGACATCAGGAGGTGATCCTAGCAGCTCTGACAGTGAAGTGTCTGGAACCAACTTCCAAGAGAAGTAGTGTTGGCTCCTAATCTGGGAGTCTTTATGAGGAGGCTAGATGAACACCTCACTGGGGTCATTTGACCCCAGTACTCTTTCCTGCCATGGCAGGGGGTTGGACTTGATGATCTGCTCAGGTTCCTTCCAACCCTACCTACTATGAAACTATGAAGGGAATGTATGAGCACAGTAGATTCAGCTATCAGTTGTATATTCCACATATGTAGAGCAGAATGGGGTGGAAATTGCATAGCCTATCATAATGCAAATAATGATGAACAGAAAAACAACAGAACATAAGACTAAAAAAGGAAAAAAAAATTAAAGCGGAGTTATAGGGAAACATAAAACGTAATGGTGAACTTGAAATAGATGCAGAAAAGATCCAACTGATAGGATTGGCAAGCTTAAAAAAAAAGAAAACAAGAGAAACCTCAGTAAAGTAAGTTGCTACATAAACAAGAGGTATAGATCTGATAGGATATATTGTAAAAGCATGTTTTTCTACTCATGACTTCACTCAAAAAAAGCAAGCACCACACAGGCTTCTTCAGTGATTCCTCAGTACTGTTAAAAATTATACAGCAGTCTATAAGTACATTTTCCTTCAGTATCCTCTGTTCTCACTAAATTTGGACAGCAAGCACATTCCATCTTATTTTTCTGCAGAGCTGCACCAATATATTGGTCCATATTGTACCAGCATGGATAAAATGAAAATTTACATTATTGGCAATTGGCTTTTTTGGCCAAGGATATCTCTGATAATGCCATGTGACTGCCCTGCCCCCAGGAGGGTGGCTATCGACAGCTCTGTCCTGCTTCCCTCTGGGGCCCTGCAGCTGTGCATTTCTCCCCCAAGTGCCATGCATTGTACCAGCTGGGCAGCAGCCCCAGCCCCAGCCCTGCCCAACATCCACCTTCCCTATGGGGGGCCTTGATCCCTTTCCTCTAGACCTACCTGTGGGGGCTGCTCTCCAGGTTGCCTGGCAGTCATGTGCATGTGTGCAAGTGGGGCCCCTGCCTGATTACCCTCCTTCTGCTGCTCCCCCCCAGCCCCTTGTAGGCTGCAACTCTGCCAGCCTGCAGAGAGCTCTTTACAGAAGTGGAAAATCTGCATGTTTTTCTTAAAATAAAAAAAATCCACATTTTTCTTAGGTAAAAGGGAAAATCCATGTTTTATTTCCCTATGGGAAACTGAAAACCCAGATCCCTACTAACGAGTCAAAATAACATGCAATATTTGACAATGACTGTGCCCATTCCATTTCAAGAGGTTCACATAGGCCCAGTGTATACTCTTCTGGCAGCTCTTTAAAGTCATCCTTAACATATAAGTTTAAACCATACAACATTTCAGAAATGTAAAATCAAGTTTTAAATTAGGAACAAAAACATCAAAAACACTGCATATCTATTAAGCAAAAGGATACCTTTGTTTTCCCTTCTCATCCATATTTTGATCCTGAATAAGGTCTCGACGTGTTCGCTCTTTGGAGGTAGCAACAACGGAAGACTGCAACGCCGGCTACAAGAAGAACATCACACTCAATCTGTGCTCCATTAATGTGCTTTTCTCATCCAGTTCTTCACTTTCCAACATTATTAGGGACCTACCAAATACACGATTTCACTATTTCCTGTGAAATAGCCGGTTCTCTGCACTTTTTCATGGGGAACCAACTATGTAAAAATAACAGTAAAGAACAGGCAAAAACCTGTCTCCTAGAAGGGCAGGGGGAGGAGAACAAAAAAGAGGCAAACTGCCTGTCTCCCGGAAAGGGGTGCGGAGTGGAAATCGCAGAAAAGAAAGCCAGTCAAAAGTCCCCTTCTCCTGAAGCGGGAAAGGGAGGAAGATGACAGATGGAGCAGAGCAAATCAGAGGCTCAGCTCCTGAGGTCAGCTCAGTCCAGGAGCCAGCTAAGAGTGGATGGTGGGGGAGCTCCAAAAGACCTGATCCTTGTCATGACAGAACAGCCCCAGCCCTTTCACCATGTCTACCCTGAGGTGCGCTTGCAGCCACTGCCAGCAACAAGTGGGACCAGGCCTCTGACCCCAGTGCAGCCACTTGGAGGTTCATGGTTGCCTGCTTCAAGCAGTCTGGGCTTTGGGTAGGCCCCTGCTGCCTGCTGGGGAACTGGACTGCTCGCAGCAGGTAGCTGTGTGCCTGCACTCCACTGGGGTTCAGAGTCTGGACCCTGCTCACTGTTGGCAGGAACATGGTGAGGAAGGAGCCGGCCCATTCCCCACTGCAGACCAAGCTGCAAGGGCAGCAAAGACCTGCTAAGACACCCCTGGACTGCGAGGAGGAAAAGGACAACAGTTAGGACCAGTGTTATCCCATGGCAGTGGCCCAGCTCAGTGCAGCCAGAGCAAAACTGGGGGCTGGCAGCACAGACTGGCCCGCCCCACTAGTGCTTGGGTGTAGGATGAGAAACTGCCCTGGGACTATCTGGGGCAGCCACCACCTGTAAGCACCTTCCCCCAGCCCCATAGCCTGTCCCCAGGAGATGCAGATAGGGAAAGGGGGGCCAGAGCCACGGAACCAGAGCCCTCCCGCATGGGGCTGTTGCACTCATACGGCTCACCCTACCCTTTGCAGCCGGGCCCAGCAGAACTGGGATGGGAGTAGGGATGTGCTCCCCTTGCTCCCCCACTGTGGCTCGTTACTACCTCCCACAGGGATGCCAGGCTTTGTGGGCATATAGCCCCTGGCAGTGGAGCACAGCCTCAGCCCCTTCCCCAGAGTGGCCTGTGAGGTGCACAAAGCAACGAGCCAGGCCAGGACTCCAGACCCTGGTGCAGCCACTTCCAACCTGGCAACTCCCTGTCACATCCAGCCGGGCTCTGGGCAGCTGTTGCTGGCCACAGAGCCGAGACTGCTGGTAGCAAGGCTTGCAGCCTCCCTGAGGCGAGCAGCCTGGGCTCTGTGGCCAGATATGGTGCACCAAGTAAAATGGCCTTGCATGCCATGCTCTGGAGGTTGGGGCTTTCAATCAATGCCTGGGAAGGGTGGAACTTAAGGTGCCCCTCAGTCCACTAGAGATGTGGGGGGGGCTGTTTTGCTCCACCTTTAAAGTGTCAGCACCAGCCAGGATACGTCCACAAAACTGGGGGCCCCAACTGTGTAACTGGCTGCCAGGGCCCGTAAATTCAGTAGGTCCCTACAGATTACCTTTTTAACATCTTCATCCTCTGCGTCGCTTTCATGGCGTGATTCTCTTCTTGTCCGACATTCTCCACCCAGCCTAAAAAGAAAAATAATTGTCAAAGACAATTGAGAAATGTATTCAAATAGAGCAGCACTACCCCTCAACAGCACATTAGGAAAACCAACTTTGCACAGTTTTCCAGTAGTTTAGATCATGGCCAAGAGTATTTAGACTAAAGTTCTGCAGCTTAAGCGTTCACTCAGAGAATTTAAGCACTATCATGTAGAAGAACTGCATTAAGATCCATTTAACTGAATAAGAAATAGGATTGCTTATTTAGCCGCTTAAAAATAGCCAAGATAGTGTGGTAACCCCAGACATTATTTCCAGTTCCGCTAACCTCTCTACCCATGTTGATCAAATGTCTAAAAAATTCAGTATCAAATTCACATAACTACTTGAGGACAGCATTCAAGGGTTTTCAGATTCATAAACCACTTTGACATTTCAGGGAAAAGATACTGTTAAAATAATCTAAAAAGGCTGAAGTTCTCACAGATTTCTGGAAACATCACAATTTTACAGACTACTGGATAGAAAATTACAACAAAATACTCCTCAAAGAATCGAAACAGTGAGTTTTGTGAGAGTTTAACCTAGATCATTTTTCTAATGTTTAAATTTTGAAAAATGGGTTTACTAAAAATAGATTCATAGGCTGCATCCAGATAAGAGTGGATGTTTGTTTCCCTGAGGACAAGTAGTAGTGGCACGCTTTGTTCTGCAGCTACTTCTCCTTGGGGAATGCCCTGGCAGGAAGCCTGGCCAGCAGCTGGAATGTGGCTTGGTTTTGGGCAGCATGCAATGCTGCCAAGTGTATCACCTCGCTTTTTTAAAGTGTGGGTTTTTTTGACCCCAGGGTCTCCCAGGGCCAACAGTTCCCTCCCCAGCCCCCATGCTGCAAGGTAGTAGCGCAGGGAACACCTGCATGCATGGCGCGTAGAACCATGGACAGGTCTGTGGTGCCACATACCATGCATCCATGCTTGTCTAGATGTGGCCACAGGGTGTATCTGCATGAGCAGGAACATGCATTTCCCTGGGAACAAGTGCCACTGCTACTTGTCCCTGGAGAACACCTGTGCCACCCATGCTCTGGCATGCAGCATGTTGCCCCAAGTGGGGCAGAACAGTCTAGGGCCAGCAACTATGCTGGCCCCAGCAGCCTTACTTGGGGTCTTGGGGGTCCCCAGGAGCTGCAGCTGTGGTGCTCCTTGAGCAGAAAGCTTAGCTAGCAGCTGGAGTGTCTCTCTAGCCAGCCAGGCTCCAGATTGGGGCAGCACATGTGCCACCCTGTTTTTTTTAAGCATGGTTTTGACCATGGGACTTCCCCCATTCTGCAAAAGTAGCCATGCCAAGAACACCTGCATGTGCAGCACGTACAGTACGTGGTGCTGCAGACGAGTTTGCAACACCGCATACCACGTGTTCATGCTCCTCTGGATGTGCCCAGTCTCAAATTATAATTGAGAAATTGAAACAGTGATTTAAGCTCATAGGCAGTTAAACCACTGATACTCAACCTTTGGGTGCCATCAGCTGTATGAGCCTCTGTCAGCCTCATGCTGCCAAATTAGGGCCATGCACTGCCTCCCTCGGCCCTGCACAGAGCTTTGTGCCATCTTCCTCAGCACCATGCAGTTGGATCAGGACCCTCTGCTGCCTTGCTCAGTCCCATGCAGCTGAAGAAGGGCCTCACATTGCCTCCTCAGGGCCCACTGCTTCCAGCCAGCCCCTGTGTACCCAGATCAGGCCTGGGCCATCTCTGCACACTGATCTAGTGTGCAATATAGCTTGCAGGGTTCCCCACGGGCCTGGAAATTTGGCAGCAGGGGAGTGGCAGTTGTTGCCACTGCTCCCCTGCAGTCAAGTTTCTGGACCCGTGGGGACCACTGAGGATTGAATGGCGTGGCTTGATGGGCTAGGCCTGTGAGCCAAGTACCCTGAGCGCTTTGCTGAATAAGAGCTTACTGAAGAGCAGGAGGCACAAGTTAGGAACAAAGCTTTCTCCTTCACTTGATCCAGCCTAAAGTATCAGCTCTACACACTCCTAAAGCAGGTGATATACAGAAACTACTTAAAAATAAAAATACATATTAACTTAAATCTTGTTTTACTGAAAATTTAGCTCTGTAGTAATGGTAAAAGATTTAACTCCTCTTGAACTGCACACTGAGGGAGGCATATCTTAAATCTTATCTGAGCCTGCTGTGAAATCAACATTTGATAAAAAGACCTGCTTCTACAGAATATATTTAAATGTGACACGTTTCATAGAAATTTTCATTTGTCAATAAAACATGTAAGGTTTCAAGAAGATAAAGTCCATACTAAGGGCCAAATACTGGCCAGCAAGCCCCATGCACTCCCAACATTCCCAACCCCTCTAATCTTGTGGTGATGATGATAAGATGCTTAAATACGGCAACGCAGAAATAGAGAAGCTTTAAATCAATGTCTTTAAAAGGCCGAATAAAAATTGGTTACACATTCCTTTAATTGTTTTATTAAAGGTGACATGCAAAAAAAATAAAGAGAATTGTAGGATTATATAATATACATATCGAAATGCTTCCATTAATATTAGAATAAATATATACACCCAACTTTACACCCCCCCGTCACAATTATGGAAAGTGTAAATTCAAGACTGATAATCCAGAAAAAAATGCCATTTCTTTTGTCCTATGCATTGTATGTTTTTCAGAGAACAAATAAACCAGGATTTCATGGCTGCTGAGACAGTCATATTGCTATTGGTCCAATACTGGTCCTGTAAAATCATCACCATCAAAAGTTAGATTTGAAACATCCAATCTTGAAGAAGCTTATCAATCTGGGATTATTTTACAAACTATTACCGATTCTGAGCATTAGATTTACTAAATCATAACAGTCATTTACCATAGTGTAGTCTCTACAGTTACTTTTTTTTTTTTTTTACCTACCTACTGGTTGCCCCTTCAAGATCCCTCTGTTTGGCTGGGGGTCCTCCTCCGCTATCCGAGAATCCACGCCTAAAAAGAGACAGCTAAAGATGATGTCTAAGAACAGGTCAGGAATCCCAAATTCAGGGGTTCCTAACCCCAAGTCTGCTTCTGGTTTACTGTTTGTGGGCAAGTCTATTTCTGTTCAGAGATGGTAAAAGTTTAAGGCAGCAGCAAGAATACAACATTTTACAAAGACCAACAAAATGGCTCATATTCTTGCTCTATGGGGCAACTAATTTCAAGTCAAATCCTGCAAACACTGATTCACATGAACAGCAATACTAACTTAAATAGTGTCATCCCCACTTCCCCATATCAACTTCAGAAAGGCTACTCATGCAAACAGAGTTACTCAGGTTATAAATGTGGACAGTTTTAGAATACTGTATTAGTACTGAGTTTTCACCAAAAATAACAGTTAAAAGAGCCTGTAAAAGTCTACCAACTCAGTACCAGAGAAAATACATTTTAAAATGGAGCAATATTAGGAAAGAACTCTTCCAGCTTCTAATTTTAAAGAGAGAAATAAAAAACATTCCACTTCGTGCCACCAGACCCATTTCATTCAAAGTTATATATTATGATTGTTAGCAGTTTTAAAACTTCTATCCCTCGGCTTCAACAAAGTCTTTTGCTAAAGTAATACCTTTTTTCTGACATGGCCAAGTTTTGCTTTTGAACCATATTTAAAAGTTAAGTTTACAGATACAACAGCAGAATTTAAGGGCCTTGTTACACCTTACACTGTAAGCTTCACAAATGTTAATGGGTGTTAGTACTGGCTCAAGTTTGGAGGAGTCACATGCCAGGCCAGCAGGAGCCTGGAGAACTGAAAGGAAGAATCCTCCCCCACTCCATTACAGGCTTCCCCTCTGCCCCATAAGTTCCACCCCCTTCCATTTCTGGCTGTCTACAATGACTGTCTTGGAGGAGCAGACAGGGAAGGGTTAACCCATTTCCCCCACCCCCAACCTCCTTCTCCAGGCTAAACCTGCCTAGAGCAGCAGCAACACTTAATGCTTCTTTTTCTGCTCCCCCTGGAGTGTGTGTGTGGTGGGGGGTAAAGAAGATGCAGGTTTTTTTTAGACTAAAGTGTAGCCTAGAGTAGCTAGCTACACAATAATGGTACTCTGCTGGTGTTGCACAGATCAGAAATAATCCTGTCCTGGGGTGGTGTAACTTTGAGAGGCATACCAAGCGGTCAAAACTAGTTTTAGGTGTTAATGCGTGGAAAATCCAGGAGCTAAGAGCTCCAGCAGCCACCTGTGTAACAGAGCTCTGGCTCTCTTAGCCCTACATCCCATCTAGGCACTAGACAGAACCCCATACAATAGCACACAAGTGCCTTACCCAGCAATTCTCAATCAGGGGGCTACAAAGCATCAGCATTGGCAGAAATGCATACACCCGGCATAATCCCCCAGAGATGGCAAATGGGAATGCCCAGAGTTGAGAGCATGGGATCCCTACTGGGGCCTCTCCAAGGTCTCTGCTACAGGAAACCGATCCACTATTTCGTTTCACAGACAAAAAACGAGGGCAAGGGAAGAGCTGCCGAGCCGCTGCGAGGGGGAAGCAGGAGTTTGAGACATGTGGCTCCAACACTTTCAAGCAAGGAGCCTGCGGCTGCTCTGCAAACAGTGCCCAGCACCAGGGCCCCAAGGGGGAGAAACCCGAGAGAAGCAGCGAGGACAGAAACACGTGGGGATCGCCAGTCCTTACCTCAGCAGTAAACTACCGCGGCCTCTACCTCCACCAGGGCCTGCGATGGGTAATAGCCTGGTCTGAGGGGGCCTGCAAGAAACGGAGCGCGCATTAGGAAGGGTGCGAGCCGCCCAGGGGGCTCCGAGACCGCCCCGGAGCGCCGCACAGACGGGCCAGAGTCATCCAGCGCGCCGGGCGAGGGGGAAAGCACCCACGCCCTCGATCACGGATCACGACTCCCTCCTCGCCCCGCCGGGGGCAGCGGAGCACCCCGGGGGAGGCTCCGCGGGGCCCAGGAGCGGAGCGGACACGCCCGGCCGCACCTGACATCGTTGGGGTCCCGGCCCGTGAGCTTGCGGATGTTCTCATCCACGTGCTTGAGGCTTTCCTTGGCCTTCTCCAGCTGCTCCTGCAGCGCGCGCACCGCCACCGCCATCCCGTCCGCAGCGCGGCCTAGCTGCAGTCCAGCGCAAAGCACCGCTGGGTAACGGGGAGCGAGACGTGCCGCCCGCCCACACCCCGCCAATCAGAGAGCCAGACACGATCCGTCAGCAGCCAATTCCGACCCGCCTCATCGCGCCAATGCCCCTGCCCTGAGTCGAAAGACGTTCTCTGCACCCAATTACCGCTTGACCAGCTAACCAATTACAGAGCCGCACATCAGAGTGACATGTTCCACACCCAACCAGCCAGGGCCCTCCCCTCCCACCTCCAGAAATCCCTAAACGGGCAAGCAGAACGGCATTGCCTTTTAACCAATCATCGCCACTCCATTTCTTCGTATCAACCAATCAGAGTATCAGAAAGAAGATTGACACGCCCCAAACCGCCACAGCCCCTCCCCCATCCAGCAGAAAGCATGGGATGGGATTTGAAAGAGGAGGGGGTGGTTTCCAGGCAGCGACTAATCAGATTGTCAGATGCTCCATTCCCGCCAACAAATGAGCCAATGGCAAGGTGCTTTATTGATAATGCTGGGACTCAAGGGCTTGCACTCTGCAGTTCCGCGGTCGCAGTTTTAGCTGCTTCCGCGCGGCCTGAGTGGGTCACGTGTCTGATACCACTGCGACGGCCTGCTGCACAGCGTTGCCGTCCCTGTGCCTGGTTCCTTACTAGGACCTCATGCCGCAGCCCTGGCGTTTCTCGGGGGAGCCGATGCGGCGAAATCCGGCTCTACGTCCAAAGGGCGACGACACACGGCCTCGGCCCGGGCTCGCTGACCTCGGTCTCCGCTCAGTACAGAGGGGTAGCAAGCGACTAGGCCGGCGGTGCAGCCCCTGTCGCGTGTTGCTGGCACTGCTGGGTGCAAACGAGACTCGCAGGATAAACCCCGAAATTTCAAATGCGAATCCTTAAAGCGGAAACCATTCTGCCCTGCGTTGGTGGTCTCCGCACCTGGCCTGCTGGGCCCTCCTGCTATAGTAAAAACTGAAGTCTGAATTAGGAGCTGGTACTGCGGGGGCGGGGGGAATCCACTCTGCAGAGGTTGAGAACGGCCGCCCCCTTCCCTCCCTGGCCCTGCAGCTGCAGGAGGGGCAAGGGTCTACTCCCTCTCTGCTGGGTCACAAACAAATCGATTTATATCCTGACTTGCATCACGATTTAACTCGCTGGTTATTTTAGTTACCAAAGTTAACTGAGGCAGATACTTGTGAATTCACTGGGAAGTGAGCTATCCAATTCAATAGGTTAATCATGGATATTTAGGGGATATTTTTGCCATGCTGTATTAGGACAACAATAACCAAAATAAAACAATTTAAAAGTCTGTTGTTTAAAACAATAAGGTTATATATTTTGGATAGTTTTCTTCAACAACAGATATGTATAATTATTTTAACAAAAAAATGCACATTTTTTAACTTAACTATTTTAGTTATAAATGTGAAATGCATTTTTAACAAAAATTTAAAAGATTATTTTAGCCAGGTCAACATGAGATATGTAAAATATTGGGTTATGTAGCAAACTCAGTCTTTACCTTCCTGTTTATTCAAAGACTGGAAAAGAAAGACAAGCTTTCGTGCTTTTTCAGTTCCCAAGTGATTTCTCAATTTAGAAGGAACCAGTCCAAAGGAAGAAAATAGTCTTTCTACACCTGCAGAAGAAGCTACTGCTGTTAAAAGCTGGATTATCACTTCAATAGTCCGGTGGATCTAGGTGCTTAAGTGACTTCCACCAGTTCACTGGTGTGACCTTTAAAACTTCATCAGCAAACATATTTCTTGAATGGTTCACTCTTAGCTCTGAAATTCATTATGGTTGGTATTATGGAGGGATGACTGCTGGATGCCCATGTCATAGCCAGGTCCTCTTCTTCAGCAGTTAAGGATTGACCCTGGTACTGAGTATTGAGAACACTGGCAAGAAAGTGAGCTGGAGATAGTGCTTGAGCCATTCGTTGTTTTAATGCCTGTAATTTAACTCTGTCATTGCAGATGTCTCTCTTCAAGTTCTCACTCAATTCCTTCCAGATTTCAACAGCATCAGCGATAAAACTGTGATTTCCCTTCACTTTGTTCAAGGCTACGGAAATAGGTTTCAGGATAGTCAGCATATGTTCTACATTTCTCTTTAGCCCACTGTCGAGAACTTTAGCTATGACAGTTCCATCTATTTTGTCATGATTTTGTTCACAAACTGTCATCAGATTAGGCCAGTTCTCAATATATTGCTCAAAACAGTCCACTACTGAGTTCCATTTCTGGTCTCGTGGGAGAGTTAGTTTGGTGCCTCCTGCTTTCTTCAGAGCAGCTGCTGCAAAGTGGCTGTTAAGGAAGTATTTTGCAATTTCAGCAACATTAGCCTTTATTTCTGGAGCACTGAAGTCTTTGGCCAAGAGGTGCAGCAAATGAGTGCTACAGCTATATGTTATTAGCTTGGGGCTTTCCTTACTTTCTTCTAGATTTCTTCTCATCTTTGATATATTTGCAGCATTGTTTGTGACAAAGCTGCCTACTAGACATTTCAATGTTTTTTCAGTTTGTTATAGTTTTTACTGTTACTTCTTGTAAGTATTCTGCTGTGTATGCTTTTCCTGATGTATCAACCGTTTCTGTAAGGTAGACAGTCCCTTCTTCTGTGGTCACGCAAGCACATATTACTGGATCATTGTGGACATTGCTCCACCCATCAAGACTTAGGTTAACAATTTTCCGCTCCAGACTTTTTGCACACTGTTCAATTTTTCTCATATACACTTTATCCAGCAATTTGCTTACTATATCTGCTCTTTTGGGTGGACTGTATCCTGGTCATAATAACTGAACCATGTCAATGAAGTGTGTGTTCTCAACTATACAGAAAGGTGCGTTTGTTGCATAAACAAACTGCAATTTTTTCATCAAGTATCTCCTGCTGTAATCTGTTGGTTCTTATTCCAAATATATCTATGGTGGTTTCTGGATGATGGAGATTTTTTTCTCCTTTTTGCTACAGGTGATGTACTATGTGACATACGTTTGACTGGAACACTGGTATCATTAGCAGATAACTCTGAAATTGTAGACAGTGATGATGTTGAAGATGGATAGTCAGAATCCTGTATGTTGAGGATGCATCCTGAACAAAAGAAGTCAATGCAGTCATTACAGTACAACTCATTTAGTATACTCATTGTACTCTGTACTACTTTAGAAGTAAAATTGTAAAAGGAAGATTTGCCTATTTCAGCCATTATTTTAGATCACAACCGCACTAAAATATGGTAGTTCTATAAAGTAACTATATTTTTTCTCAGTTTTATGAGAATTCAAGTAGTCCTGAAGTCCTTCCACAAGCTATGAACAGGAGAGATGGGCAGTCTGTAAGAAAGAAATACGAAATAAGAAAATGTTCTAACCTGGAGATCCTCCATGTTCAGACATGTTCCATTCATCATCTTCAAAGCAGTTTCCTCCTGAGAAGGAGCACTTCTCAAGATGTTGTTTCATTCGGGCAACCAGGCCTTGCATTTCTTTGTTGCATTGTTTGCATTTTGCACGCATGCCTGTCTTCTCCATAGGTGGAGGAACTTTAATGAAATATTCCCAAACAGGGTCTTTTTTACGACCTGGCAAGCCTGTTGCCATGATAGGTTTTCCCTTCTGCCATACCAGTCCCTCACTAGATCTCAAATCAGTGGAGAGGCTATACTCAAAAGGACAGTCCTCACAACTTTTGGAATCTTCTGCTCAAAAATGTGCCTCTGTTGTTTCTACTTCCTCTCCCTCCTTGCATTTATTTCCAAACTCCTCCTTTCCCAGATCTACTCTACCTCCTATCCTCTATTCATTTAACTTCTTGAAACTGTGCACTTCTAGAGAGAGGTAAGGGCTTGACTCTGTATACATACAAACTTGAAGAGAAACAATTGGGGTGATGGACAGGCAATCAGGTTCTCTCTCTCCTCTCCAGATCCTTCTGTTTCCAGAGATAACAGCCTTGTTAACAGCAGTGTGTTTGTGCCCAAAGGAGGGAGGATAAAAATCAATGATTAAGAAAAAATGAATTTAAAAATTGGATTTTTAAAAAATTTAAAATCAGATTTTTTTAAAATCGTCAATAAAGTACTACATTTCTATCTTGTTTAAAAAAATAAGTTACAATTAAACCTCATAAACATGATAAACCTACACTTACAGTCTCATAAAAATGACTTAATGGCTCCGTCTTGCACAGACACACACATGTTACCTATCAATCAAACATGGGCATTCATTTCAATTTTTGCATCTCATGAAAATGGCTCTAGTCTGTCTGTCTAGCTTAACTACCAGCTCTTGCTTCTTGAAAGTTCTGGGCTTTCATTTTGTTTCTCAGCGGACTAAAGTCACATGCAGACAGGCTGGATAGGATTGTTGTTCTTATGTGGGGGTGGAGCTGGGCCAAGCAAGGCAGAGGAGTTAGTTAAGACTTTCTTAAAGACAGAAACAATATAGAAAAGGATGGAGGCAGAATAGAAAGGAACAGTGGACTGGAAAGAAGAAAGACATTATTCGGTAGTACACACAGCTTTCTATATTCCCCCACACTTGCCAAAAAAACCCCCCAAACTCAATGTCTCTTTTACACCCAGAAGCCATATCTGGGAATATTTCAAAGTAATTCCTTCCCTGGGTAAAAATGGAAAATGTGTCAAGTGTAAGCAATGCAAGAAGAAGATTGTGATGCCTTGTTGCAAGAACGAAACATAATGAAAACTGCTTATTGGGAGAAAATGATGTGGATGAAGATGTGGGTATGTCTGAAGAACAATGTGGATCAAATTAAATCACTTTGCAATGTACTGTTCTTCAAGACTCTATGCCTTTTAGAGTAAGTGTGATTTAACAAATAAATTCCCAAGCTGCTTGCCATGTTGGATGGTGCTAGAAAAAAAGTTTAGCTAATTTTTATGGCTTGTTTAGTTAACTAGACTCTACCACCCAAGTTTACACTACAGAAAACTGCAGTAAGAGAAATCTAGAGTTGCCAATTGCCACCGGGTGTCATTTTCTTGATTTATACTACATAATGCATACCCCTTATTTTGGAACATGGCCCCAGATCACAATGGAGATGCCATACGTCTATTCCCTATTTTACTTCAGCATAACTCGGCTTTCCTAAGGGAACCCCATCCTATACTGATTTTCTCAAAAAACAAGCGCCAGTGAGTTCAATGGGGCTTACTCCAAAATTTAGTGCACTTTAAGTGCAATCAGTCTTAGCTTTTTTCATAATTTGGAATCAGATCTGCACCATTGTTGAAAATAATGTAAATGATTAACTGAATAATAGAGTGAGAAGAATGACTATTCAAAAATAATTTTTGTTTCATGATCCCATTTAAGCATAAGAGACTTTGACTGTCCATCTGCAACAACTTCAATCATCTGTTGGTAGCAACAGTTCTGCAACTAAATGTATTTCAGACAACAAAGTATCAGTAGCAAGCAAAAGATTTCAGTCATCCAGTAAAACCACCACCATGGATGGGATTGTAGTAAGGACCAGCAAATACCAACACGACACCATAGATGAAGATTGCTTGGTTCATTTATGCCACAAATTCTTTTCACATTGTTAATGATAAACACTTCATTGACATGGTTAAGTCCTTACGACCAGCCTACACGCTGCCTGGTAGAGTAGACATTGGTGAAAGCTTGCTAGATACAGTGAATTAGAAGAAACTTAAACAGTGTGCAAGAAATACTGAGGGGAAATTTGCCAGTTTAAGCCTTGATGGGTGGAGCAATGTACACAATGACCCAGTATAATCCAGTACTCCAAAAAGGTACCCTCTCTCCAATTGAAGGGATCAAAGCAGGTGCACAAGTACTGTGGGAAGTGTAGGGATTTTCCTCCCCCTATAGAGCAGAGCCAGACCACCACTGGGGACTTAACCATATGCCTTTTAATGAGGGAACCTAACAGGCATAATCAGGGGGGTATAGTAGACATCACAATGCCCCAAGGAGCAGGATTCAGCAAAGGTTAGATACTTACAATCATTGGCAAAAGACAGGGTTAACAAAATATAAAACACAAAACACAAACAACAGAGCAAACAATACTGATTGGGGAAATATAAAAGGGCACAAAATACCAAATGTCAAAGGACAAAGAAATACATGACCTGGGCCACTGGAAGGGGAGAAAGGGTGGAAAACCACAATGGCTCTTGTCTACTGCAAGAGGAATATTTCCTTATTAGCTCACTCACCCCAAGTCACCAAGCTAGGACTTGAACTCAGATCTCCCACATGGTAGAACACTGCCACACAGCCACCACTGCTGGTACTACTTTAAGCTGCTAAGGGTCTTGACCTTCCTGGAGCCCTGGCCTCATATTGAGCTGCCTGACCTCTGATTGGAGGAGCTGAAAGCCAAGCTGGGACCCCACTGGCCATAGCCTCTCCTAGGGGATCTTGAAGCCCAGCAGGAGCCTCTCTTGCCAGCCACAGACCCTGTTGCTGAGGGTCCCACTGCTGCCTGCAGGACCTACTCCTCTAGGCTCTTCTGGGGCAACTGCTTCCACCCTGCTGGCTCACCTCTTGCTAGCTCATCAAAGCTCCTCCCTCATAGTCCCTCACTAGCCTCCCTCTGAATCAGGCATGCTGCCCCTTTTATCCCCCTCCAGGTGACCCAAGGGGCCAATCAGGGGACATGAGGGGTGAATCTCTGGGCCTGATTGGTGAGGAAAGGGAATCCTAAGTCCTCCAATCGTCTTTTAACCCTTCAAAATCCCTGGGTCAAATCATTACCAGATTGGTGAGGAAAGGGAATCCCAAGTCCTCCAATCATCTTTTGCCCTTTCAAAACCCCTGGGCTAGGTCACTGCGAGCTAGCCCATCACACCAGTAATGTGTCTGTGTGACAACAGATGGGGCTGCATATCTTTCAGAAACAATAGATACATCGGGAAATGCTCACACAGCAGAATATTTAAAAGAAGTGGCAGTGAAAGCTGTAATAAATTGAACAAAAATTCAACTGTCACGTGCAGTTTTGTCGCAGAAAATGCAAACGTGGCAAAGATGAGAAGATACTTAGAAGAAGAAAGAGAAGGATGCTCCTCAATAACATGGCTGCAGTGCCCATTTAATGCATCTTTTAGCCAAAGACTTAAGTACTTCTCCAGGAATAAAAGGAAATATTGTTGAAGTAGCAAAATACTGCTGTAACAACCATTTTGCTTCAGCTTCACTGAAGAGAGCAGGAGGATCCAAACGTTCTCTCGATGGAATTCTGTGGTTGATTGTTTTGAACAATTTATTAAGAACTGACCTATTTTACAGATTTGTGAAGAAAACCATGATAAAATGGAAGTATCTCATCCAAAGTATCTGCCATTGGATTAAAGAGGAATGTAGAGAATATGCTCAGTATACTGAAGCCTATATCCATAGCCTTAGACAAACTTTAGAGAGATTGTTGCTGCATTGCTGATGCTGTTGACATTTGGAAGGCACTTCAAGAGACGTTGAAGAAAGAAATACCTAACCAGAAAGTTAAACTGCAGGCAATAAAGAAGCAACTGGATCAAACACTAAACTCCACCTCATTTTCTTGTGAACATTCTCAACCCCAGATGTTAAAGGTAGATCATTAACTTCTAAAGAAGATGATGCTGCCACGGCATGGGCATCTCAAAATCACTCCTCAGTTATGCCAGTCATAAATTTTAGGGCTGGAGGGGAAACATTTAAACTGCATATTTACTGATGTCGTTTTGAACAGTCACTCCCCTGAATTGGTGGAAATTATTAGCCAGGCACCTGGAAACAGTTCCTTCAGTTGCAAACTTTTCACAGCAGTAGCTTCCTCTGCAGGGAGAGAGAGAATATTTTCATCGTATGGTATTATTCATTCAAAGCTAAGAAATCGACTGGGAGTTGAAGCAGGAAAACTCATATTTCTGTTTCAGTCTATGAATAAAAATGACAGCGGGAGTGGGGAAGATGAGATCTAGCTGTAGAAGTTTTAAGGACAGTGTACGTTTAGTGTTGTGATGGCTTGTCTGTCAGAGTTAATAACATTTGAAAATTTAAAAAAAGTTTATGGACAAATGTAAAATGCTATACTGAGTTGTAAACAAACATGTTTTAGTGATCAGATTTGCACCATTGTTTAAGAAATGTGACAAAATATCAGTGGGAAACGATTTAAATCAGGGTTTTCTCATGGTGATTTAAATCATGATTTAAGTCAACTGTGATTTAAATCATTCTACCTTGGCCCAAAGCTTGTAAAAACATTTTTAAAAACAATTTAGTCCAGGAGTGGGCAATTATTTTGGGTGAAGAGTCACTCACTCAGTTTTGGCAAGTTGTCGAGGGCTGCATGGGTAGCCCTGCCCCTTGACAGGTGCCCCGCTCCCTGGTCACCATCTTGGGACCAATGTCCCAGGGCCAGCACTGGTGGGGTCCAAAGCAGGGCACAGGCTGGCAGAGGTCTGTGGAGCCAGGCTGGACTGCAACAGCAGGGAGATGGGGGAGCTGGCCCAGCTCCATAAAGCCCCTGCCAACTGGGACCCTGTGCTCCTGCTTTTGTGCTCCAGCCCAAGTCTGGATTCGTTGCCCGGTATGCAAGGCCAATTCAAATACCAGGAGGTGGAAGTTTGAAAGAAAAAAGAAGTTTTTATTGCCAGCAATAAAGGTGCAAGGTAGCAAGCACACCCATCACTATTTCTAAAAGTCTTTTATATAGAAATTCTCAAGGGTTAGTAAGCATACTGTTTAGTGATTGGTTACAGGTAGGTGATGCAAGAAGTTCTCTACTGAGCATGTCTCTATACCTGTGTTTTAACCATGT
>JAGPOW010000304.1:42160035-42175735 GCA_030014935.1 Caiman crocodilus
CTTCATTTCCATACATGTGTGTTTCATTAGCATCTTAACTCTCCGCCTAGGGGTGTGTTTTTTAGCATTATAATGAGACCTTTGTACAACCTTCTTGAAAACCTCCTTCTAAGCCTCCCGTTATCTTGCAGGTGTCAAGAAGATATTATTCTGCTGGTGCCAAGGAGACACTATCTTACTGGTACCAGGGAGGCACTATCTTACAGATGTCAGGGAGGTGTTTTGGGACAGTTCGTAAATCTTACATTGCAAATCCCATCTTGTCAAATTTTCAAGTCTATAGAACCTCACACTGCCACCCTGCTCTGGGCCCCACTGACACTTGCCCTGGGACACTGGTGTAGGCCCTGTGCTTCTGCTGGCTCCCGCAACTGCTCACTCCTAGTGCCCCTCAGCCCCGTGGTACAGGTGGGGGACAGCATGCAGCCCTGACCCTCTGCTCGCTGGCAGGGAAGAAGCTGGTTCTGATCATGGGGAGAAGCGGCCCCTTGCCCATTCCATGCCTAGTGCTCCCTGCTGCAGGTGTTTACAGCCTACACAGGGCTGTCTGGAGCAGGCACAGGCAGCCCCTGTTACAGCCCGCTAGGGCCAGGTTCCATTTTGGTTCTTATTACAAGGATTAATCAAAGTACACAAAACCCTGATCAATATTGTTAGTATGTATAATTTATTCTATAGTTAGTATAATTAAAGCTTTTGCCATGGAGAAATTACGAATTAATCTAAGAAAAGAATCAGGAGGGGAGAAAGCAAAGGTTAAAACAGGAAAGGAATCAAAAACTACAACGTCAGGCTTAAACTCTCTATGTCCGTTTCAATGGTAATTGTGCACATTCAAGCATACGGGTTCGATTCTTACCCCCCGGATCTCGATGCAGCAGAGTGCTTGATCGGCTCTGTCCGTCACAGTGCGGGAGTCCCCTGTCACACCGGGTAGGCTGCGAGAGTCTCCAGGCCAGCTAGGATTGTCTCCGCACTACAAATTGCTAACCAAACCGAAGGACTTTTATGCCCAGTTCGTTAACAGGGCATTTTCTGTCGATACTATCACTGATTGATTTTTCTCCGTCTGGCAATAGGGGGCGGTGTCACTCCTAACTTCGGGGAGATTATTTAATCATCTTGTATCTCACACCTTGAATCATCCCTGTGCCTTTCTGTAAACTATCAGTGTAGGTGACCCTCTCACTTAGGACTGATGGTGCTGCTCCCAGCATGCTACTGTCCCAACCTTCATTTTGGAGGGGGGCGGGGTCTTAGCATAACTTGGGACCAGAGTGGGCAGTCACAGTCCCACGCAGGCTGGAAGCAGCTAGTGTGGGGTGCCAGCCACGGGGTGAGCACCAGCTTGTAACTTGCCCCTGCTGCCACCCTGGGTCCCTTGCTGGCTCTGAGCTCACCTGTTGGCAGCAGCAGCTGCAGCCCCCCCCACTTGCCGCGCCAGGCAGTGTTGGCTGCTGCTGCGCACCCAGAGCTTGAGCACTGGCTAGCCCAGGGGCGACAGTGGCAAACTGCCTGGTGCAGCAAGCAGGGGGGCTGCAGCTACTGTCACCACGCACAGCCCCAGTGGACAAGGCTGGAGCCGGCGCAGTGCCCAGGATTGGCAGCAGGGCCAGGTTACAAGGTGGTGCTGAGTGGGAGGGTGGGGGGGTGGTAAGCATCAAATTTTTTAGGGGTCTTGCTGGTCAGATAGACTGGCCCCCTGGGCCAGATTTGGCTGGTAGGTCATATTTTGCCCACCCCTGATTTAGTTGGTCTAATACTGTAAAAGACTTATACTAATACTCATTTACCCAAAGAGCCTTTTCTGCCTACCTCTGGAGACAAATCTACAGTCTGAGAACTGAAACTAAGCATCAGAGATGCTTAACAGGATCATCTAGACTGAGCACAGTCCCACTGGGTAGAGTGGTTTTCTTTAATCTTTACTAATCTGTAGAGGAGCCTCTGGGAGCCCCATAAGATTTGGTCCATGGCTTGTTGTGACCCCTTTATAAACCTTTACAAAGGTTACACGAATGTATTGTCTTAAACAGTAGATGATAATTAGAATTTATAATCCCTATTCCATGATATCTTTGACCTTTAACATATCTTCAATTAAAACTATATATAGGTTTATTTTTTCAAAGCATCTTAAAAATCAAATAATATGATTAAATAAAAAAATCTGATGTAAATGTTAAAAATCCCACTTTTAAATAACAAAATCGTTTATTTTTATCCACCCTGTTTTAAACCCTGTGCTACGCCTCAAACAGACCCAAAACACCCTCTCTAGGGGCTCATCCCTGTTATCAGGATCCCCAGCCCTGGTGCCTGCTGCTGTTAATGCCTGGGGGGTTGGAAGTCTGAAGAGCAGGGTAAGGGTTCAAGCCACAGGGGCCGGCATCTGCCGTGCAGGACACTGAGCAACCCCCTAGGGGAAAGGTGAGCTTTGTTGTGCCACAGTCTCACTTGCTCTGCCTGGCTGAGCTCCAGAGAAAGCTCATTGCTATTTCCAGTGGCCATAGTGCCTCCTGCCACTGTCTGGACTGGTTTGCTGCCTGAGCTCTGAGAGGCCTGTTTTTTTTTCCTTTGGAGCTCACCCTCCGTGCCACCATTAGTGGGAACAGCGAGTCAGTCCAGGTGACTTACTTTGCCCAATGTCCCTAGAGGTGACGTACCGTGCTCAACTCCACTGCACCCCAGCATCCCAGCTGACTTGAACTCCGGAGGGGCCAGGTGCACGGCGCCTGACGTGAGGTAACCCCACCCCCCACGCATGCGCATTGCGGCCCGCCCGGAGCCTGACAGGAGGACCTGCCGCAGAAGTGGGCGGTTGCTGGGGTGTTGAGGTCGCGGCGGGCCGGAGCCGGCAATGACACGGGTGGAGATGGCGGACGAGGCGCTCTTCCTGCTGCTGCACAACGAGATGGTGGCCGGTCTGCACCGCGCCGCAGAGCAGGGGGAGGCGGTGAGCGCAGGGCCCAAGCCGTGCTGGGGTGGGGTCCCCGCCCGCGGTCCTGGCCGGGCGCGGCGCGGGGCTGAGCGCTGCTGCTGTGTCTTGCAGGAGAACGGGCGCTGCATCACGAAACTGGAGAACATGGGCTTCCGGGTCGGGCAGGGGCTGATAGAGAGGTGAGTGCGGCGCTTGGCTCCGGAGAGGATGTGGACCCCAGCGTCTTGTCCAGGGGTGGCCGTTCCCCTGTCGGGCTGGTCTTTGCCACTGCAGCCTGGGGGCTGTTTTGAAAGTGTCCAAACCAGTAAGAATTTTGTTTCCTTCCTCTCCGCCCTCAAGGCAGGTCCTTCTTCCTCCCCTGCCTGCCAGCTGCTGCTTGCCCCACTGCCTTTGGGGTGAGGAAGCTTCAGAGCCACTGCTGCAGGCTCCAGATGGGCTGTGTTGGGCTGGGCTCTGAACAGCTACAACTGTAGTCAGGGTGGCCAAGGGTTTTCAGTCCCCTGGGGAAGGGCAAGGTAGGGGAACTCAACCCCCCACAATCACTTGCAGCTGCTTTCCCTAAGCTGGTGTTTTTCAACCTGTGTTGTGGACTCCTGGAGGTCTGCAGACTGTATAAGGGGTCCACCAGAGAAGACTGTGATTAGGGGCCTACCTAAATTGTAGCAGAAGTTTGTGGCACAGCAGCACCTTTTAATCTTGCTCTTTTTGCCAAAGACTTACCACTGAATGGCCAAGAGGCAAAACTGTGCTCTGCCACTTAGTGGGGGGAGGGGGAAGCATGGCGAAAAGAGCGAGATTAAAGGCACTACTGTATCATAGAGAGATTTCATAGACATTAGGGCTGGAAGGGACCTTGGAAGATCGAGTCCAGCCCCTTTCCTAAGGGACAAGAAGTTAGCTGGGGTCACAGGATCCCAGCAAGATAAGCATCCAGTTTTCTCTTGCCAGTGTTCAATGTAGGTGCTTGAACCACCTCCGATGGGACACTATTCTCCAGACCTCGGGGGCTTGGACAGTAAAGAAATTCTTCCTTATGTCCAGCCTGAAATAGTCTTGCAGTAGTTTATAACCATTTGATCTAATCATGAACCTCCACCATGATTTAGGTAGGTCTCTATGATCAGTCAAAAGCATGTGAATACCCACACTTGCAGTTCAAAGGGGTTCACACCTTCCTTTGAAAGTATTTAGGGGTCCACAAATGGAAAAAAAAGTTGAAAACCCCTGCTCTAAATGGAACCCCCTGTATAGTTTGCCTAGAATGGCTTTGAAGCTTTCCCCATCCCTAGAAAAGTAGAGAAAAGCAGCAGCAGGCCTGGGAGGGGACATGCCTTAAGCATGGAGGGAAAGATAAGATACTTCTCTGCTTTGGCAACTTTGAAAAGCTCCCGTGGCTCAGTCTGTCCATGGGTCAGAGGTGGGAGGGACTGGTAGCAGGGGTGCAGACATTCCTGAAGCAGGGTGGCTACTCCTACACCCCCTTGTTGTCAAATTCTGGCTCTGCCCTGGTCTTGTCCCCACCCACAACAGGTAGCGGCTTGGAGCACCTGTTTCCAGCTGTCCTCTGCTTTTTCCACTTGGAAACTGTACATACTTTTTGTTACTGAAGTCAAGCTCATGAGACTAATTCCCAGGAACCCTTCTAGTGACCTTTTAAAAGATATGCAATGGAAGGAGTATTTTAGTGATATCTTTACTGGCCCAACTGTATACAGGCATGTTGCATCTTATGCAGGGGTTAGGTTCTGAGGTCAGCGCATAAGGCGAAAATTGTGTATAGTCAAACTGCCAGCAATTTGACTAGTGGTGACCGCCTCTGCCTCCAAAACCTCCCGCCCCCGCCATGGAGCCATGCTTGGAGCTGTGCGGCTGGTGGCAGCAGCGCAGCGTGGGGTGGGGATGTGGGGATGGTTGCGTGCTGCTGGGCCATCACCATGCTGCCAAAACCTCTTGCTGCTGCCGCAAACTCAACCTCGCCGCCTCCCACCCAGCACATAGTTGAATTCGCGCAAGTTAAATGTGTGTATGACGTGACTACTGTAGTTGAGAGAGAGATTAGACTTGTTTTTGGGCACCAAGAGCCCTTTCTCAGGTCCCCAGACCTTCAGACAGACCTAAGGAAGGACACTTTGTGCCTGAAAACTTGACTAACCCAGTTGGTCTGATTTAAAAAAATTAAATAAAAAGTGCTTGCCTCATATTTTTTGGACCATCATGGCTATATCATTACTCCAACCCTACTACTAAAAGATAGCTGCTTGCACTTTTGGCAGAGGAGCTGCTTTCATAGCTGAACTAGTATTAAACATTTCACACCTTAATTGACAAATTTTGGATAACTGCAATCTCATTCTGGTAACTAGATCTTCAAGTTCACTTCATCAGAGGCTGTAGAATTCACCAGAAATTACTCAAACCTATTTTCTAGTAACAAAAATGGGGTACCATCAGAGACTCGGGTGTCAAAAGGGGTGCTAGAACTAATGACACTAAGTGGAACTAGTTGCCAGACTGAGATTACAATTATATATATTTGTCTTATTTATTTATTCTATAAAGGTGTATATCTACCCTAAATTCTGAGACAAACAAGTTTGCCATTTTCTGAAGGATGCCTCTTTGTCTTGTATAATCTCTTGAATTTTGTTATTCAACCATACTCTGTTGTTTTTCTTATCTTTCTCAGTTCTTTTTCTTTTCAGGATGTGCATGCCTTTTATGACCATCTTGGTCATACCACTAATGTGGTTTAGGAATAGGGCTGTGCAAAACTTTGGTAGCTGATTTGATTTGGAGGAGATTTGGCCTGATTTGGGATCTGAATCTCTGAATCTGAATACAGTCAAGAGCCCAATTAAAAGCTCTTAATAGATTCGAAGCATCCAAATAGATTGGAAAAGCTTTGAAAAAGGATTGGCCGCTTCAGAGATTCGGCCATAAACTAAACAGGAAGCTGAGAAGTCTGTTAGGGGAGGGTGGGAAAGGGCTGGGGGAGGGAGGGATTACGGCTGGGACTTGGACAAGCTGCCCAGCAGGGGGGAGGGGGAGGACGCAGGATGCAGGCTCAGTAGCGTTCTGAGTGGGAGCTCTGTCCTGCTGCTGCTTGTCTGGGGAGGGGGGCAAGGGTGGGATGTGGGCACAGCTCATTCCAGGTGGAAGGGGGCAAGTGGTAGCAGGGAAGATCCCCTACTCCCAGCTGTTCTGTGTCTACACCCCACACCCCCTGTGCCAGCTGGCAAGTGGTGGCAGGGCGGAGCACCTACTCCCGGTGCTGATGCAGGTGTGGCAGTACTGGGAGTGGGTGCTATGCCCTGCTGCTGCCTGGAGTGAGCTGCGCTTGAATCACGCCCCCATTGCACCGGCTGGGCAAGAGGTAGCGGGACAGAGCCCTCACAGTTCCCTCTGCCAGGGTAGAAGCAGGCACATCCAGAGGAGCTGGGGAAGTAGCCCTAATGGTTGCCCTGCCTGGCCCCATCCGCTGCCTGGCCCCAGCCTCCCAGCAATTTCAAAAACACTAAAAAACCCCACCCAAAAAAGCCCTGTATTCACCGACTGCAGTAGTGGTGATTGGGGGCCTCTGGGCACTCGTGGCAGTTCCCCCCCACTCACCCCAGCATGCTGCAGTGCAGGGCAGTAGGGATTGTGCTGTCCATGTCCCGTTTCCGACTCCCCCCTCCGGTATCTGCATGGCAGCTGTTGTATTGCACACGTGCCACATGGCTCAGCAGGGTGCTGGGTGCTGTTTGGGAGCTGGGGCAGCTCCATCTGCCAGCAGGAGCCCAGCATTGCTTGGCCCCAGCTCCTAGGCAGCATGCAGTGCCCTGCCCCGAGTCGCATTGCACCTGTGCCATGAGGCAGCTGCTGCACAGGTGCCAGGTGGGGTAGGAGGCAATCCAGGTGGGCCAGAGGCCTTCTGGGCACCTGTGGCAGAGGCCCCCTGCACAGTGCAGAGCAATGGGGATCGCCTTGCCGCTTGGCACCCACATGGGAGTTGTTGCATTGCTTGGCAGAGCACTGCACGGTGCCTGGGAGCTGGGGCTGAGTCGTGTCAGGCTCTGGGTAACTGCTGGAGCTGCCCCATCTCCCAGACAGTGTGCAATGCCCTGCCGAGCCATGCTGCACCTGTGCCATGGGACAGCTGCTGCGCGGGTGCAATGGGGTGGAGGGAGACGCAATCCTTGCTGCCCTCCACTGCCCCGCACTGCACAGGGGGGCTCTGCCACAAATGCCCAGAGGCCTCAATTGCCACTGCTGCAGCCAGCGAGCATGGGGCTTTTTTTGTTTTTTTCAAAGTGCTGGAACTAGGCTGGGGTCCGGTGGGGGATGTGGCCAGCATGGCAGTCATGGGGGCTTCTCCAGCTGTTCCTGCCTCTCCCTGGGTTGGGGGAGCTGCAGGAGGAGCCAGGGAAGAACCTGCAGCTGCCCAGCTGTGTCTGCCTCTCCCCAGCCTATCCAAATCATCTCGCCAAATCAGCTTCAGAAGATTTGGCTAAATCAATTCAGGACAGTGATCCAAATCAAATCACTGCCCTCCATATTGGCTGAATTGAATACTTCCCTATTTGCACAGGCCTATTTAGTAAGCCACTTACAGGTTACTGATGAGTATACAAGTATCTAAGGATTTGTTTTCTTATCTTTAGTGTGATTTGTAAACTTAATTTTCTAAAGTTATAAGCATATAGATTAACATGAACATACTTTGTCATCTATAAGGATAATTAGAGAATAATATGTAAGGATAGAGAAAAATTAAGAAGTGAGGCCAGGATCACTCTAAGAATGTAGAATGAATGTTAACTCAGGAATGTTAGTTGTAAGCATATGATGGTATATTATCTTCTCTCAGTGATTTTAACACAAGCTGATGTAATAGAGACTTCCCTCGCTTTATGTGGGTTCTATATGTGCAAATTCACTCTTACGTGATGACTCTTTTATACTAAAAATTCATTATATGCAAGGTAAATTCACTCTTATGTGATTGGTGTGGTAGAAACTCAGTCAGCTGCTTTGTGCGATGCATTGTGGGAGTGACAGGCACCAAAATATGGCTTCCTGTGTAGATCTGTGCTCCTTGCTTGTGGTATGTAATGTGTTTCTGTAGTTGCCATACTCATTATGGTAACGTTCACCACCACCCTGTGCTTGTGCATGTCTGCTGTGAATGTCATGGGATGGGGCTGAGTTTTGTAGCAAGGCCTGGGAGAAACAACTCGGCCCCTTGTCCTCACTGGGCTGCCCTGCAGCCCTGTTTCTGTGCCCCTTGGTGCTGGGCCCTATACAGTCCTGCCTCTGTCTTTGCACCCCTAGTGCAGTCCTTTTGCTGGCACTGGGGTCTGTAGACCCCAAATACCACCCTTGCTGGTGCCAGGCCCCCCCCACACACAGTGGGCCCCCCAGTGAGGCTGCCTCCTTCCCCAGTAGCCTCACCCAAACCACCAGTTATGAAACAGCAAACAAAATATATGCCCCTGGGCTATAACATGACACATAGGTTCCAATTGTGCTCCACCCCTTTAAAAGAATCAACTTTGCCCCTGGCATCACTAGAAGCTAGACTACCCCTCAGGCCTCTTCCCATAGCTCCCTCTAGGAGAGCTCCTTCCCACTTGGCTGCTGGCAGCAAACTGCCTTCCCTAGTTCCAGCCTGGGGTTTATAGGGCCTATGGCCCCACTCCTTCTGGTCAGCTGACCAAGTGCAGCTGCAGGCTGATTTGCTCTCTAGCCTGTTGCCCTGGTAACCTGCAGTGGGGTTCTCTCTGTCTCTGGGCTTTTCTCAAGCAGTTTTTGCTCTTCTAGGAGGAGGTACCTTAGTGCCCCTGTGACAGTGAGTACCTAAATTGTCTTATGAAGTAGTAACAATGAGTCTGAGGGTCAGTACATTTGACGTCTTGGAACATACCCCTGTTTGTTACATTGTAAAGTGGGTTCCCTTTTATGCGAATTTGAGCTGTTTGCTGTTTTCCAGGAATGCATGTACAGCATAAAGCAAGGGAAACCTGTACTTCTGAAAGATCTCACACACTAGCTTTTGCTTAAGTGGACTGCTTTAATATTAACATTTCTGAATTGTTCGTCCATTAATTAGCCATGCTTTTGCATGTAACAATCAGTTAATTCAAGGTATAAGTGTTAACATAACTCTGCTCTATTGTGTGTCTGTTTAAACAACATAAGAAAAACAGGATATTATGAATGCATTGTGAAAACCAAGTGACAATAGCAATTTTACATTACAATTTTCTGTCATGGATATGTTTAGATCTCAGTTGTCATGTTACGTGTACCTTGTCTATGCTTAATATTTTTTATTTACATGGTGTATGGTCAGTTGAGTAAATCACACTGTTTACTTGAACAAAATCAAACTAAACATACCTGGTCACTCTTCATAGGTTTACTAAAGACACTGCCAGATTCAAGGATGAATTAGACATTATGAAGTTCATCTGCAAAGACTTTTGGACTACTGTATTCAAAAAGCAAATTGATAATTTAAGGACCAATCATCAGGTATTGATATTGTGGCATAAGTTACTTTACTTTGAGTTTTGTTACGAAAATTCATTTGAAACGTTAATAATGTTGCTTTAGTTCATCTGAAATTGATCACAAATCTATTTCAGATGTGGTAATAACCTTTATTTTTCTTTTTGTTAATCCTAGTTTTAAAAAGCAGTCATCTTTTGCTATGTTACTGAATATTAATTTTAATGATATGCTGATTTTGGCATAGAAAATTCTTTTAGTGCAGACTTGACTATAACATGTTTTAGCAATTGTACTTTCCATGTTAAACAACCATATACAATTTGCCAAACAGTTTTTTGTAATACTTCTACACTGACTTAAGGCCAGAAATAGAGAAATAGAGTGCAGTTTAATTTTGTCCTATACAAGCTCTATAAGAGCTTCATAGTATAAACATTTGTTTTGGCAATTGATCAAGGCTCTTTTTATCTCAAACTTCATGCCTTACATTTCACTAGAAAGGCTTCCTTGAACTCTTCCACTTTCAGGTCAAATTGGGTGTTATCTTTTGAAACACTCTGTTGCACCTTACTGAAAATATTTATCCATGAAAAATGGATGAGCTTTCCCTGCAAAATGATGTCCTACTATTATTTGAGATCCATGATATCGAAACTTAAACGGTGTCCAGCATACATATGTGTATATGTGATAGATCATCTAATTATAATTGTATGATGTTTGTATTGAGAAAGTGAGAATGCTTTTATTTGTATCCTTTTGGTTACCTATTTATTCTTACTCCATTCCCTTTCCTCAAAAATTATATACTATATGTAAACACAGTTGAGTTTGATAAATATTAACTATAAATCATACTTTTGACTCTAGTATTGCTATTAAAATAATTTTCCAAACTGTAAAGACTTATTTGACTAACATGCCAGTCATTAGGAAAATTCCATCTTGATGACTTGAATGCTAGAAAGATTTGTGCTTAAATGTAAACTAGGTAGTCAGATATCACAGTCGTGAGTGATAGCACTCTTATGTACATAATTATTACAGAGTTCTGATTGTAATGAAACTTAATGTGCATGTGCAACTTAAACAAAAGTTGGTCATATATATTATTGCTTGTTTGTGTATAAACTCGCAATTTGGGTATCCTATCTTTGTTTTGACTATAAAGAAGCAAAACAGTAAGGAAATAATCCCATTTAAACTTTCCAGTCTTTTATATATAGTATAAATCCAGAACTTCTGTTTTAATTTGAAAACATTTCATTGTCCTCTGTCTTCTACAAAAAATGATGGATTTCCCTCCCAAAAAATGTTGATTTAATTATGTTGCTAAATGTACTGCTAAAAATAATATTTTTCTCTGCAGGGCATCTACGTACTTCAGGACAACAAATTTCGTCTCTTAACTCAGATGTCTGCAGGGAAACAGTATTTAGAACATGCACCTAAGGTAATATTCGTATGTAGCTGGGAAAACTAGTAGTTTCAGAACTAAGTTATCTTAAGTCAATTGTGCTAATTCCTTAGTAGGAGTTGGGTAAATATATGTTAAAAATAGATAAAGAGTATTTTCTGTAAAATACTGTTTGATTTAGAGCAGTGGCATCCAACCTTTTGGCCCTGCAAACCAGATGAGTGGTATTGGGGCCAGTTTGCAGGCTGGGTTGACACATGGGATTGGATGCTGCACACCAGGTGTAGTGGCTTACTGGCCCAACCCAGCCTGGACCTGTGCACCTGGACACAGCAGCATGCCAACCTAGCTTGGGCTTGTGTGCACAGATAAGGCCCCATGCACCAGCCTGGCTCCATACAGTGGCACAGCCTAGAGTGCAGTGCTATGTTATCTGGCCCATGGACTCCCCACACTTCTGAAAATTTGACAGCAAGGGAGTGGGAGTTACCACTGCCACTGTGCCCCTGCTACCAAATTTTTGGAGCCTTGGGGGCTGGGTGACATGCCTTTGCAGGCTGGAGATTGAGCACCCCTGGACTGGAGGTTGGTAAACTTATCCTGTTGTAGCTGGCGACAGCAAATTTGATAAAAGCTAATGGAATTTAATTTGGTTAAATAATTCTGGCCATTTTGAAGCTTATAGGTATCATCTTTGAGTTGTATGATGGTACTTTCTCTTCAAGGGGTTTCTTTTGTTCTGCCTGGGAACGCAACCTCTATCAGATCACACTTCATTCTTTGAAAAGTAATACAGCAAGACAGAAAATTGTAATGTACAGTGGAGATAACCATTAGCTCTTTCAAAATGTCTTCCTTTACCTTTGGAAAGCAGATAATTTTTGGAATTTCCTATTTTTCTCCATTTTCCCAAAAGAGACTATGAGCATGTCTTCATTCCAACTGTTTTGTGCTATTTACCCACCTGCAATGCTGCATGAAATTCTGCTGTCTTTAGCCAAGTGTCTTGAGGGCTATCATATTCCCCTGTCTGACATGAAACCACTATAATATAGTCCTGTACTTTATTGGTTAATATATTAGCACTACTTCATAATTTTTGATGGTGCTGACATGGTATAATTTCTATATTTAGTATCTAGCATTCACTTGTGGATTAATCAGAGGAGGTTTATCAAACTTGGGAATAAAGAGTATTGTGACAGCAGAAGTTTCAGTAATGCCTGCATGTAAGTACTCAATTGCTCTTCTATGTAATAGCTTTCCCTCCCTCTTAGTTGGTTGAGAGTTTGAAATCATTGGGCCAAAGCAGAGTACAAACTCAGTTGCATGATGTATTATTAAGGCTGTGCTATTGAGAGAGTTAATGAGGAAGAAGAGCATGACTACTAAGTGGAAAACAAAACCAAGATGCATACCTCAACAAAAAAAATTTAAAAGCAGCATCCACATTATGTGAGTGGCTACAGGGGGAAAAAAGGAAAGTTCCAGCCAAATAAAGTTTACAGTTGCTGCCTGAGTATCTCTGATGACTTTGCCTTCTGAAGAATTTCAAGTGCCATGAGATTTAATTTCTTTTTGGTCCAACCTAGAACAACACTGGGAAAATGAACGTGCTGTAGCTGCCAACAAACTAACCAGTCCCCAATCGTCCTCAGTATCTTCAGGAAACCATTGGCGAGGTGGTGTGACTTCATGGGCTTTACTGTCAAACACATGATTCAGCTGAGAATTTCCTACAGGGTTGTGCACAAGTTTTTAAAATTGTTTTTAAACAGATTTAAAACTGAACTTAGAATATAGACAAGCTTGTAAACAGAATTTTGACTGGACTTAACAAAAATATATATATTTCTAGACTAGATTATTTAGTAAAACAGGACTGTGCTATTTAACAGCACTTCTGAAAAAAGCAATTAGAAAACAGCTGGTTCATGAGGATAAAATAATTGAGTTAATGACAATTGGTAACTTGATTATGCTTTTTTTTTCCCCAGGTAAATTTCAGGTAATGATACAGAAGATGTAGAACATGTTCAGATTATGGATGCCTACGCCTTCTTTTTTAAAACATGTACATTAAATACCTTAGTTGATTCAGCTCTATAGCTTGTGTACAAAGTTACTCTGATTATGCAGCAAAATTCCTTCATTATGTATAGTAAATGTTAATTAAAATAACACTATTACTAATATCTTGGTGTGACGTTAGTGAGTTCTATACCAAGATATTAAATATCCAGCCTGATACACATTCAGTTGATTCAGCAACAGAAACGTTTTGGTTACCAGCTTGAGATGTACCAAAGACTTCAGGCATATGTATTTTCAGAATCTTCAAAACTGGGAAAGAAAATCTGGTTAAGCCTAAATCAAAATAGAACTGGTGTTATGGAGTACCTGGATAATCAGCTGTAATTTCACAGATCTCATTGCCTTGCTCCAAGCTGCTCAGGCAGCAGTTATCTTTTCATTCTTTTGGAGTGGTCACCTTCAGTTCTTAGGAGTGTTGGTTATTTATACCTTCAACTAGAGGAAAGGTGGGGAGAAAAGATAGGATAGGACCTTTTGTAAATGATCAAATGCCATTGCTGTTTGTACAGCAGGCTGTACTGTAGAGTAGGAGAGGTGAATTCTCCAACTAAGGTCATGTACCGCTAGACAAAGGTAGGAATTTAGTAGAGTTTCAGTAGTGCTAACAGGATGCTTTCTTGCATCTTATTGCAGAATAAAGCTTTTATCCTTTAACAAGCCACATGCAGGTAGATAAGTGGGTGTGGATGGAACCTCCCTGATTTCACTGAGACTCTGTAAAAGCATAGGGGTTTGCTATACAGTATTTGTTGTTGAACGGCACTTAACATATAGAGTGCATGCTTTGTTTTGAAGCAAGGATGAACATAGCATAATTTTAAATTACTACATTTTGCTGCAGGGAAGATTTCAGAGGATCATTTCAGGTCCTAGTCTTTCTACTGTAAACACATGCTTTGTTTTTAACAGCTAACTGGAACTTGGTGAATAACAGTGCCTTCAAACAAGCTGTGCTGCTCTGAGCATGTTGCCACTTGAACTGGAAGCAGTGTAGACAGGTTTGCAATTCTGTGGGTGGCTGTTTTACTGGATACAACAGTATGTGGATGTGTGGTGGTACAGCATCCAGTTTAGAGGTTAGCCTAAAGGAGTGCAACCTGTTGCACAGCACTCAAGTTTGCAGGGTAGATGTGCTGAAAGTATTCTAGTGACAGTATATACATTTGGAGCAGTGTCAAAAAGAAAGGGAGTTGCTGCCTTGAAGCATGCAGCAACTTTTTACTGTAACTGTTTCATGCACATAATTCTGTAATGATACAAAGGAGCTGTTTGCACAGTCTCTGTGACAAAATTGTGAAGAGGGAATGCAGTATTGGTTTTAACTTTACTCTTTTAGAAAGCATCTACAACTGAACTGAATAGTAGTAAGGAAAACGTATCATGCTGTCCTCTTCATGTAAAAAACTAAGATAGTGAAATAATCACTATCTTGTATCAGGGCCAGAATGAATTAAGTCTAATGGTACAGAGCATTGGGTCCTAGCATAACTTTTAAAGAGCAGTCATTTACTTATATCAGTAGCAGTTATACTGGTATAGGATTTAGAGCAGAATAGGCTTGTCTGCAGAGGAGGTATAGTTTGTATACAGTGTAATAACCTGTGTTTATGTGATAAAGTTACAATGTCATGAAGTGCTTAATGTGTTACAGAAGTGCATAAAGAATCAGACATTCCTGGATAGCTCCAAAACAGTTAATACAACAGCCATTGTTAAGGAGGAAATAGAAAACATCATTATGTCACTATTCAAATCCATGGTGTGCCCACATCTTAAGTACTGTGTACAGTCCTAGCCTGCATCTCAAAAAGGATGTAGTAGAATTAGAAAAGGTATAGGGAAGAGAAACCAGGAAGATCAGGGGTATAGAGAAGTTGCTGCACCAGGAGAGACTAAAAGGCTAGGATGGTCTCAGTTCAAAGGATAGAAGGCTGAGAGGGAGATTTGTAGAATCATGATGGTTGTAAAAGGGAATAGGGGACTGTTACTCACCACTTCCCAGAATATTGGAATGAAGGGGTACTCACTGAAATTAGTAGGAAACAGGTTTAAGATTAATAGAAGAAAGTATGTTTGTATGCAGTGTAGCATTAACTTGCTGAACGTATAACCACAGGAGGCTGTAGTGGTAGATAGTATAGTTGGATTAAAAAGGGATTAGAGAAATTCATAGATGACATCTATGAATAGAGAGATAGTTAGTCATGCATGCCTGAAGTCAAGAGAAGGCAGGGTAGATTTGCACCTTATAGACCAGGGGCAGGCAAAGACTGGCCCATGGGCTGGACTGGGCATGCAGTGGACTCCATTGCCTAGCAGCCCCTGCCCATGTTCACAGAATCAGAAGTATGGTCAGAAGGGACCTTGTAGATCTTCAAGTCCGACCCCCTGCCTGGGCAGGAGGAAAACTGGGCTCAAATGACCCCAGTCAGGTAGGCATCAAGCCGCTTCTTAAAGACCCCCAAGGTAGGAGCCAGCACCACTTCCCTTGGAAGTTGGTTCCAGATCCTAGCCGCCCTAACAGTGAAGTAGTTCTTACGGATGTCTAATCTAAACCTACTCTCCAACAACTTGTGGCTGTTATTCCTTGTTACGCCAGGGGGTGCTAGGGGAAACAAGGTCTCCCCCAAACCCTTCTGGTCCTCCCCTTCCCCGTGAGTTTATAGATGGTCACAAGGTCCCCCCTCAGCCTTCTCTTGTGAAGGCTGAACAGGTTCAGGTCCCATAGCCTCTCATTGTAGGGTCTGCCCTGC
>JAGPOW010000304.1:42180260-42200539 GCA_030014935.1 Caiman crocodilus
AGGGAGTGAAGTGTACTCTGTCCAAGTTTGTGGATGACACAAAACTGTGGGGAGAAGTGGACATGCCGGAGGGCAGGGAACAACTACAAGCAGACCTGGGCAGGTTGCAAAAATGGGCAGAAAACAACAGAATGCAATTCAACAACGAGAAATGCAAAGCGCTGCACCTAGGGAGGAAAAATGTCCAGCACACCTACTGCCTAGGAAATGACCTGCTTGGTGGCATGGAAGCGGAAAGGGACCTTGGAGTCCTAGTGGACTCCAAGATGAACATGAGTTGGCAGCGTGACGAAGCCATCAGCAAAGCTAATGGCAGTTTATCGTGCTTCTGCAGATGCATGAATAGTTCCAAGGATGTGATACTTCCCCTCTATTAGGCTCTGGTCAGACCGCATTTGGAGTACTGTGTGAAATTCTGGGCACCGCATTTCAAGAGATAAGGGCCACTCGTATGGTTAAGGGCTTGCAGGCCAAGCCTTATGAGGAGAGACTAGAGAACCTGGACCTTTTCAGCCTCCGCAAGAGAAGGTTGAGAGGTGAGCTTTTGGCTGTCTATAAGTTCACCACAGGGGCACAGAAGGGAATTGGTGAGGTTTTATTCACCAAAGCATCCCCGGGGGTTACAAGAAATAATGGCCATAAGCTATCAGAGAGCAGATTTAGACTGGACATTAGGAAGAACTTCTTCACAGTTAGAGTGGCCAAGGTCTGGAATGGGCTCCCAAGGGAGGTGATGCTCTTCCCTATCCTGGGGGTTAAGGGGAGGTTAGATAGGCATCTAGCTGGGGTCATCTAAACCCAGCACACTTTCCTGCCTATGCAGAGGGTCGGACTCGATCTATTGAGGTCCCTTCCGACCCTAACATCTATGAATCTATGAATAAGATCCCAGTGGGGCAAGTTGAAGAGATACAGACTTGTTCATGGTGTCCATTAAACACACTCATTAAAAGGAGAGTATAAATGTGTTTCTGTTCTGTTCAGTTAAACTGTTTCATTAACCAGTACTGAAACGTCCTTAGCCTGATGAAAAGTTTTTGAACCTGAAAGCTTGCTTAATAACTTTCTCCAACTATTTGGGTTGGTCTAATAAAAAATATCAAATTCACCCAAGGAACCTTGTCTGCCTTACATGATCGGATACACTATGACAGTTAAAATGCCAGACATAAGGACTATCAAAGACAGAAATACCCAGTTACCGGTGGAGGCACATTTCTCGCAGGAGGGTCACTCTCTCTCCAATCTCTCAGTCCTGATCCTCAAGGGAAACTTACACAACACTTGCCAGAGATGAGCCTATGAGCCCCATTTAATCAACCTCCTGGATACTAGAGATCATGGACTAAACATAGACATTGATTTTTGATACATTATAATCTGCCTGGCAACGGACTCCCCAGCCCACCCCTGGCTTACTTTTCATTCCATCCAGGAAGAGCACACATCAACTGCTTTTTCTCCAACTACTTGGGTTGGTCTAATAAAAGATATCAAATTCACCCAAGGAACCTTGTCTGCCTATGTCCTTAGACCAACATGGCTACAACCTAAACCCCTGCACACATGAAGACTAGAGTTTGAGTAGATTTTATGGCCCGAGTCCAGGTACCAAATTTCTGCTGATTTTGAATGTTCAGGAGTCCCCTGTATGTTCATATAAAGAGAACTGTTAATTCTGAAGACATCTGGAACAGGTCTGTCCAACTGGCAGCCCACAAGGGGTTAAGTTCTGGGTCTCAGGCTCCTGCCTGGCCACTCTTGGGATCTATAGCTGTGACTGCAATAGCAGCTAGTCTCCACCCTCCCACCCCCTTTCCCTCAACTACTCTTGTTGCAGCTTTTCTGCCTGTCGGGTTGCCCAGCCCCCTGCTGCTTAGAAGTTGGGTAGCCCTGATCTAGAAAGTGCAGTCAAAATATATTTGGATAAATTCTGTTTTGAGACACCATACAAGCATAAGTAGTTTTGAAAATTTTATTTCAAAATTTTGCACAAAAACCCTTTCACAACACCCCCCCTCACCTTTCTGTTGGTGTTCATGGAAATGCTGGCTTGCTTTAAGTCTGTTGCATTTTAAAAGTATGAAGCTTGAATCAGTCCTAGACATCTTTATTCATATGGTAATTCCACTGAAACAAGTAAACTTGTATTCCAGAAGTTTAAAGGATCAACTGTTCTTACATACCTACAGTTCAGTTGGTTTATGGCTTTCTGCTGGACAGAGGTTTGTATGAAGTGGGTGGGTATTTCAGTGGTGACTCTTTACATCAGAAGTAATTCGGGTAATAAGCCAAATCAGTTTAAGTTTTACTACGGACAACTGTTCCAAATCCATTATCAAGAGATTGTATTGGAGAGGTTGTATGGTATCATATCTGCACTGCAACTGACTGTTACTCCTGATAGTGCCATAGGTAGTCAGATGATACAAGGTGGTTGGAGGCCAAGCACAGATTAGGATGGCTTATCTGCTAGGTCATGCTGATCAAAATACCTGTTGGAGAGAGACAAGTGAAATATATTGGTCTTTCAAAGGCAAATTAGAATTTTTTTTATATGTCTTTCCCTTATTTTACAGTATATTTATTGTCAAGGGGAGCATTAAAAACACTCATTCCAAAATACTTGTTTTCCTATGAATAGCATCAGGTTTACTCAGATGACCGGTAGCTGATTATCAGGACATTAGAAAAACCCCACTTTTTGGAGGGAGTTGATACATGCTTGTTTTAGCAGCACCAAGGCAAGATTAGATTCTTCAGTAGAGCAAACGTATGTTACAGTATATAAAAGCTTGGATTGGTTTTCTTTGCCTGGAAAGAATATAGATTAGGAGAACATATGTACATACAACATATAATGCAAAAAATCATTGCAACTTTTATTTAGATATCTAATTTTCAGTACCTGCTAACCAAACAGATTAGCAAATTTAGAGCAGACACTCTTTCTTCACTCTTGTTTTCCTGCAAAACAAAAATAATATTAGATCAGATACTTGCTACTGTGGTTCAGAAAAGAATATTAAACAGCTTGTTGAGCTCCTACAATAAATCTCCTACAATAAATCTCCCCAGAAATTAATGATTATTTAAGTGAATGAAAAACAATCTACGCCCAGTTAGATCTTCAGTTAGTTGAAAGAGTATTCCAGAGTTCTAGTTTTTCCACAACTGTCAGATCATTCCCACACCACTGTAACTCTTTTACAGAAAAGGACCAGGGAGTTACAGTGGACAATAAGTTGAAGATGAGCCAATAGTGTGCCCTTGTTGCAAAGGAGGCTAATGGCATACTAGGATACATTAGTAGGGGTGTTGCCAGCAGATCAAGGGAAGTGATTATTCCCTTCTATTCAGCACTGATGAGGCCACATCTGGAGTATTGTATCCAGTTTTGCTCCCCCAGCACCCCTATAGAAAGGATGTAGACAAATTGGAGAGGGTCCCAGTGGAGGGCAACAGAAATGGTTAGGGGGCTGGGGCACATGGCTTATGAGGAGGCTGCAGGACTTATTTAATTTGGAGAACAGAAAATTGACAGAGAGAGATTTAGCCTTGAGCTACCTAAAGGGTGGTTCCAAAGTGGATGAAGCTAAACTGTCCTCAGTGGTGACAGATGATAGAACAAGAAGCAATAGTCTAAAGTTGCAGCAAGGGAGGTTTAGGTTAGATGTTAGGAAGAACTTTCACATTAGGAGGGTAGTAAAGCACTGGAACAGGTTACTCAGAGATGTTATGGAATCTCCATCCTCAGGGGTTTTTAAGACCCAGCTAGAAAAAGCCTTGGCTGGGATGCTCTAATTGGGGATGGTCCTGCTTTGAGTAGAGGGTTGAATTAAATGACCTCCTGAGGTCCCTTCCAGCCCCAATTCTGTATGATTTTAAGTTGGATCTTACCTCTAGTACTCTGACTTCAGAGCATCGCCTTGCCAGTTGGCGAATTAGAGAGTGGGCTTCAGGCAATAAAGGCTTTTCAAGGCATGCCAGCAGAGCATAAAGCCATCTACCCTACATATATTAAAGTACAAAAGGGGAAAATTTATCAGCTTATAATTATAACTGACTGATTTACATAACACCATTCTTATACACTAGGTTCTTCTATTCCATAGCAGGGCTGTCCCAACTTCTCAGCAGCTGGGGGCTGCACACTGAAAGAGCAAACCAAAGCACCTTCTGACCCACATCCCACCCAGTGCTACACAGTGCACACAGGCAGTCACCCCCACCCTGCTCCATACAACCCCTTCCTCCTTTGCTGCAGGTTCTCACCCTGCTATACCATGCCCATGGGCTACCCAGTTGGACAGTCCTCTCCTGTTACACCACACACCTGAGCTACTGTTCCACTATACATGGGCAGCACCCCTCAACTCACCAGCTGCAAGCTTCCCTGCATCATAGGCTCCTGCATGTTGCACCACCCTTGGGACAGGCACAGGAAATGGGAGCCAGAGGGAAAGCCTAGAGACTGGCTGCTAAGCCAGAAGCAACAGGAAGAATAGCTAAGTCCCTTGCAGGTTGCTTATGGCTTGTAGGTTGTCAGTTGGACACCCCAGATCTTTGGGATGCTACTGGAACTAGGTACTGGTCTCATGCACAAGTCGTACGTGTTATGAAATAACATCCACACAGGGAGGGGACACTGAGGGTCCCCAATCCCCTGCAAAAAAATGCAGGATAAACTATTACTATAACCATTCTAGACAGATCCCTATCTGGCTGCTTCTTAAGACCTCTAATAAAGGAGATTCCTTAACTTCCATTGTCAGTTTGTTCCACTGTCCTACTGCTCTTAAGGATTTTTCCCTAAATTTGTTTTTCTGCAATTTACATGTTACCTTACATCCTGTCCTCTCTAGCCAGGGAGAACAGAGGCCCTCTTCATGGCAGCCTTTCAAATACTTTAAAATGTTTCATGCCACCCTGTAATTTTGTTTTCTCCAGTCTATAATTCACCCATCTATCAGTCTTTCCTTAAATGGCTTGCATTCCAACCCCCTTATCATCACCACTCATTTTTTGACTCTGACAGTTTTTCTAAATGTTTCCTAAAATGCAGTTCCCTGAACAGGACATAATATTGTAATTGTAGATGGGGCCTAACCAGGGTTGAAGAGCGGCATTACTGTCTCTTGTGAATTACATACAATACTTTTGTTAATACAGCTCAAAATTTTTTTCTTTTTTTTCTAAAATGGTTAGAAAATGATTTTAGAAAGACTTCTTTTTATTCCAATTAAGTGCCCTTTACTACATACTTTAAAGGCAAGTCACTATTTTACGGAAATCAGTACATTTCATAGGGCCTTTCCAAGGATTGGCTGAGGGCATCTAATGGCAAAAACCTTTTCAATTTCATGAAGTCATCTGGAGAAAAACATCTATTCAGTAATAAATCTAAAAACAAATAAATTATTCCTATCTTCCTATTGCATCACTGATCAGTTCTAATACAGCAAGTGTCCATAAACAAAACCGGGAACCGTGTTCAGTCTGAGGACTCCAGAATTTCTAATAATTTTCATCCTGATAGTAGTATTAAAAGATCAAGTATCAAGGTTTACTGCATTCATTTGATACAAATTTCTATAGTTAAAGTTACCTTTACAAAACTTAATTTTTTACTTAAAGTTAGTTATATTCTTCAGGCTTAATTTTGGGCAAAAGCTTCTATATTTTTAGAAAAAGTGAGGATGAAAAGCATTGGAGTTAATTTCAAAGCCTAATGAGGCATTGTGCGAACATTAGAGGAAATAGCTGAAATATGCAAAAAAAACCCAACAAAGAACCCCTCACAAACTAACCCCCCCGCAAGCCCTGTTAAACAAACAAAAAAACCCTACAGGAAACCAAGTCTCAAGCTGTGCAACCTTCATTTTACTACGCAGTCCATGAAAAGTCCTATTTTTGAATGCAATAGGAACCTGTAACACAGGAGCTTCAATCCTGAACAGTTCAGCTCTTCCCGTTGCTGTAGCGGAAAGAAATTAAAGGGTACGCTGGCTATAGTTGCAGTTTTGTTTTGCAGTACATGTGTGTGAATTGAAAAGCAGGGCACAGGATGTGCAACTGATGTACATATATGGAAAATAAGATGCAAAACACACTGGAGTCTGAGGTTGTTTCAGGAATAGATTTCATTAGAAAGAAATACAAGCATTTGTTTTAATAGAACTCATAGGAAAAATAATTGCAGACATAATGAGAATAGGTGGCATTTCCCAAAAAGTTTTGTTCATTTTTAAGACTCAGTGACTTATGAATTACAGCAGTATTTTCATCTAAAAGATGGTAGCAACATACAGAATGCCCTCACATGAAACATATTTATATTACTTTAATAGCAATAGCAAGTGCAATGAGGTTTGTGCATCCTTCTCCTTGTATCATTTTGATAGTGTATAATATTCTCAAATTCATGTGTAGGTGGACAGAATAAATTAAAATTACCAGCTCTGGAGTAAACTCTTTCTCCCCAAACCAGTTAATCAGATATTCCAGGACACTAGTTACAATTGCCTTTCAAAGACAGGAAAAAAGAACAAGACATGTGAAAGAGTCACTGTGTAAAAACAGCTATTGCACATATTTGATGCTTTTACAGTGTAATTAGATTAGAAGACTTGAACAAGTGACTCCACTATGCATAGTGACATAACAGTTATTTCACTTCTACAGTGCATCCAGACAGGGAGTTTATCACATGCCATTATTACACATACAATAGGAAATTTGGTAACAGCAGTTTCTAGAAGAGACTGAGATTAAATAGTAAGAAAATAAAAATGCCCAAAGTGGGACAGAAAGCTAAAATAATTAGAGACCTGGGAAAATGTCCATATTAGTCCGAATAAATTTGGATTACTCAGTACTGAGAGACTAAGGCAAAAAAATCAGGTGCCTTGTCTCATTATACAGGAAAAAAGGGCACATGCAATCACATTTAAAGAAAATATTTAAGTTGATAAAATCAGTTACACACACTAACTTGTTTGTTGTGTGTAACTCAAACTAAGTTAGCTGTATTTGGAAGTATTAACAGGAGTAAAAGGTGCACTGATACATCGGTTTGATATTGGATCAGCACTAAAATTGATTGCATTGGAAACAGGCCTGATGTGGCTGATCATTTTGCGAATAAATGCTCAAGCATGTGCACAGCTGTAGAGCAGCATGTAGGCTCCGAAGAGCATAGCCCAGCAGCTTGGAGAGTTATGTGCAGCTGGTAAGTCTGTTGTGGTGGAAGGGGAGCATGGGGAGGCAGATCAATGCCCCTCATGGTGAGGGAGGGGCAGCTCCTACCGCTGTGTGCACCCCAGGAGGGCATGGGCGGGGGAAACGAGTGGGAGGGCATGTGCCCTGGATCTGCATGGGGGGCCTGTGGGCTGGGGCTGTGCCAGGCTCTTCCTGGCATGTGGAGTTGCACTCCCAGTGCGTGGGGGCTGTCCTTGGGGAGGGCAGTGCCCAGAGGGGCCTATGGCAAATTTTGGGGTAGCTAAAGCCCCCCTAGCTCCCTCCCAGTGTTGCCACCCACCCTGAGCACAGCCCCCACACACTGGGAGCACAGCCCTGAGTGCACTCCTGCAGCCCCCACACACCAGGAAGAGCCCAGCACAGCCCTAGCCTCAGCTCAAACCCCCTCCCCTAATGCAGATGGGGCACATCCCCATCCCCCCCACCCAGGTGCATGCAGTGGTGAGAGCTGCCCCCCAGACAAGCTGCAGCTCAGTCCCATGCCTCGTTCTGCCCCAGTGGGCAGTGCCTGCCCCACTCCCTTCCTCACTGTGGAGGGTGTTGATCTATTTCCCCCCACAGAACACCCTTTCTCTCCCCCCAGCCCCATCCACCACAACAGACTTACCAGCTGGATGCAGCTGTATTGGAAATCGGATCCACATTAGCTGATATGCCTCCTTAAAAATGAGCTAGCAGTATCAGCCCCCAAAATTCTGTACAAGTACACCCCTAGAGTTAAGCAATATTTTAAACATATGGATTAAGAGAAGTTATGCCAGAGAACTTGCATCTTATCAGCAATTATTGCTAAACAGTTCAAAATAGGGTGGATTTGATTTAAATTACTGGTCAAGAAGCCTTGATTTAATCACTGTTATCTACAAAAGTGCATTCTTGTCATTTGATATCTTTTATTCATTTAACTTCTTAAAACATTGCACTTTTAGAGAAAGGCAAGGGCTTCATTGTCTACAAAAACCCGCAGAGAGACTACAGCGCTGATGAGTAGGTAAGCAGGTCTGTTCTCTTTCATCTCCACAGACTGCTGTTAACAAGGATTTTCTCTCTGGAGACACAAATCCACTGTTTGAGAACTGAAACTAAGCATCACAGATGCTTAATGGGATCTTCCAGACTGAGCACTGAGTCCTATTGGGTAGAGTGGTTTTCTTTAAATCTTTACAAATCTATAGCAGAGCCTCTTGGAAGCTCATAAGATTGAACCCCTAATATAGTCCGTGGCCTGCTGTGTCCAATTCATAAACTTTTTCTAAAAAGGTTACATGAATATATCATCTCAAATAGTATATAATTAGAAGTTATAATCCCTATTCCATGATGATATTTTTAAGCTTTAACGTATCTTAAAACTATATTTATATAGGTTTGGTTTGTTTTTTTTTTAAAGGCATCATATATATGATTAAATCTGAAAATGTGATTTCAATAAAAATCCAATTACATTTTTTAAAATGATTGATTTTGATCCACCCTGGTTCAAAATTAAAAAATACATCAATTTAAGTAAGTGAGAAACAGACAGTTGTTTGAAACAGTCCAACACTTGTTTCAGACACTGCCAATGAAATAATTAGCCATATTTTCTTTCACACTATGATTCTAATAGATGAGGTATATCTACATTTGATAGGTAAATTATTAAAAAGCAACCCCTTCCTCCCCCAAACAGTTTTGCTAAGTACAAATGAACTTACTTGATTCATTCGGCTAACAATACTTAGCAAAGGAGGAAAGCCCATCTGAAAGAAAAGCCAGATTGCAATTGTAACGTACAAAGTAAAGACATTTCCCAAATAAAGTTTTAAGGTTTAAATTAGAACAAAGTCTGAATAGGACACACACCCATTTATTTTTTTAAGCAATGTTTGTTCAAAACATCTAGTCTTAACTACTCGTCTTCAAAGTGCCAGGTAGAATAAGTAATGGTAACAGCAATAATGTAGCAAAATAGTTAAATTTAAAAGCCTCTACATACTGGGTGAGGCATCAGATTTAAAAGGACCTAAAATTAATCTCTTTCAGATCTCACCATCTTAATTATATTCTGAATTTATAGAAATACTATTTTTTTGCTCTTTTACTGTTGTTTCAGGGGCATGGCAAGAGCATCACAAAACTTGATTAGGCCCCAACACTTTTTTCCCCACTATGTACGCATGCCTTCCAAGGCCTACTCTAGCAAAGTTCTTATTTATTGGTCAAATTGTTTCGAGGGCTGCATCTGATCATCAAAATATTGAAGCTGGCTATGCTCCAGTACTGTTACATACACAAAAGACAGCCTATAATCTTGTATCAATTAACAATAATCCAAAAGAGTTACTTTATCACACCTAAGTTTCCAAATGAAAGTCCAAGCTCCTATTTATCTAGGGTCCCACTTTGTATAATAGGGAAATAGATAGTAACCTCATTAGGCAACCCTGCTTTCAACCTGTCAGTTTTACTGACCTCAGCCCCAGTATAAGTCACAACAGGGCAACTTCTGAAAGATTTTAATGAAGTATAATAACCAAGAACTAAGTAGCCTACCTGTATATAATCAATTCCTAGGTTTTCATTATCAGCTACTGTAACTGTTTCTGAATATGCTTTTTCACCCAGACAAAACTTTTTCCAGCCTTCTTCATCTTCTGATTTTGGCTGAAAAAGTCAGTGTGGATTAGTTTCATTGTTTTTGCTGCCTGTGAAAAGACTCAAATCTCTTTAAAAAAAAAAAAAAAAAATCAAGAAAGAATGGATAAATTATAGATCAGGATTCACAAGATGAACATGATTACTACAGCATGCCCGCCATCAATAATTAAAAAAAATTGTTTCCTAAAGTGTAATAAAAATTCTACTGACCATTGTAACATTGCTGTCCAAATTCTGCGACTTCCAGTGATTTCTGTGCTTGTTCAGACTCTAAAGGATAACAATAAACACACTATTTTATATTTCACGGTTATGTTATTCTAAATCAAAACTGTTTTTGTCTTCCATGTGCTTTAATAGTTCTTCATAACCATTAAAAACACTTGTTGAACATCTTTTAGGCAAATGTTAGATTTCACATTTTGTGAATGAATGAATAACTAGCCAAGTATTTCATGCATTTCTTTCACTGTAATTCAGATTAAGTAGTAAACTGGTTAACAATTTGTAATGATCCATGGAAGGAAAAATACACAGATTCTTTAATCTACTTAAACTTGATTCTAAAGATAACCAAAAAGATAGTAATTAAAGCAAGTTCCATCCATTTAAACCCAATTGCTGGACTGGAAAGAAAACATTTCAGCCTCAATTTTAAGAGTTCACCAACATGTTTGTATTAGTATTTGACCCAATACTTTCTGTTTTAGGAAAAAACTTATGTGTAGTTAACTACTTGATAATATTCCTTTTAACATTAAGGAATTATTTTGTCCCTTATGCTGTTTGAGGATCATTCTTTTTTCCACGGCTTTCTTTGGAACTCCATTTTCAGGGTAAATTAACTTTACAACCAACCAACCACATGACCATATGATGGCAGAAAGCCATCAAGAGATTTTCTAATATGAAACAGAACTGCTTTAATCTATTATTTTCTTCCATCAAATGTTAAACCCCACAAAACAACTAGATCATCCCTCTCCCTATAACAAAAATTCCACCAAACTATACTGTACTAGTTTGAAAAAACACTGTTCTTTACCTGACGAACAGCTGAAAAGTGGGCCACTTGTTGCTGCTGCCATTTCAGAGTTGGAGAATATCCTTCAGGGGCAGGCTGGCATCCTGAGAGCTAATAAAGCACAGGCAATAACTGTTATGAAAAAAGGAGTAGAAAAAGAATCTAAGCTGACCGAGTCTAAAATTAAGAATTTCTACTTGATGCATACAAAACTAATGAAATCAAGACAAGTTCTGCTTTGATATGGCTCCTTTTTGAGACCACGAAGTTAATCCTCCCAACTGCTGAAGCCATATTCTCAATAAAAACAGAACCTCATCAACAAGAAGGTTCCACATTCTATACAAATTCTAAAAAATGTGTTTTGACTACTGAATGTTCAGCTGTACTGAAGACATTTGCAGTGTTGCCAACTCTCATGATTTTTGGTGTTGTTCTTAAAGTTTACACTTTGGGAAAATGAAAAACTTAGCGCTTTCTTTTATATATGTTTATAAATATATATAAAAGAAAGTGCTAAGTTTTTTGCATTCCGGAAGCATAGACTTGAAGAACAATGCCAAAAATCATGACAGTTGGTGAAACTGCATTTGGTTTCCTAAACAGACCTGCTATATAAATTAAGGGGTATTATCCAGCCACAGAAGGAGTTGTCAAGAAATAAGATGGAAGAAAAATTACATTTCCAGCTTACCACATGCAAGCACCTGAATTTGTAATAAGTATTTGGGGGATGAAACCACTTTTCAGTGTTTATAGTAAAACATTTATTAAGAGAAGGGAATATAAATATCCTTCCACATGTATTTAAAAGTAGTACCATAAAAAAAATAAGACAGAAGAATCCAAGATTATTATTCACCTTTGAGCCATGGAGTAAGTTGACACTGAAAGCCAGTCTCTAACAGTGATGAATCAGAAAAATTCTCCTCAAGACAAAATTACCTAAGTCATGCTGAAGTAGACAGACCAAAGATCTGGGGGAATATATGAACACATTTACTCAAATCCAAGACAAGTTTTTTCTCCATTCAACACGAGGAGAAAACAAACCCAACCTTATCTTAGATGCAAATATGGGCCTGGGGCAGGTGACTGCTGCCCCTCGGCCTCTGGGCTACAGCTTTTGCTGCTGCCTGGCTGGGCGAGGGTGGCTTATATGGTGGAGGAGGGGGCACAATACAGGGGGAGGACAGGGAAGACTGTACAGCAGGGGTAGGCGATGTTTTTTGGCTGAAGTGCTGAAAAACCCACAATGCCTACGTTGGAAGATGCTGGAGTGTTGGTATGCCAGAAAAACAAAATGAGGGCAGAAGGTACATAACAGGATGCCCTACTTGTGCCCCTTGCCCCCCACCCAAAGCCCCTGCTCCCCAGCCCTGCTTATACCCCTGCTGCCCCTTGCTCCCCAGCCCAGGCTCTGTGGCTATCAGCAGCTACCCAGAACCTGGACCAGCCACAGCCAGGAGGCTGCAAACAGCTGCTGCCTCCCAGACCCAGCACTGGGCTCCGGGAAGACAGCAGATACTGGCAATGCTCCCCACTGTGCTCCCTCACACATGCTGCACTCCCGGCCCTGCTGCCCTCCTGAGCACAGTGTGTGCGACCCAGAGTGGCAGCACAGGGAATCTGCCTGCTGCTGCAAGCTGCATGCTGCCTGGGTCACACTTCCCCTGCACAGGAGCAGTGTGAGCAGCACACAGGGTTGAGCCCCTTGCTGCTGGCCCCACCTGCAGGGTAAGTGTGGCCAGGACAGTGGGGAGCTTGGAGCGGCAGGCAGCTTTCTGCACCCCCTGCTGCGCCAGGTTTCATATGCTGCTCTGCAGAACTGGTGACATGGGCAGCACAGTAGGGAGCATTATCAGAATCTGCCATCTCCCTGGAGCCCAGGGCTGGATCTGTGGGAGGCAGCAGCTGTTTGTAGCCTCCTGACTGCAGCTGACCCAGTTTGAGGGAAGCTGATGATGTCCATGGAGCCCAGGCTGCTTGCAGCAGGGCTTCCATTCTCCCAGCCAGATTCTGGGAGCAGCCCAGGCTCCATGGCTATCAGCAGCTACCATGAACCTGGGCTGGCTGCAGCTGGGAGGCTGCAAACAAGTGCTGCCTCCCCATACCAGCCTTCCCCGTCTCCCAGCTCTGGGAAGACAGCGGGTGCTGGCATTGTGCCTGTTGGGGCCAGGGCCGTGGGCAGTGTGGGACTGGGGCTGGGGCCCACTGGCAGCGAACTGCTGGGGCTGTGGGGCCAGGACCACCCAGCAGCATGGGGCTGCGGCTGGAGCTGGGGTCAGGGTCCACTGGCAGGCTGGGGCTGTCCGCAGCACCAAGATGGGGCCGGGGCCTGTGCACATCCATGGGCCCAGACTCCAGTCTCTTCCCGGCGCTGCAGACGGCCCCAGCCCAGCAGTGGCGCTGGGCTGGGATGGGCAGCAGTGGTGGAGGTGCTGGATGGGGCTGTGCCTGCCAGCAGCGCTGGAATGGGCCCGGGGCCTGCGCAGATCCAGAGACCCTGGCCTCATCCCAGCACTGCTGACAGCCCTGACCTGGCACCAGCACTGGGCTGGGGTGGGTGGTGGTGCTGGTCAGGGCCAGGCCCGCCAGCAGCATGCGGCTGGGGCCACCTGTAGTGCCGGGATAGGGCCAGGGCCCACGCAGGTCCACAGCCCCGGCTCCATCCTGATGCTGCCAACGGCTCTGGCCCAGTGCCGGCATTGGGCCAGGGCCCTCAGCGGCGATGGTGTCAGCTGGGGCTGGGCCTGCCAGCAACACATGGCCAGCAGTGCAGGGTTGGGGCTGGGGCCAGCAGGGTGGAGATGGCCCATGGTCTGGGGTCGGGACCAGGGTCTCTTATCTGGTTGGGTCTCTTATCTGGTGTGGTCAGGGTGGTCTGGAGCTGGGGTCTGGTGCTGGCAAGTCTATCTAATGCAGGGGTCAGCAGCAGCATAAAGCTGTTCCTAGGCAGCCACGTGCTGCTCGATCTGGGCACACCTTTTCCTGACCCTTGGGGCGGGATGCAGCCTGCATGCCGATAAAAACCATGCCACGTGCCACAGGCTGCCGACCCCTGCTGTACAGTGTGGAGGGAGGGAAGGAAGGGACTGATGAAGATGTAGGGGACACCTCCACTGCGCATTCTCCCCACTGCTCCCACTTGGTTAAACAGGGAAATCATGGTCCTCTTAAGAAAGAGAGGCTTATAAACAATGGAAGCTTGGGGCAGGTTCCAATGAGGACTATTCCATGATGGCCTGTACTTGCAGGGACAAGCTAAAGCAATGACCAAACATTAGCAACGGGAATCAAGGACAAGAAGTCCTTTTTTAGGTACATAGGGAACAGCTAATGGGATTGTGGGGCCACTGCTCAACAACTCAAGAGAGCGGGTTACCAGCACACAGAAGAAAGCTGAACTCCTGAAAGACTTCGCCTCAGTCTTCACCAGACCAAGAGGAAAACTACGCCAGGTAGAGAGTAGAGGATGAGCATGGTAGGAATAATCATCTTCCTACTATTTCTGAAGAACTAGTGCATGACCAATTTATAAAATTAGATGTAAGCAAGTCAGCAGGACCAGATTATCTTTGTCTGAGAGCGCTGAAGGAGCTGGCCAAAGTCATTGCGGACCCCCTAGCAAAACTCCTTTTCAACATCTTTATTAATGATTTGGACGCGAGGGTGAAGAGCTCACTAGCCAAGTTTGTGGATGACACTAAGTTATAGGGAAGTGTGGTTACGCTTGAAGATAGGCTACAGTTATAGGTGGACCTAGACAGGCTAGCAAGTTGGGCAGATTGGAACCAGAGGAAGTTCAACATTGAGAAATGTAAAGTGCTCCACCTTGGGACAAGCAACCCCCAACACAACTACAGGTTTGGTGGCACCAAACTAGCTAGCACCATGAAGGAAAGGGACCTGGGGGTAATAATAGACGACTGTATGAATGAGCCAGCAGTGTAATGCTGTAGCCAGTAGGGCAAATAATACTTAATACTCTGGCATGCATCAATTGATGCATCTCCAGCAAAGCCAAGGAGGTGATTCTTCCACTCTAGTCAGCACCAGTGAGACCGCAGTTGGAATACTGAGTCCAGTTTTGGACACCACACTTTACAAAGACGTGGATAAGCTTGAGAGAGTCCAAAGAAGAGCCACCCATATGATCAGAGTCTTAAAAGGCAAGCCATACGAGGAAAGGCTAAGGGATCTAGGATTCTTCAGCCTGAGGAAAAGAAGGCTGAGAGGGGACCTGGTAGCAGCTTACCGCTACACTAGAGGAGTATGTTAAGGGCTTGGTGAGCAACTGTTCACCAGGGCACTTGAGGGGAAAACCAGGAGTAATGGCCACATATTCCTGGAAGATCGATTCAGGCTCAACTTTAGGAAAAACTTCTTCACAGTCAGGGTGTCCAGCCTGTGGAATAAGCTCCCTCCAGAGGTGTTGCAATCACCTACCCTGGAAATTTTCAAGAGAAGACTAGAGGAGACTTGCTGGGGTCACCTGACCCCTACTTGTATCTCCTGCCTGTTGCAGGGAGTTGCACCTGATGATCTTCTGAGATCCCTTCTGACCTTATAATCTATGAATCTTCCCCACTGTGTGAGCCACCCCAGTCTGGCCAGGCAGCAGCAGTGACAGCTTCAGCCTGCAGCAGCAGGGAAAAGCCTAGAGGAGACCATGCAGTAGCAGGGAAATGTTGCAGTTCCAGCCCAAACATGGAGCTGCCTTTATTGCTGCTGCTTATTAGGGCTGAAGCCAGGCAGTAGAGGAGCATAACAGGCAAATGGTGGGGGTGTGGGCAATGGTAGGGAGGCAGGGACTAGAGGGCATAAGCATGGGGTGGAAGAGAGGGGGACAAGGAGTTGTGGGGGATCTGACCGTTTGCCTCCTTGCTATTGCTTTTCTCACCACAGCAGTGGTAGCGACAAATTTAAGCTGACCCTCCAATAATCAGATGGTATACATTCAAAATTATAACAAATGTATTATTTCGCTTGTATAGAATCTAGTTACTGGGACATCATCCTAAATTCAAAGTCATTTTGGATTAGGGCAAATACAGTAGTAGAAAGCAATGCATCTTCACTCATAAGATGACAGACTAGGACAATTTAAGATAAATCATAGAAACTGGTTATAAAAAAGCCATGCAAGTGTCCAAGAATGTACTCGGCAAACAAAAGATAGTGCTGGAGTAGCACTTATCAACACAAATAGAGATATGATATAATTGAATCTTAACTGTTTTGTAATAAGCCTTTTTACATTGCTTATAAAGAAATGCAGTAAATATGGTAACATTTCCACAATTTTGTTGCATTTCTATACACCAAATATAACTGCCAGCTGAAGGTACAAATAAAATATACCTTCAGCTGGCAGTTACATTTGGTGTACAGAAATACAACAAAACTGTGGAAATGTTACCATATTTACTAGAGTCTGCAGTGACTCTGAACGTAACTGGTTATCATCTTCCAAGTATAGGATCCAATTACTGGAGATTCATCTTTCATTTATCTCCCCACTGCTGTAGGGGAGCAGGCAGGAGGAGGGCATGTGGTATGGGAAGGTCAAGAAACTTGTCCCCTGCCATCTCTGCCTCCTGCCTGCCTCTGCCAGCCTTTGCTCCCTGCTTCTCTTCCAGCCTCTGCTCCAAGCCAGCAGGCTCCATCCCCATTCTAGCCTGGGACATTGAGCACAACCACAGTCTGGTCCTGTAAGACCAGTCATGCTGGTAATGTGCCACTTCTATGTGACCAGGAAAGGGCTGTGCTCAGTGCCCCAAGCTACAGCATGCACAAAGCACGAATAAGGGGGGCACTCCTAGGTAGGGGTACCAGACAGTGGACAGACAGGGTTTCCATGGAGACTGGCCTGGGAGCTCCAGACAGGGTGCACGAAGCTGGGTGGATGGAATGGGGCCGCAGGATGATGGGAAATGGCGTCCGAGGGCAGGAGGGGCTGGGACTGCAGGGTGGTGACATCAAAGGGCTGGGTCCTGGGGCAGAGCCGCAATCTGCTCTCAACATCATGGCTCTGCCCAGGCGTCAGCCCTGTGCTGTTATTGTCCTCCAATCCTTGCCCCACCCACCCGTCCCAGCCTTAGACACAGCTTTTTGCACGCCCACAGCCCCATTCCATCTGCTCAGCCTAGTGTGTTCTGTCCACAGGGGTCCCAGGCAAGCGTCTATGGAAACCCCACCTACCCAGCACCCCCAAATGATAGGTGTGGGGTGGATGGACCAGAATGCCCAGGCAGTGGGGCTGGATCCAGTGGCAGTGGCAACATTGTTTCCTGGCAGCCTTGTGGGTGGCTGCCACTGCCAGTCTGGCTGCCACACTGCCTCAGCCCCACTGCGTGCCTGGGGACAATGGGACCATCCACATGCACCAAAGCCGTGGCTGCTACCTGCACCTCAGCCAGATCGGTCTGAGGGACCCGCCACGGCCTGGATAAAATGCTTGGTGGACCAGATCCAGCCTATGTATTGTATTCTGGCCATGCCTGGGCTGAAGTCTTAGCTTCTATAGCTGTCTGCTCTTTGCCCTTGTATTCACTTCTAAGACAAGAGGATTCCCCCCATATAAAGTGGGGGGAGCCCTCATATTAGAATCAAGAAAATATGGTATACATTAGAACAACTGAGTTTTACAGAGACTGTAGTTTTTCCACCAATTCAGAATTTGGACTGCAGGGCTGGAGATTCCATTTATTTGTCCAAATTCTTTTAAGATATAGGGACAGTATATTTTAAAATTTATTTGAGACTTCCAAGTATTGTAATACAAATATTTTTCTATCCAAGGATTCTCATTTCATTTATTTTAGTCTGTGTTTTCTATAAGTCTCTTAAGAACATATCTCTACAAACTTACTGAAATATTCACGGTCTGCTTCTTTCTCAGCTTTTTGGGGTCTATCTGTGCCACAACAACATCTGGGCATTGTGAAGCTTCAATCCTAAAAAGAAAAACCCCCCACACATTTGTAATCCCCCTCTGCTGCATTCCTTAGAATTACATAATTAGTTTGCAAATATTTGTAATATTTGCATATAGGGACCAGATCAAAATATGAGGCACTTGCACAATTAAGTTGCGTATGAGAATGTATTAAAAAATTAAAAGAAGAGAGACTGCTTCTAGGAGAGGGTATGCAGCAAGGTTTTAACAGAAACAAACAAACAGAATAGAAACAAATGCAGGCATCTTTTAAGCTTGCTATTTAGGCCACAGTAGATATATACCCTCATTTTATAGAGAGAAAATGTGAGCAGAGGTTAATTTGTTTTAAATGAGCCAAGCTGTGGCAGTCAGCAGAATCCTGAATCCCTAATTCCAGGAGTTCTCTGCCTTAGCCACAGGACCATCTTTTCTTCAGAGGCAGCAGTGAAGGCTATTACCTATTGACATAAACAGCTAGTAAGATTGCATTTTAATCCTTCTGATTCAAGTAAACTGGATAAAGACTCCAAATGCTCCCATGTTACTCAATTCCAACATAATACTGTGGAGGGGAAAACAGGCCATGATGTGCAGCATGGGGTCAAAGAGTCTTAAGAGAAACTACCCTCATACACAGATGAACAGGGCTGAGTCATGTGGGAGGGGAGTGGGGAAGAGGGGCAGATTGCGTGTCGGAGTGTGTGAGCAAGTTTCTATCTAAATTTTTGTTAACACCAACAGTCAAGATCTTAAACAAGGAAAGATCAGTTACATTCACTGGCACCAAACTCAGCAGTTATTGGCGCTACAGTGGCACTTGGGGGCTCCAGAGGAGAGTGAGCAGGGTAAGATGGTGCTGCCCAGACATGCAGCCCAGAGCATCTCCGTCTCAGGAGATTTGCAACAAAGACCCCACTGGGTCCTACAGTATGCAATGCAGTAGCACCTGCATCCCGTAGAGCACTGACACGAGGCTAGGCGGTGCAGCAGCACCGGGGCAAGGCAAAAGGCTCAAGCCGGTACTTTAGTCTCCCATGGGGTCCCTCCGAGCCAGCCCAGCTGCAGAGCTCGGGGGAGCTGCTTCCCGCGGAGGCGGGCGGAGCCAGAACGTGCAGTGGGATGGGCGGCCGCGGCCCCGGCTCCGCTAGTCCCAGAGCGGGGGGCGGCTCCTGCTCCCCGCTCCCACTTACTGCACCCGCTTGAGATACTCCTGCGGCGTCTGCGGGGGCGCGGTGGGGTCGAAGTCCTCGGCGAGCTCGCAGTCCCACACGGGCAGCAGCCGCGGCATCAACTCCTCCATCCCTGCCTCCATGCCCGCCAGGGCGGGCGCGCTCAGTGACATCATCCACCCACGACTCACCGAGCAATAGCACAAACCACCCCTAGCCACCAGCAACGGTCGCACTCAGTGACGTCACTCAGTCGCGCCTCGTAAAGGGAAGATAACATATAGGTGTGTATGCCCCGTCCCGCCCCCTGGGCTCTGCCTCGAGGGTGGTGACACCCCCTGGCGGTGGGAGGGCGGTGCTTGGGGTTACAGCTGCAGCGGGCGCCGCGGGCGTTCTGGGGATGTACCAGCGATTTCCCCCGGCCGAGCTGGGCCGGGCCGGGTGGGAGGTGTCGCTGCTTGGTGCCCTCCACCGGCCTGCGCCTTCTGCCGTGCAGGGGGGCTGTGGGCAGGGCAGTCTGGCGTGCCGGGGTCCTCCCGCAACGCGGCCGTCGCGCGAGCTCTGGGCCCTGAGCCCTGAGCCCTGCAGCGCAGCAGCGCGTTAGGAGGGGAGCGCAGTCAGGGCGCAGTCCGGCCGGCCTCCCACGAGCTGCATGGGCACACTGGCCCCAGAAACATGGCACTATCGAGTCGCAGCGGGACTCTGCCTGGGAGGAGGATTACTGGAGGTGAACGATGGTGCAGTCAGCTCCTGAGTGACTTAAAAATCCCACATATCTTTTATTAGGTCAACGCGAATGGAGCCATCCTTCTTTGCAAGCTTTCGAGTACAAATACTCTTTGTCAGGCGGAAGAAGTGTCTGCCTGAAAAGTGTACCTGAAAGCTTGCAAAGAATTTTTTCAACTATTTGAGTTGATCTAATAAAATACCACAGCACCTCATTAAACTTCCCAGTAGTTACACTAACTCATATGTGCTCATTTGAATGATAAAAGTCAGATGTTATTAGAAGAGCAGAACCTGCAGGGTTCTGGTGAAGTGGGATGGATTCTTTCCCTGCTAATCTGTTACCATTTGGTTCCATGTGAGGAGTCACCTATAATTGCAGGGACCTCTCTGAAGTTAAAGAGGATTCTGTCCAGAGTTGTCCATCCGGGTCTGGAGTTACCCCATTTCATAGATTGGAAACTGCAGCACAGAGATGCTGCTGAGTAGAGTGGGAACTTGAAAGTAGATCTCCCAG
>JAGPOW010000304.1:42200639-42230556 GCA_030014935.1 Caiman crocodilus
ACCTATCCTTTCTGACACTTTACCCCTGTTCTGTACAGATCTACCCAGCCAGTTTGCTACTAGGATGAATAGTAACAAATGACAGTCAGCTAAAATATTTACTAAAGAAATCATTCTTATTTCATCTTTTCATCATCTTTGGGGCTTCCATAATGAAAGTTGGATTGTGGTTGAGGATGGATAGGAGGAAGCTCTTAAATCATCATGGTCTCTACAATGCTCAATGCAGCTTCTTGAAATGATAGCCTTTCTACTAGACAAAGAAATATTAAACACTATTGTGCACAAACAGTTGTGTGATATTAATCTATAACTGCCAAATAATGAAATCTTCAACAAGCCACTGAGTCTTTAATAACAATTCTGGGGGCCTGTGCATAAAGCTCAGCATTAGCAAGTGGTTCTTTCAGGTCTAGTACTTAAGACCAAAATCCTGCTCCATTTCAGTCAACAGAAGTTTTCCATAAGTAAATGTAGTGTGTTCATAATTTGTCCCATTTGGGAGTTCCCTTTGGCTTCTGTAAAAGTAGACAGAGCGTGTCTGTCTACATGTACATTAATGCACTTTTTCTAATGCACATTAAATTTCATACCTCCAATGTAAAGTACTAAATGTGCATTAGGTTGCCTTAATGTGCAGTAGCACAAGCTCATGTTTTTAGGTGCCACTTACTGCACAGTAGCTTATTTTACTGTGCATTACCATAATAGCGCTGTTTTTTATACACTGCTTTAACACACGGTAAAATAGGCTACTGCGCATTAAAATACGTGTGTAGACATGCCCAGATAAATGTAATTATGAATTTGATGTGAATTGGACTTTTGTATAGATAGATCACACTGTCAGTCTGGGGTATACCTCAGAAAAATAACTATCAAGGACTTCAAAATCAGTTATTTTATTTCTTTTTCATCCCACTTCTATGTATTTCCTTATTTGACCTGAAAGAGGATACATGCAAACTCTCTTAATGAAAAGCAAATAACTCTTTTAAGAAAAATGTTAACTATTATATAGAATATGAAATATTCCTTACCCATCATATAACATGGGAATAATAATACTTGTTTCCTGTGTAAAGTACAGAGTGATGGATAAAAATATACAAGAACATGGTGCTTGATTCAATCAGTGGTATCCTATTGACTTCATCCCAAAAGGCCAGTGCATGGATATTGAATTTGATTGCATATTCTGTAGTTATACAGGCTTAATTAGACCCTACATGAAAAGCACCAGTAATGCCAGGCCAAAGTCTAACTGAAAGTCCCCACCAGTGTAAATCTGTAGGCAGTGTAGTTTAAACTGTTATTTATTAAGTTGCTGACTCAGAAGTCACTGCTAACACATATTCTTTGAGTTTTCTTCCTACAATAATTTTGATATAGACTGAGCTGTGCTGTGCTATCCACAATCTGGATGTTCTGTACGCATGGTAAAGATCGAGGGGTAACCCAAACCACTAGACTAGCCTCTTATTTCCATTTTTTAAAGTAGTACTGATTATTTCTGAAGGACTGTATTTTCTGAGCAGTTTTGAGCAAACACAACCCTAGAACTTTCCTCTCCATTTAATTTTTATTTGCTTTTAAGGTGTTTCCTGAAACCGTTTATGCGTAACAGTCTGCTTTCTTCTGGAACCGGATGTAACTTCCTATTTCTGTGTGCAAAATGTGTGGTCGTCATCACTTGAAAGAAGACCTGTTTAATTAAAATTACAGTTGCATTTCTGCAGAATTTGACATGGTAGCCAAGAAAGCCTGAACTCTATCAATCTATAATTGGATATACTGAAAATATTCAGATGTTAGTAATTATAAATGCATATGTTCTGAAGAAAGGAATTATAAAAAAGAAAACAAAAACCAAATACAGCATTATGATACAACTGTAAATATAAATTACGTTAAAATGATTTTTGATTTTGATTTTTAAATTTGAATGACATACATTCAATTAGCCACTTTTAAACTGTTGCAAGCAACAAAAGTGGTTTTCTAAGGATATCAAGATCACTGCTGACAAGACTTAATAATATAGTTAATTGAACATCTGGTGGAGCTAAACATGATTCAGCAGGTGAAGAAGAGAAAACTGTCAAAGATGAAAACTCTATCTTTTTATCAACTGCCTAGGAAACATAAAGGAGAAATTTCCCAATGGGAAGGTAAGTTGCAGCCTGGGGATATTTGCCAAAAACTTTAAATGTAATATATATGTCTAACATGGAAATAAGTGAAGAAAAACATAGTGTAACTGCATATTAATACAAGGGATAACAGAAAGATGTAATTCTCTTAGTAGTACTCCCTGTTTAGAACCCAGATCTCCATTTTATTTTTCTTCCTATCCATTCATCTTAGTACTTTTGCTTCTCTGCATGTTCTCTATCATTATATTATCTGTGACACCTTCTTGGAAGGAAGTTTAAGATGCAAGTAATGCAGGATTTTGTCCGTATCAAAATTAAATCTATTTTTTTAAATCATGTTAATAATGAAATTATTTTACACCTGTTATCCTCACTGGGATTTCACAATGGTACTCTCCTTGTTTTTTCCTTCCTCTCTTTCTATTATTATCTCATTTGTCTCCTTTTGCATGCCATCTACAGGCATGCCCAGAGTTACATCTCCTCTTTCTCCTCTTTCTGCTTTACACCCTTTCTTGGACAATCACTATAGTACTTGAGCATTCTCAGAACCTGCAGTACTGAGGGAGTCTTTCACTTCTTGAAACATCATTTTTCAAGCAGATATTAGTCATCCCACAGCTGTGTGTATAATGTGTCCTCTGTACAGGATATAACCAAATAATACGGAGATAACATTTGAGGTTCCATTCTGTGTTGCAGGATAAGGAGTCCAGATATTCTTTATAACCCACAGCTCAATATCCCTTCCACCTGATGATGGCATTAGAATGGGTGGCACAGTCCTTCCATTTGAGTATGTCCTGTTTTTGGTTCAGATGAGAAATGATTGGTTGCGTTGAAATATGACTACAAGTACAGATGAAGTACCATAAATGGGTGTAACAATGTTTTGGCCACTAATAGTTGATTTTGTCAAGTAAAAGGGAAAGTCCATGGGTTTTTTTTTCCTGATTTTCTGTAGGAAATGGAAATCCTGGATCCCTAGTCATTACAGCAATTTTGTTTTTGGAGAAAACAAAAACTGATACACTACTTTTAACTCAAACAAAACTGTAATTCTGCTAGGGCTAATTTTGAAAATTATTATTTATATGTTGTTTTTCCCTTGTTTTTACTGAAGTATTTTGGAAAATCCTCATTTACATTAATGCATCTGGTAACAATTAAAGAAAAGTCATAAGAATTTAAATGTCCTATGAATAGTTAAAAAAAAATAACAGCTATTGTGTCTTAAGTCTCTTTAGGAAAGATCTAACAAGCAAATATAATTATCCTTAGAACAAGTAAGGCAATTAAATTATGGGTAGTAGTAACTAAGCACTGATATTTGGAAAAAAATATGTATTATTAATCTAAGTAGAGAATTAACCATTATTTTTCCACTTTTTTTTGCACAGTTCATTGATTATATATTTAGAAATACCAAACACATGTTCTATCTATGTATACAAAAAGACAGCCTTAACAAAGCATAAAGGGAATAACTCTGAAATTAATTAAAAACAGTAATTCTGAGATTATATTCAAATGGTCATCAAGAATAGAAAGCAGTCAGTACCTTATTAAATACAAGTCTCAAAAGACAGGCAATGTGCCAAGAGAATTTGAGGAACCTGTATGTGTTGTTTTAGCCGTCTCTTCCATATTGAGAATTTTTTAAATAGAAGAATAAAAGAACAAGGAGGAGAAAAGAAGTGTATACAAATGTGCATTGTATAAAATTAAACATTAATAAATGGTAACAGTGGTTTTCCAATACCACCTGATCTCAGAAATATAATTAAATGTGTTAGAAATAGCACATTGTAGCTAATGTTGGAAAGTGGAAAGAGAGAAAGCTCCATCTAGTGGTTATATCACAGCATTTCAATTTTAAACGTTTTGAGAATTGTATCAATAATTTATTAATACACACACTCTCTTCCAGTTAGAAAATGTAAAATGAATACAAAACCCCAGAATCATATCACAACTAGGAATGATCTAAAATAATTAGAAATGGCTAATTAAGGAAATCTTCCAGACATTAAAAGCAGGATACCGTTGATGCACAGAGTGGATAACCAATTAACAGAGTTCCTCTACCTTGAAAAAATGCCTTTGGACATCAGTAACACATTAAATATGATTATGGGGATATGTAATTGAGCATGTGAGGGTCTCCTTTGTTCAGTAGCACTATTCATAAAGCTTGCATTGAAATGCTTTTCTCAGCTGGAGCCTAAATGAGGGAATAAGTTCTGTATATATATACCAACGAATCTCAACCAGAGTGTTGCAGCATCCTGAAGTATTCTGAGTTCCTTTCAAGGACACTGTGGGATGCTCTGCCCCATTGGTGACGTGTAGGATTGCACATGCAGCCCCTGAGTATGGTGGTATACCACCTGCAAAAAGGCGCTGTTGACATTGCCAGTGGCACCTGTGGGCAGTTGCTGCTTGCCAACCCCTGCTCGCCGGTGACACCACTAGTGGCATCTGCTAGCGGTCCATGATCACCGCTGGTGCTCGCCACCCCGCCACTGAGAATGCCACAGCTGCCTGCAGGATCTCACTTTTTGCTGCTGCCTCGCTTGCCACCCCAGCCTCTGGGGACTATGCAGTGTTCACGCTTTGCCCTGTTAACATTGTTAGGCATGCAAATACGAGTCACAAGATAAACCCAGAGATTTCAAATAGTAATCCATAGTGTTGAAAGCATTCCAAGCAGTTGTGGACTTTCCGAGTTCTTTGCAACAGAAGAATTGCTCTAGTACTTTCCTGTAGTCAAAAAGCAAGTGAAAACAAGGGGTGCCTTGAGTCTAACAAGGTAGAGAACTACTGTTCTATATGCAGGGGTGGATCTAAGGAGAGTGCACTGGTGCAGTTGCACCACCCTTTGATTTCTGTTCTACTCAAACCTGAAAAGCAAGTGCCTGGGAGGGGCAGCATTTCTATTCAGGCAGAGCTGAGAGAGTTAGCTGACTTCATGGCTCATTATATTTTCCCCTATTCTTGTTAATCTGTCTACTCCTCAGGTGTTAAGATCCTCTATCCTCCTTAACAGTCTTAATGTTTCATTATAGTCAAACTATCCTTCTGTAATGTTGCTGTCTGTTAGCTGTCTCTCTTCTAGTTCACAGCCCTGCAGACTGTTTTCAGCTCAAGCTAAAAACTTTAACTCAGATGTGGCAGCGTTAACTCAGGTGTAGCAATGACTGCCAGTAAAGTATTGGTATCACTTCCAAAGAACTCAAGAAGGCTAGATTTTGTTTAATGAATCTGAATTAGAAATGTTCATTTAGCACTAATGACTCAAGGACAAATGATATCCCTTGACTGTTTTTTTTTGCCTTGTAGGTTGTGTGCTTTTTTTTAACTTTATATGTTTTCTAGCAAATGACTGAACATGCCAGTAGGACATTCTTTTTCTCACAGCATATTAAAGTGTGGAGCTCATTGCCACCAGATGTTGTGGAAGTTTACAGTTTAGCCAGATTCAAAAATGGATTGGAAAAATTATTGGAGGAAAGGGGCATCAAGTATCTATTGAGCATGGGAATAAGGGTCTTGTTATACAGTAAGTTTGGTGGCTTCTAGAGCTCTTTACCCCTGGACTGGCTGCCTGTTAGCACCTTTTAAATGGCTTAAAGTACTCATTATTTGGTTTAAAGTTATACCACTCCAGGGTAGGATTATCTCCAATCCACCCAATTTTGTTCCTGTTCCATTACTGTGTGGCCACTTCCCATAGCTGTTCTGCCCAAGCTGAAGTTCTCTAGTATCCCAGAATGCTGTGCCCTCTCCTGAGACAGGATGAGTAGGGACATTGGAGTACAGTGGGGCTGAGCATGCATCTGACCCCTTGGGGATGTCAGGCAGAATGAGCATTGCAGCCCCAGAGCACCTGGCAGCCTTGGTGCCTCCCACTGCTGCCTAGACTAGTTGTGTTTGCACCAGTGGTGGCACAGTGGGTGGCCACTGCCTGAGCTCTGGAGAAAAAAGGATCAGGCTCCTTGGAGCTCAGGCAGCAGCTGGCAGCTCAGCCCAGCCCAGCCAGTAGGGTGCAGGACAGCAGGCACTGCCTGAGTTCTGGAGAGAAAAAGATTGAGCCCCTCAGAGCGAGTGAGTTGGTTTCACTAAAACTGATACAGCAGGTCTGCACTGAAAGTGGGACTGCTGGGCTTAAGCCGTGCTGTCAGCACAGAGTCGCTATGTTGGTTTCACCAAGACCAGAGAGCCTCAGGGAAGCTGCTTCTCCAGGTCTTTCTGGTCTCCTTGAAACTGACAGTGGCTTTGAATTGAGAACTGGCCACCAGGCATAAGCCCAGCGTTCAAATTATACTCCGACTCTTGTAGGGGTCTGTGCTGCTGGTAACCAGAAGCTGGAAGGAGCTGCTGTTGCTCTTGCTGCCGCCTGAGCTGCTTAGTCTCTTATGCGGGGTGGTGGAAGCTGTTGTCTCTTAATGGGGGGGTCACCCCACCCCAAACTCCCCCCTAATTTGAACCCTGTGTAAGCCCTGACAGCCTTGCTTTCAGCATGGAGCTGCTGTAGCTCAATGAGACCAGAGAGCCCAAGGCTTCAGCCCAATATCCCTGCTCTCAGTGTGGGGCCACTGTGTTTGGTTCAGTGAGATCAGAGCCCCAGGGAAGCTTATTCCCCAGGTCTCTCTGGTCCTGCTGCAACTGACATAGTGGTGAGCTTGCTGCCTGGCAGAAGCAGCCAAGGGTTCCTGCTCCTAGTCCTACTCAGCAAGCTTCTAGTGGCAAGTCACAGCTGTGCAGGTGAAGGATAGTCCGAGCAGAGTTGCCTTACTGTGTGACTATTCCACTAAGATGATTAACATTTGCTCAGGTTACAGCATGAATTATGTGTGCCTCCGGAGGCTGTGGGGGGCACAGCAACCACCTGCAGGCGGTGGTGGTGGCAACGTTGTTGGTAGTGGGGCAGCAGTGAGGAGGACTGCCTGCAGGCAGCCGCAGTGATGTTGGCAGTGAGGATGGGCCAAGTGGGGACTGCCTGACTGGTGTCAGCAGTGGGGGTGGGGAGGTGGTGAGCCGTGGGTGGCAAGCAGGGACTGCCTGCAACTGCCAGCAGATGCACTGGCAGTGAAGGGGAGGTGGCAACCACCCACAGAAGCTGGTGGCAGCTTTGGCAGTGGCCACCAATCTCAGGGGGAGGGATGTGCTCTTCTGTATCCCCCCTCGGTGTTGCCTGTGGCTTACAGTGTAATGTCTACAAGGCCCCAAGGACCACAGTCTGTGAATCAGAACTTCCTAGACCAGGGGTAGGCAATGTTTTTTGGCTGGTGTGCCGAAAAAAACCACACTGTCTACCTTGGAAGGTGCCAGAGTGCCTACATGCTGGAGCCCAGAGCAGCTGTTTGCAGCCTCCCCGCTGCAGCCAGCTCAAGGAGCCCAGTCTGCTTGCAGCAGGGCTTGCAGCCTCCCAGCTGCCCGCTGGGAGCAGCCTCTGCTCCGTGGCTCCGAGCAAAATGGCCTTGTGTGCCATGCTTGGCACATGTGCCAGGGGTTGCTGACCCCTGTCCTAGACCATGAATGCTGGGGGCTGCAAGTGAGAGAGGAACAGCAGGAAAAAACCTGGTCATACCCAATTCCCTCTGCCTTTCAGCATCCAACCTCTGCTGCTGTGTGACATGAGGTTGAGGGGGGTTGTTATGAATATTTCCAAGTCTAGGTCTGAAACAGATCTCACTTGCTCTTGGCTTTGTGGCTCTCAGGTTTCTTCGGCAGCAGCATCACCTAGATGTTGGACAGGACCCCACCTCGAGTGATGGTGACTCTTCTCAGCATCTTGTTCAGTTCCTTATCACTGTGGATGGCACCTGGAGGTAACGGGATGAAGTGAGTTTTTTATTGTTGGGGCAGTGTTTCCAGACAGTTCCAGTACTTTGACCTTCAGGTAGTCTGTCACTGCCGCCAAATGGATGGGTGTCCCAGCCCCCACTCACTCAGTATAATTGCCCTTGCAAAGCTCAGGGTGCGCACAGCTTACAGGAAGACCTACTTGGCCTTAGCCAGGACCTTAAATCCCTGCTTGTCATGACTTGTCTTGATTTCAGTCTTATGTGATGCTGCCCCTCTGCAGAATGGAAAATGGGCAAGGCGGATTTATGGCCTGACCTAGCAAATGGCAGCTCTTACGTGCATTTGGCTTGTGCTTCCATCTCAAACTGGACTGTACCCTCCTGCCCAGTCAGTAAAGCTTCTAGCTTCTGCTGAAGTGGAGACAAGCCTGTGCTGTGTTATGGGCCGTTCCTCTGCACCCCCCTTTTCCAAAGCCTAGATCCACCCCTGGCTGCGGGCTGCGTCTCTGCCCGGGCGTGCCCGGGGAAGGGCCTGGCCCCGGGACTGGCAGCAGCGGGCAGGCAGCGCCCGTTAGGACCCGCAGCGCACGGGATCCCCTCATTCAGCTGCCGCTGGCCCAGGCGCGGCAGGGCGGGGCGAGGAGCAGCCCCCGCTGCAGGCGCTCGGCTCGGGCCGGGGGCGGGGCCGTGACCGCGGCAGCGACCCGCTCCCTGTCCCTTGACGTGGCATCGACTCTCCCATCAGCCATGTTGGCTGCGTCGGCGGCGCCGGGGCTGCTGGGTTCACGGGGCGGGCGGCGGCGGCTCCTCCTCGGGCTGGGGCAGGGGCAGGGACAGGGACAGGGACAGGGACGCAGGCAGGTGAGTGCGGGCTGGGGGAGCTCTTCCGTCTTCTCGGCCCCGGCCCCGGCCCCAGCCCTGGGGCGGCAGCGTTGGGCGCTGGAGCCCCTCACGCCCTCCCCGCGCCCCCTGCCAGAGCTATGGCCGATGCCGAGGGCCGGGTAGCGGTGTGAGTATCCCAGCCCGCCGGCGGGTGGGGGAAGGATCTTGGCCACTCCAAAGCAGCGGCAGCCTCAGCCGGTCTCACCGCGCCCCGGGGCCCGGGCACCAGAGGGAAGCGGCCGGGGACGCCGCGGGCTGTTGAGGGCGGTGGGAGCTGCCTCCACCACAACATGACCCCCCACCCCGCCCAGGAGCTCTGGGTAAGGGGAGCCACAGCTCACAGCAAAATTGCCCTTCTGCAGCCAGCCAGGGGAGCCTGAGAGGCGGGCAGCAGGTTTCTGTCCCCAGTCCCCCAAACCCAGGGTGATGCAGCTAGGGCTGGTTGCCACACGGGTTTTTGCAGCCTGGTGTCTCGGCTGGAATAAAGAGCCGCAGGTGTGGGCAGCTGTCCTGGCCCCAGTTGCTTGCATCTCTGTGTCACAGAGTGGATGTGGCACCTTTACACTTATCTCTGTGGCAGCACTGGGGGATTTGTACTGCATTCACTATATCAGGTTTGTCACCCGTATGGTTAAATCTGTGCCAAGTCCTAACCATGTCTTTCCCTTAGTTTAGATTTCCCCTAGATTAGATTTCTCACCAGATGTGGGTCACTAAAACACATGAAAGGGTTGCAAATAAATTTTGAAAATGGATTCTCCTTTGAAGGAGAAAAATGTGGGAAATGGTGAGTTTTCCCTTGCAGGCTGGCAGAGCCTCTGGCTTGGGGGCCCCCTTGCCCTACATACTGGGACTGAGGGTGGGGGCAGGAGTGAGGGGCACTGAGTCAGGACTGCTCATCACAGTTACAAATGGGTCCTGGTGCAAAAAAGGTTGAGAACCACTGTCTTAGATGGCCTGTGACAGTGGTTTCCACAGTGCGGTCTTCAGATTTTACTTAGCCCTACCGTTCTTTTCCACTGACATGTTTGACTATAAAGTACGTGGTGGGTCCAGGAGAAATGTTGATAGTTGACAGTGTCTGGTAGTGTATAACATTTGTGAACTGCTGGCATGGATACCATACGCTGATCTTAAAATTGCCTCTTAATGGAGGGAATTTGGAGAGCAGGACTAGGACAGGAAGTCAATGAAAGTGTTACCATCCATTTATTAATGCTCAGTTATATGCTGTAATTTTGATAATTTGAGAGTTATTCCTGGTACCTGTCAAGTACTGCCTTGATATAATAGTATCTGATAATTTACTTAGAGACAGATAAAAATGATCACTGAATCAAAAATCAAGTTAACAGTGGCTCAGTAGATTGATTAAAGGTTGTTTGCATTAATGTCTAGTATAGTAGATATATTTTATTTTTGAATGAGAGTGCACTGCATTAGGCTTTTTTTGTGTTATTTAAATGTTATTGTATGTCTCCTGTCCTACTGGGATTCCTACCAAAACAAGATGTAGCTCTCTGGAGGTTTTGGTAGTCTCATGTTTATTGGATATTTATTTCAAAGTAGATTAACTGGTTTCTAAGAGAGGTTTGGGAATATGTAAATATGTAGTTTCTATGTTCACAAATGCTGTAATAAATGGGGAAGGAAGGGCTCTTAATATCTGTTTCTGAAGAAACCATATCATTGAATGCCTGGCTGCCTACATCAATCAGTCAGACTAACAGCTGTTTCTAGAATGATTATTCAAAGGCATGCATTTAAAAACAGTATAATTATGGGGTAAGTTTCTGTAATATAATGCATCAGTTGTATTTGGCATATACCAAGGATAGAATCCTAGAAAGTGTTAAATGTCTTATACTTTCAGTGACTACTTAAACAACTAGGGATATTTACATGAGTAAACGTTTTCAAGATGAAGTCCCTGTGTCAAGCATATGACCCTTGTTTCAGTGAAAAAGGCATGTGGATAACCACAGTAACTCACCACTGCAAAATGCATTGTCTGACAGTCTGTATCCTATTTTGGTATTAAATTGTAACACACAAATGTTGTTGGCTCTTGGAAGGGAAGGAAAGGATGGAAAGAATGGGGAGGAGGGTGATGGAAACAAACATGCTTTCTAGACAGGACTCTTAAGAGATGGAATAGTATTTAACTTATTGCCCACCATGAGTATCTGTCTGCCTGCATGCTTAATAGTACTATTAGTCATCTTACAACTCTGGTGCACTTTGCCCTCTGCACAGTAAGTAGCCAAGTAATAAAGGGACAAATAATTTAATGTGGTCTTATTTCAAAGGACTAGCAGCAGGAGGGGCATTCTACAGTGGAAACCCTCCTGGAAGGGGTTTGTGCTGCATCAGAATGCCTCTGCCTTGCCCCAACCACTGTGGGTCAGCTGGGAGTAATACAGGGGGAGACTGGCTGCCGTCTTGTGTGTCACTGAGCTGAGCCTTGCTGTGACAGCAGAGTGCCCCTCCCTCACCTACACTGCTCCACATTGACCTATGGGGTGAGGCAGGCTGCCGTATCATGGTGGCAGTACTTATGGAGGCTTGCTGTGATGGCAGAATGCCCCTGCTTCCTCGCATTTACCTCCCTGTACTCCTGCAGGTTGGCCCAGAGGAGTTCAAGGAGTGGGTGCTCCAGGAAGGTTCCCACCATGGAAGAATGTCTGCCCTGCTATTCAGAGGGATGATGGGATGGGTTGGGGAGGCATTCCCTAGGGACTGGAACCCTCTCCTGGGTATCTGTGGCAGGTGCTGTTATTCAGCAGCTGCTAACTCCCAATTGACAGCCTGCCCCCTTCCCAGACTGGGGAGAGAGCAGGCTGTCAATAAACGGGTTCCCATCATGACAGGGGTGTCCCAGCGAGCTTCCCTCTATTGCCTCCTTGCTGGAGAGCTTGCTTGTGAAGCTCTTTGGCTGTTGAGCTGCAACATGACTGCTTCAGTGCTCAGACTGTGTTTTTCCAGTAAGAATTTTAGAGAATTCTTCAGGGGTATGGGCTGTAGCCGTGTTGGTCTGAGGACATAAGCAGACAAGGTTCTTTGGGTAAATCCAATATCTTTTATTAGACCAACTCATAGCTGGAAAGATAGTTCTTTGCAAGCTTTCGGGTATAAATACCTTTCGGCCTGCAGAGAAAGCATCTGCAGTTGGTGAGTGGTCTTCCTGGATGGAATGGGTAGTGAAGAAGCCAAAGGCTGGTATGCATGCAAGAAAGCCAGTCAGTGAAAATGTAAATTGAGGAGTCAGTGGGTGAGGAACAGGCTGGGGGGAAGGGAAAAAGGAATGAATGTAGCTGATAAGTGGTGGAGAGGTACCTGGGGAATTGGATGTTAGGCAGGTTATAATGTGTCCTAAATCCAATATCTATATTTAGTCCATGGTCTTTTGTATCCAGTAGGTTGATGAAATGAAGTTCATAGGTTTGTCTGTGAAAGGTGTTTTATAAATTCTCTTTGAGGATTAGAACTGAGAGACTGGAGAGAGAGTGGTTTTCTTGTGAGAAATGTGTCCCCACAGGTAATTGGGTATTCTTGTCTTTGATAGATTTCTGGTATGCATTCTTTTTGGTGCACAGTTGTTGTTTAGTCTCTCGTACGTATTTTCCATCAGGGCATTTGGTGCATTGGATGAGATGTATTACATTTCTGGAGGTTCAGCTGTAAGATCCAGGAATGCAGATGGTTCTGTTGTGGGGTATAGGAATTGTGGGGGTGGCAAGATACATTGGCAGGTTTTATATTTCTTGTCATGCTATGGTCTGGATCCATTTGGTGTCTTTTGGGCTGTAGGAAGTTTGCTTCTGGTGATCATGAAGTTAGCGATGTTCAGTGCTTGTTTGAAGGCTACGATGGGTGGTTCTGGGAAGATCTCTTTAAGAATTGGGTAAAGCGATCTTCCCAGAAGATGCTCGGTCCAAAGTCAGCATGCAGTCCCGGATTCAGTGAGCCAGGTGCTACCCAGCACGTGGCTCTGGAGCCAGTGTGTGGGGCTGGAACCAACATATCAGTAGGGCTGTGCAAAGCTTCGGTCCTTGATTCAGTTCGTCAGAGATTTGGCCCGATTTGGTGGCTGAATTGCTGAATCTGAATCAAAATATAGGACTCTTGAGTCTCTCTGAATTGACTGTCTGTCAATTGATTTGGAAGATTCTGATTTGGAAAGGTTTGGAAATTTGGACATAGAGACAGTTTTAAATGTTTTTTCTACATACCTCTAGGTAGCAGGGCCTCATGATTGCTACAATGCTGGGGCATATGGAGCATCCCACAGAAGCACAAGTGGTCCCCAGCACACTTGGCAGCAGGCTCAGAAGTGGACCAAAAGCACTTCCAGTCCTCTGCTGGGGAGTGTACTGGGGGGCCCCCCTGCACCCTCTGGCTCAGTGACTGGTGCCTCATGGGTCGGAGGGGCAGGGTCCCCCTGCAGCCTATCGCAGAGCTGGAGAGGCCCCTAGCGTGCTCCCCGGCAGACCCAGAAGTCCAGTCTACTTCCTGGTTTGCTGCCTAGCACATGAAGGGCCCCCTCGCACTCCTGTGGGATGCTCCATGCACCCAAGCATTGCAGTGATCACGAGCCACGCCTGCGACCCCAAGGCATGCAGAAAAAACTTTTAGAGCTGTGTCTATGTCCGAGTCACCGATTCTCTAAATTGGCATCAAATCTTCAGGTTTGGATTTGGCTGAATTGAATTGGGGACAGTGATCTGAATCAATGAATCAAAATACTGTCCCTGATTCAGGCCCAATCTGACTCTGAATCTGAATTGAATAGGGCCCACTTCGCACACACCCTACACATCAGATCTGAGGCTGTGTGCTGGATCTGGCTGTGGACCAACCCTGTGCACTGGCTTGGTCCAGTTACTGATACCACTGTTCCTTCTCTCTCCCTTTGTCAAATTTCTGGCCCTGTGAGGATCCCTTTTTTAATCCATGTAATGCATGCCCCAGTTTCCCCCCAAAACCAGCTGGGGAAGAGGTGCAGGTTATAGTTGAGAAAGTATGGTATTTTTTTTTTTTTAAAGATTATTGATATGTTGTGTCTTTAAATAGTGCTTATTCTCTTAGCACATTCTAATCATCACAAAACTGAAAATGTAAAAAACACTGTAATTCCTTGGTGAATTAGTTAATGGAAAGTGGCAGATTAAATCACTGCAAAAGAAGCAGAATTAATAATTAAATTCCTTCAGTGGTGATGCCTAGAGCAGTCTATAAAGTAGACATGACATCATTTTTTTAAACAAGTCTCTTTCAAAATATCTTTTAAAATGCTTACTTTTTCCATGTCCTGACTGCTTATCTCCTGATCCCTGACACCACTCTGGAACTCTCTCATATTATGTTCCTCAAACTAAAGCTAATTTGAAGGTGGCATGTTTCAGTGCTGTTCATATATTTGCAAACCAGGCAATTATTTAGCACTTTCAAATAAGTTGCTGCACCCTGCAAGTGTTTTCTCTTTTTTCTTCTTCTTGGAATTATATATTTGACATTTAAAACAACAGAAACATTCATGTTTCTGCAAGAGCATTTTTAACTAAAAGTATAATATAATATCAGTTGCAGTTTGGATTTTTCTTTCTAATTTTGATTTGTTCTTGTAATAACTCTGTGTATCCAATTAATTAAAAATCTTTAATTTCAGAAATAAAGAAAGAGGTTAACAATGACAACCTTCCTAGAATTCATCCAGCAGAATGAAGACAGAGATGGAGTTAGATTCAGCTGGAACGTTTGGCCTTCAAGTCGCCTTGAAGCTACAAGAATGGTAGTTCCAGTGGCTGCTCTCTTTACACCTCTGAAGGAACGACCTGACTTGCCTCCCATTCAATATGAACCAGTTCTGTGCAGTAGGACTACATGTCGTGCAGTTCTGAATCCCTTATGGTAATCTTACTGCATAAGCTTATGTAATACTTTGTGTAGATATATCTTTTATTTAAAAAATTTGAAAAAATGAGTATGAGCTGATCATGAATACATCTTAGGAATTAAAAGAAAGTTTTAATCATCTGGAGAACTTCCTTTTCTTTTTGTGTCCCTGTGAGAAGGTATTTAACAACAATTATAGATTAGTTGGAATCTGACAGGCCACAATGCAAGCACTTCTGCTATGGCTTTGAACTTGTGACTTCTGAGCTATCAACTGTGCACCTTAATGCCTGCACCACCCTAGTTCCCCTATCAAGAGCACTGAATTTATGGAATAGCCATCCAACAGGAATAGCGAGGGCGCAGCCCCATAGCCGCTTTCAAGCCTGAGCTTGATCAGTTGGTGAACACGGTTGCTGCAGTGACCAAGGAGTCATTGCTACAGTCTTACATTCTTAAGTTAGTCAACATCACAAAACCATTGGGCTCAGTGTTTTGATTCTGTTGTTCTTCAAAGGGAGGACCTAGATAGCTGTAAAGTGAATGTTATTGGTAAAGTGTCAGTGTTATGGTGGGAACCTGGCACAGTATGTGTATATGACTGAAGTCAGGTTTAGCACAAGATTTACAGAAAGTCTCTAGACAAGCAGGACATTGAATCTATTTTCATATGTTCCTAGTCCTGTTACTTAATTATAATACCCTCCTTCCTTTCTGATCTGCAACAGGGTGATTTAGAAAAATATTTTTTGGTTGGGGTGGGACCATTTTGAAGCCAACACATCTATGACAATGAGGGAAATAGCATTGTAAACATGAAAAGTGCATGTTTAGTAGGCTACATGACACGCATCTAATATAAAAGCTTCTAAGTAAACTAAAACTATTTATAATGCATTCACTTTTTTTAATTCTTATTTTTATAGCCAAGTGGATTATCGGGCAAAACTTTGGGCTTGCAACTTTTGTTATCAGAGAAATCAGGTAAGAAAATGGAGTATTTAGAATACAGGATGATCTTTTAAACGAGGCAAGAGAAAAACCATTTATCAGATTATACATTTGAATTGGACTTGGATATTAGAAGGATATTAATTTTGTAGATGTCTCTTCAATCTGAGAGGTCAAAATCAAGGGATTTTTTATGATAGTGATAACTGACATTTGTTACAAATATAGGTCTTGATTTTTCAAAGTTTTTTTGTAATTTTGAAACTTACTTTATATGTTGTTTTTTCTTTTGCAGTTTCCTCCTACTTATGCTGGTATATCTGAAATGAATCAGCCTGCAGAACTTTTACCTCAGTTTTCTAGCATTGAATATGTAGTCCAGGTAAAACCCCCAAATAATTTATTTGATAAACTCTTTGACACTAGATAGATGCTAGCTATGTGGAACATGGTTTAATTTTATTCTTGTTCTGATGTAGCAGCAATTAAAATTCAGTGAATAATTTATATTGTTTAGCTGTAAACCTTTAACCAATCTTGTCTTTTCAAAATGAAGAGGACTAGTTTTGATGTAAGTAACTGTAATCCAGTTTTAGGACTACAGTAGTTACATGTTAAGGCCAGTAGAGTATAAGCAAATTCTCTGTGGTTTAGACACCTAAATTGTATTGTGTTGTGTTTCTTCACAGCAGTTCAACTGATTTTGTGCTGCCCATATTGCAGATATTATTCATACTACTTATCAACAGAATTTAGTACAAATTTTAGTATTGGGTCAGTCTTTGAAGTGAAGTTTATATTTGAAAAATCATGTGTTGGTATTGGAACCGATTGATTTAAAGAGAAGATGGAGAGTGATGCAGCATAATTAATATAATTTGGATGTTCTTTCTTCATAATTTTCTGTCTACATTTTATCATAAGTAATGGTAGTGACTTAGAAGGAAGGGTTTAATAGGAGAAAAGACCTGTGACAAGAAACTTCAAAAATAAAATTATTTAGATTGGAAAATAGGGGGAAAGACAGCAACTTCAGCAAGGTATCCATCTTGGAAAAGGTAAAATCAGAACTTGGTTAGCTCTTCCTTTTGCCTTAGAATGATTGCTAATTTTAAAGTGGAGTTAATTTGAAAAGACCAAAAGGAAGTTCTGTTTTATAGAGTCAAATTATAGAATAAAATGCCACAAAATCATTAGATCTAATATTCTGGTAGTTTTTCCCTTTTTTGAAGTTTTGGGTAATTAATTGATAGTAACATCATTGTGAGTAGAGTAAGATAACATATTAAAGGTTGGTAAAATCATCTTATGCTTCCACATTATTTGTGCAGGTCTCTACATGTTTTTTCTGCTATGTTTAACATTACATTTCTGTGCAGATTCCATTATGGCTGGTAATTCTTTCCTCATTCAGCATTAGATCCTGGCCATTAATTGAAGGGGCTTGCCAGATTTCATGATATGAGCTGGTGTGGCAAATCTTGTATATAATGAAACTTTTACAATTTTTAGTTTTGCAGTGTTCTTTAATGTAGTAAGTGCTGGAAGATTTAGTTTTCATGCAAGTATTTTCTTTTTTCTTAAAGCGTGGTCCTCAGATGCCTTTGATATTCCTTTATGTTGTGGACACTTGCATGGAAGATGAAGACTTGCAAGCCTTGAAGGAATCCATGCAAATGTCATTAAGTCTCCTACCACCAACTGCATTGGTAGGTCTTATTACCTTTGGAAGAATGGTACAGGTTCATGAACTTGGCTGTGAAGGGATTTCAAAAAGTTACGTCTTTAGAGGAACAAAAGATCTGTCTGCAAAACAACTTCAGGTAATAGGCAAGAAATAATTAAAAGCAAAAAATCCCCTATATAGTTTGTGAAGTTGACTTTCAAGATACTGTGGAAACAGTTGTTTATATATTTTTGCAAATTCATGCTTTTTTTTCACTTTTTTTTCCAGGAAATGTTGGGGCTTACTAAAGTAGCTGTTTCTCAAGTAGGCCGGGGTCCTCAGGTACAACAGCCGCCACCTTCGAACAGGTAGGTTATTTAAAAACAAAACCAAACCTCTCTTTGCTATAGTGCTTCAGCTTACTGTTTTTTTCCTGCTGTAATGTGTAATTGATTCATATGCATTCTTGCTTGGGTAGGCTGACTCCCATACATTATACATTTTAGTACAAATAGGTTTTTGGCTTTAAGAGTAACCTGGAAAGTATGGGGAGTTTTAGCTCAGCAGCCTCAGAAACTGAGGTAGCTGTGAAAGCTAAGTGTGGTGCTAGTGAATTCTGCATTAGAAGAGAACAGTCAAATCTCTGAGTTAAGGGTCCTAGAGAAGTGTTTGTTAGGAGCTTATTGATAACAGATGCTCTTTTTTCTGAAAAGTAATTGGGCAAGGAGAAGAAGACTATAAGACCTGGATATGAATAACATTAATTTAGAAGAATGATGTAGAAATCTTCTGACAGAAAATTGTATATATATATATATGGAAATAGGTTTATGGTCTTATGCTGGAAGGTATTAATGACTGCCATATTCCTCCTTTGCCTCCTGTGCTAGGGACTCTGCATGCATCTTGTTCTTTCTCAAGCATCTCTTGTGCTCCAAATTCTTGGACAGGAAAAGACAAAGTATAACTGGGGCTTTCTTTCCTACTTCACACCCCCTCTGCCTTCTTCTCCTGGCAGAATATTTGACCCACAGCCTCTTAGAAAAGAAAGCAAGAAAACAATTTTAAGTGCTAATGATTTCTTAATTTTTCTGTTTTTCACTAAATTCAGTGGAGATCTGTCCAATGCTTCTGAGAACATTCCCTTAAATTGTGAAATTAATTGGACATAGGGTTCCAAAGTTCATTGTACTATATCCCAGCAGACAAATGGACCCTAAGACATCATTTATATTAGTATTGTGAGAGGGTTTTGTGGTTTTCAGGCAGCTTTTAAAATATACCCAGTGGCTTAATTTTCTACGAGAGACTGAATGGGTACATCAGAGTTGAGCAGTTAAATTTATGAATAACCTTGCAAAGTTGCATCAAAGCTGCATAAAGAACAAGGCATGAGTGCTCAGGCCACAAGGTGAGTAAGCAAGAAGGGAGTGTGCCTCTGAAGTCTAGTGATTCTGTCACTCTCTGGGTGAGGGTGGGGAACTTAGGTTCTGGTCCCTGCTCTCATGGTTGTGTCTCATTTTTAGTCTGGAAAATGCATAATGAGTCCAGGAGCAGGGACCAGAAGCAAGGATTCCCCACCATCCAGGCAAGTGATATAAATTGATAGGCTTACAGATTCCTTTTTGCTTGCTCTTTTCTTCTTATGACTCTTGGAATCTTGGCAGCCCAGTAGCCTACTTGCAATAGAAATGGAGGACAGTGTCTCCATATGGCCTGTTTTGTACACTGATGGTTAGGGCACTCTCCTAGGAAGTGCCAGGTAAGTTTGGAATGCCTTCAGGACAGGGTGGATTTAATTTAAATCAAATCGATTTAAATAACTGGTCAGGAAGCCTTGATTTAATAATTGCTTTCTCTAAAAAGTGCATTCTGGTAGTTTGATATCTTCTATTTGTTTAACTTCTTGAAACTTTGCAATTTAGAGAAAGGAAAGGGCTTGACTCTGTACACAAACTTGCAGAGAGACAAGAGGGCTGATGGGTGGGTAATCAAGTGTGTTATCTCTCTTATTCATGTACTGCTGTTAACAAGGATGTTCTCTCTGGAGACACAAGTCACAGTTTGAGAACTGAAACTAAGCATCATAGAAATGCTTAATGGGATCTTTGAGATGGAGTACTGGGTAGAGTGGTTTTCTTTAATCTTTACTATTCTATAGAGGAGCCTCTGGGAAACTCATAAGATTGAGACCCTAAAATAGTCCATGGCCTGTTGTGACCTATTTATAAACTTTTTCTAAAAAGGTTATGTGAATATATTGTTTCAAATAGTATATAATTGAAAGTTATAATCCTATTCCATGATGATATCTTTGAGCTTTAACATATCTTAAATTAAAATTATCTTTATATAGGTTTATTTTTTTTAAAAAAGCATCTTAACAAACAAATTAAAAAATATGGTTAAATAAAAATCTGATTTTAAATAAAAAAAATCCAGTGTTTTTGATTTTAAAAAATAATTGATTTATATCCACCCCGTGTCAGGATGAAGAGGGTCTAGACCCCAAGTCTTTCACTTCCTAGCTGTGTGCTCTGACCACTAGGTTACAGGGCAAAAGGTGCCAGGTAGCATCACCATCCCTGTCAGGTGGCAGGCTTTTCTCAGAAGCGGTGCTTTGCATTCTGAATCTTAAGAGAGTAGCAGTACCAAATGGGTGCTGATGGACATGGAGGAAACCCCCCCCCAGGCAAATGTGCTTTACCAGAAGAGGATATGTGTTAGTTTAACTCAGCTCTGCAGCTTCTATATAGATTGGGTGCTTTGACAGGGCTTTTTGGCACTTTTATCTAAAGCTGATTCAATCAGGTATTGGATAAAAGCACCAAAAAGTCACACCGAAGTGTCTGATCTATATTGGGCAGGCTGGGTCCAACTAATACAATGCCTCTTCTGGGCATATGCTGGACTTGGTGTGGGGACCTGCAGAGTTTAAAGTAAAGAATCTTTTTTTTTTTCTTAACATCTTTAAGCAGCCAAAGTGCCTTGTAATTTGGTGTCTAAGCTCTTGGGAGATGCATGTTCATGTTTCCTATTGGCTACTTCTAGGTATCTCTGGGATTTCTTAATTGCCCTTTGGAGGTACTTACCTTTTTCCATTCTGTGTTTGGGGTACTTAAGTGCTGAAGTCCTGTTTTGGAGTGCCTGCATCTCCCCATTGACTGTATATAGGTGCTTAAACCTGGTCATATTGAATCACCTAGCTGGCAAGTTTTAAGTGTTCCAGTTCCCAAAGGGTAAGCACTTCTGGAACCAATTTGATCTGACACTTGGACAGTTCTGGAAATGTAATTTTTGTTTTGCTTAGTCTCCAAGTGTATCTCTTTTAGTTTTTTGCCCAAATTTCCTTGATGACCAGAGCTGTTCTTTTGGCTGGATGTAGTTCTTTCTGGAACCTGGCAGTATTGCTAAATCAACAGGCTGTGTTGCTGTAATGTGTTATGCTGAATACTTTCTCTCCTCAAGCTGGTTATGTTGTTTATGTGGTACTTGCAGGCCCTGTCATTCTGGTGAGCTGGTGACAATGCTCTGAACCAAGTTTGGGATGTTTGCTATTTCAGTCCAACAGATTGTCCATGAATCACCAGATATGATTTGTTTTTAAAAGGTCTAATAGTGAAAATAATTCAAAAGTTAACTTCATGTCATATTTGTTTCTAGATTTTTGCAGCCAGTGCAGAAAATTGATATGAATCTCACTGATCTATTGGGTGAATTGCAACGGGATCCTTGGCCTGTTCCACAGGGGAAAAGACCTTTGCGGTCCTCTGGGGTAGCTCTTTCTATAGCTGTTGGACTTCTTGAGGTAACTGTTTTATCTACAATTGTTCTGAAATGGTAATACAACCTTTAGAGTAAGAAATACATAAGAATAAAAATCTCAGTAATTAGTTTATATTGGATTTTTCATAAGACTTGGGCATCTATAGTTTACTAATATTCCTCTAATATAATCCTCTAATATTCTATAGGAAGGAATGTTGAGCAAAAAGAGAAGAAATAATATGTAGCCAAGGCATTTTAAAAACAGTTTTATTTGTGGCTCTTGTCCAATTTGCCTGTTTAGTATTATTAATCTTTGGGTTTTGTTGTATAAATTATTCTCAGTCACTTTCTGACTTTATTGCCTGCTCAAGTAATATATTTTCTTTTAAATGTCTTTTCTATTTTTGTTTATTTTCTCTCATTTTATTTCTTAGTCCTTTACTTAATTTCTATTTTGTTGTTTTTTTATTGCTTACCTAGTGCAAGTCCTTCGATATTTGCAGTGTTTTAACTCTTTTATATACCACCATTTTTTTAGCTTTATTTACCCTGCTCCAGTATTTGACTCTTCCAGTTCCTGTTCATTTACGAATTATCTGTCTGATGTGGGTTACTGAAATTCAATGGTATTGTGGCCATTGTTTTAATTTCCTTTGAATTTCAATGACCCAACCTTTACCAACAACTTTTTTTGCAGCCTTTATAGTCAGATGTTCAGATGATGATTTTTAGCTGCAAATGTGAGGAAGGTTTGTCTTGACTTTTGTATTTATATTTATAGTTTATATGTATTCGGAGTAATAAACAAGAGGATTTTTTTATTATTTTTCTTTCTTCTTCAGTTGGTCCTCATAGTTGATGAGTTATAGAATATGGAGACAGGTTCATTTTGGTTGAGTTTAACAGCGATGCTTTTAAGTATGTCTATATTTGGTTCTTTTCAAAAACATAACTAGAAGCTGAGAGAGACGGTTCTGTGTCCCAGCTTATTGGGGAAAAAAATTGAAGAATTTTTTTCTGTTAAGAAAAATCCATTTTTGTGACTCACCTTAGAGATATTAAAAAGACTAAAAATCATATTAATGTTTTTTGTTGCTTATTATAGTACTGAATATGTTTTAATATGAAGTGCAGGTGAAAGATACCAGGTTAATAGCCCTGAAGATCAGAGTCATATATCTGACTGATATTCATAGAAAGCACAGATTTAGGCAACGTGTTGCAAACTTCCTCTTGATTTTCAGTTTCAGAAGGCTCCACTGTAATTAGGAAGTTAGCTTAGTATCCTAAACTAGCTTCCTAATTACAATGGGCAGTTGGGGAGCAGAAGCCATATTGGGATGGGCAGCAGCTGCAGCTGTAGCTCCAACTCCAACCTCAGACTGGGGCCAAGTCAGAGCCAAAGCAGCCATTTACCCTCCTCCCTCCCCACCCCTCCCATCTCTTCGCTGCCTTGTACTTGAATCCAAGAAAAGATGCTTACTGCCCCTTCCTCCTCCCATTTAACATGGGGAAAACTTGCATTGGAGTTTAGTAAATGCAGTATTACTCTATTAGGCACTAGTCTTGGAGGTCACCTAAAAAACTTTCTACATTCCATCCCTTATGGTTTAGTTTTATGCTTGCATGGAAAAAGGATATTTTGTATGCATATTTCTTTTGTTAGTGCAGTTTATTTTCCATGTAAAATCATTTTTGTGAAGCCAACCACTTTAAGTGTTGTTAAAAAGAAAAAGCTCTGATTTCAAGTATCAAACAAAGAATCAAATACATTCTTCATACAAACAGTTTCCCGTTTCATTGTTTCTAGTAAGAACTAAGAGGGAAAGTGAAATATGGTGGGTCAGATCCTCAATTTGTGTAAATTCACTTCAGCTGAGATCAAACAATGGGGTTATGGGAACACCAGCTGAGGCTTTGTGTGTACCTGTGTGTGGAACCATTTTATACATTAAAGGAATTAATCTTAATGAGACAAGAATAAGACTTGACATGAAATTAAAACTTAATACTTCTGATAAAGTCTCTAAATGTTTACATTAATTGACAAATTCATAGTTATTTCCTCTGTTACTATTATCTCATGTCTTTCCTTTTCCTAAGAAGAGCTTTCTGAGGGATCTTTTGTTTCCAACAGTGCACTTTTCCTAATACTGGTGCACACATAATGATGTTTATTGGAGGGCCGGCTACTCAAGGACCTGGCATGGTTGTAGGAGATGAACTGAAGTTGCCCATAAGATCATGGCATGATATTGAAAAAGACAATGCCAAATATGTGAAGAAGGGTACTAAGGTAAGACTGGACAACATATGAAATTCTAGGCCTCTTGCTAAATAAATGCCAGTCGATATAGACACATTTGTCTGATGGATAATAACTAGTGTATAAACAGATTTAATAAACTATATGTATAAAGCAAAGAGGAATCTACACATTTTGTTCAGTTTTAGCTACTGTTTTCCAAAATTTCATAAGGATTGTCAGTATGTTAAGTTAGAACCTGATCCAGTTCCCACTGAAGTAAGTTGGGGTGTTTTCACTGACTTTATTAGGAACAGGATTGGGTCCTGAATACACAGTGAGGTAAAATGTGACATGGATTTTCAAGTAGAACTCCCCATCAATTAGTGTAGCACAAATTACCTTCTGAACTGCTTAAGAGAGATAATTGTGATGTAACTGCAGTAGTTTTGGGACTATGAGAAAAGCAAGGTTTATTTAGTAATTTTTTATTTTGGATCAATTATATAGTTGTGCATAGAAACTAAAAGTTTTAGTCCTAGTTTTTTTTTAAAGTTTATTGCTGTCTAATATTAGGGTATAATCTAGATAAAATCTAATTTAACTGTTTTAGAAGAATTCTGGGATTTGAGGTTTCAATGTAAAAGTTGTAACGAGTTCAGTTTGCACATTGCTATAAGCATATTTTCATTTTGTATTTAGCATTTTGAAGGTCTTGCTAACCGTGCTGCTACAAATGGTCATGTTGTTGACATATATGCATGTGCATTGGATCAGACTGGCCTTCTTGAGATGAAGTGCTGTCCGAACTATACTGGGTACGTATTTAATATTTTTTAAAGTAGTGTATGAAAGTGTGTTTTTCTAAATAGCATGCTCTTTTTTTTTTCGTTAAGTATCTGTAAGCTATGACTATGGGTGCCTTGCATTTGAATCTAATTCGCTCTTAGGTTGTGGATGAATTTGTTACCATAGCAATACATCAGTTCCATAGGGCAACAGTAATCTTGCCTAATGTTTCCTTGCTGGAGAGCAGTGTCTCATGGGAGTTGTAGTTTGGAGGGCTAAAAATAAAAATGGAGCTGACATGTGACACAGCCCTGCTACATAGTAAGTCACTCAGATCCAGTAATCTCTGATAAATTATCTCCTAAAATTTGTAGCAACTATATGTGGAAAATTCATCCACACTTTGTTAGTTTCATCATAGATAGCCATTTTCTCAATTAAAACTAGTTTTTCACTGCTTCCTGGCCAGGTGCTATAATATAATAGTGCCTGTTGTAGGAAGCTAGTTTCTGAGAGGTGGTTGTGTGCCCACTCCTTGCTACAGAGTAAATTTACTATGGTGTAGAATTCTAGGTGTATTATAAATTATATCATATTTCCTTCCCCTTGGTATTTTGCTCTTCTTCAGTTTGCATAATACTATCCTCTTTTAATTCCATTCCTTCTCTGACTCATCTGAAGATTTTTTTGCTTGCTTTTTATGGTGAGCAGTATGCTGGCTAACACTTATCTTTTTCCAGTGTCCAGGGGTACCATAGTGTTCTGGTACTGGCCACTCTTGTTTGCTCCCTTTCTCTGGAAAGTCTTATTAGATCATAGAGCAGCAACTATAGTTTCCATGTTGGTGACTCAAATGTACCTGCTTATTTCTGACTGGCTCCTACCCTGGGGGTCTTTAAGAGGAGGTTAGACGAATACCTCGCTGGGGTCATTTGACCCCAGTACTTTTTCCTGCCATGGCAGGGGTTCGGACTTGATGATCTGCTCAGGTCCCTTCCGACCGTACCCTCTATGAAACTATGACTTGCCTCAGTGACTGTGTCTGAGATCTTCTTCTGGATGTTTTGCCACCAGTTAAGTTTCACAGGGCAAGCAAATCCCACCCCATCCTGTGAAATGTTGTCCACTCCTCCATTCTCTATTCCTATTTAATATACCACACACCCATAACCTTTTTTCACCTTTTTGTTCGCATTATGCCACAGGCTTAGATTCTGTCAGTTCTTCCTCTACAGCTTTTCTAAGATCCATTATTTTTGTAGTCCCTGTTACTAAAATTCTTTCTCTCCCAGATGTCATAATTTTGCATCTTGATTACCACTGTGTCCTATGTTGTAGAGTCCTTGACCTTAATGTTATCCCTGTGCAGCCTGCTGATAAGATTATTTATTATGCCTGTCAATGTTGACAGTGTTAACTCTCTTAGAATCCTGCTCCTGGATCATGATTTTTTTCTGCATCAACCTTAAGCTTCCTGTATGTGGTATGAACGTCTAGTTCTGCTTCTTTCGTTTCTTTGTTGCGTCAACCTGTTCCACCTGTGGCTTGGGGGTTGGGGGCCCATGCGTGCTAAGGCACGCTGTTGACAGCCCAGACCTCGCAAGTTCAAGGCTGTAGCAGAAGCACTCATGGCATGGCCCTGTCAGATTCCAAAGAATCTGTGAATTTTGCTAAATACCTTGTCACATGGGACATGAAGAAGGAAAAGAATCTGTGGTCCTTCACTAAAGCCAGCCTTAAACATAGGATTTATTCACTTCTGTAGCTCTGTCTTCTGTCAAGTTATCCCCTAGGTATATGGTGCTTTTTCTGTGTAAGTCCCTATGACCTCAGTCCTTTCTGTATTTAAATATCTCCTTGAAGACATACCTCTGCTGAGATGATTAAAAGAAAATACTAAAAGAAAACTCTCCCTGTGCCTGATTTCAGTTTGTACCTGAAAGCTTGCAAAGAGCAATTTTTCCAACTATTTATTTGGTCTAATTAAAGATACCACATTTACGCAAAGAAGCTTGCCTGCCCAAAAGAAAATACCAGACTTAGAGACAAAATTGAAGGCCATATCTAGCACAATCTAGCACCTTGTCAAATATATAATTAAAATGTTTTATGTTAATATATGTTGAGCATTACTGGAGATAAAATGGCTGCTTACATTATTATTCCATAAGTACTAATCCAAATAGTTTTTAAAATACTTTAAAGTACAGAATTGTCATAACAATGGTTTTGCCTCCAAAGAGCATTGCTGAGCTTAAGTATCCACTTTATGAGGTGGTTTCAAATTTGAAATACTTATTCAAATGAGTGAGGTGAAGTGATTTAGATATATATTGAAATATTCAGTATTAAGATAAGTTGATTGGTAGATTCATTTCTCTAAGGCATGGTGCTCAATCTTTGTTCCATAGGGCCATGTCACCTGGCCTATGGGGCTTCCTGCAGGTCTGAACGTTTGGTGACGGGGAGAGTTGGTATTAACATTGCCTGTGGTTTCCCACAGCCAAATTTCCAAGCCCTCTGGGTCAGATGGTATAGCCCAGCACACATGGCTCGTGCCATGGGCCTGATCCAGTGCACAGGGCCAGGGTTGGGGCTGCATCTGGTGTATAGGGCTGGAGCCACATACTGGGCTGACCCCATGTGCCAAATTGGGCCTGTGGACCAGATTTAGCCTGCTGACTGACACCACACCACTCATCCAGGCCATAGGGCCTGAACACTACTGCTGTAAAGTATCACTGAAAAAAAATAACTACAATGATAAATCTCATTTTAATGACTTTCTCAGTTGAAAGACTTGTGTTTTGTTTTATATTAAGGTGATGATGACTTACATACTGATCTTGTAAGAAGCCTGGTTATGAAAGTTTCTCTGTAATGCTTTAGCAACATTTTCTCTTACTGATGACAGAATAGTAAACTGCCCCTTTTAATGAGATTTTTAAAAATAAATGTTACATCTTGAAGTATTTTTTTGTGTAAACTCTTCAGGAATTCTTTGAGCAGCTTTGCTTTTCACCAAATATCTTTCCACCAAATTATTGCCTGATAAATGGTTTAGATGTTTTTTGGCTTGTTTTTCTTCATTTGGAGGTGTTTTTTGTCTTTTGATTGTTCATCCAGAGGTTACATGGTAATGGGAGATTCGTTCAATACATCTTTATTCAAACAAACCTTTCAGAGAGTGTTTACCAAAGATATGCAAGGGCACTTCAAGATGGGATTTGGTGGCACATTAGAAATAAAGGTAAGAATCTTAAGAAATTTAATGTGAATGTTGTCAGTATCTGGTGTTGGTTTTCTCTTTGAATATCACTGCAGATCACTACAGTATTCATGTAAAAAGCTCATGTAGACATTTGCAGTTCATGATGCCAATTTTGCTCACTTCCTCACCAGTTTTGAGCATACTTTGGTCCTAGGTAGGGACTTGTCAGATTCACAGGCCACGGCAGCCAATTCACAAAGATGCTAGGGTCAGAAAGGACCTCAACAGATCGTTGAGTCTGACCCTGCTGCCTGGGCATGAAAGAGTGCTGGGGTCAGATGACCCCAGCCAGATGTCTATCCAGCCTTCTCTTCAAGACCCCCAAGGTAGAGGAGAGCAGTTTGCCCTTGGAAGCGGTTCAGGAAAACTGCTTTCATGGACACATGCATGATATTTCTCCTGCCAGGTTAAGAACAGGCACTAGGGCCAAAACGAAAAAGAGTGATGTACTACTACAAGTGTCACATCAACCCCCACTGGGCTACGCCCAACTGCCTCCCTGCACTGCCAGGTCCTGGCTAGTGAGGGTGATGTGGGAGGAAGGGGAGAAGAGCCTCTCCTCTCTTCTCCTTTCCTTTCCTCTCCAGCTTCAAAGAAGAGCAGCCAGACAAGCTCCAGGGTGGATTAGCCCCAAATTACATGGCTGTAATGTGGATGGGGCCCCTGATTTTTCTTGGTTGCATCATAGCTGGGGTTGCCATTTTGAGGGTGCAACAAAGCCCTCCGCATCCCCTGTATACCTCTGGCTGAGATGTGCTGTAAGTCCCACCCCTCCCAGGCATTGATTGAAAGCCCTAGCACAGGGGTGGGCAAAATAAAGATTTGGCCCACTAGGTGATTTGCACAGGCTTGCACTCGGGCGGTCTGCACTAGTCTCTTGCTGGTGCCTGTTGGGTTGGGCCCCGGCCAGCATGCAGAGTCGGTTGGGGCTGTTCCTGGTGCAGCTGCAGTCAGGTGGTGCTCTGTGCCCCCAGCCTCCAGCAACAGTTCTTGCTTGTGATCTTGCCCTTGCTGTGCCATGGTGCACCACGCTGCGGCATGCTGGGTGAGCAGTTTCAGCGAGGTGGCTCCCATTGCACATGCAAGGCTTTGGTTTCAGCTTCCAGACATCAGATCTGGAGCTGCGGCCCTGGCACTCTTCATGGGGTCGAGGTCTGCTCACTTGCACCAGGGCAGCTCCTGCTATGCTCCTGCTGCTGCCTATACCCTGGCTGGGTGCTGCTCTGTGCCCTCCGCATCCAGTTCCAGGAGCCAGGCCCCCATGTGCCTGCTGAGAGTGGTGCAGCGTGCAGCAAGAGCAAAAGTAAGAGGAAAAGGAGCCACCCTCGGGACAGCCCGCTGGAAGTTGCTGCTGCACCATGTTGTGCCATGCCATGCCATTCTGTGTGGGCGTGCAAGCAGCTTCAGCCAGGTGGTGGCTCCTGCCACAGCTCCTGGCTGCTTTCCAGGGAGCTGGAACTGGATCTCTAGTGCTAGGGCAGGAGCAGCTTCCAGCGGGCTGTTCCCTGGGTGGCTGCAGCTATCCGCATGCTGCTCTGTACTCCCTACCTCCAGCAGCAGCTCCTCCTCTTGCTCCTGCTCCACTGTGCTGCACCTCCTTTTGCTTTTGCTGCACCATCCTGCTCCACTCCCAGCTGGCACATGGGAGTCCAGCTCCAGATCCTGGAACTGGAGATGGATGGACATACCCCTGCTTTTCTAGGAGACAACTTTTTGCTGGCTCTTTGCTGGCTTTTTGAAAATAGCTGGTTCTCCGTGCTTTTCTGTGGGGAACTGGATATTTTACAGGAGACTCAGTTTCATAATTTCCTTGAAATTGTGCATTTGGTAGGTCTATAACCCTAGGTAAGTCCTCTAAGGGTGGAAAAAAAAAGCTAAAAGTCCCAGTTTATGTACCTGTGAAGTATGCTAGAGAAAATGTACCATCACTTTTATCTGGGACAATTGTATGTAGTTTCTGGCTTATCTATGTTAATTGTCAGAAGGGCAACATGATTTTGAAGTGCTTCAAATTCAGTGTCGGTTCTGACTTGAAACCTGGGACAAAAGAGAAGCTGCCCCTCCCTTTACACCCAGTTTGTCCCTGGAATGAATGGCTATGAGCCCCCATTGTCATAGATTTCATAGGTTTCATCGACATTAGGGCTGGAAGGGACCTTGGAAGATCGTAGAGTCCAGCCCCCTGCCTGAGGGCAGGAAATCAGCTGGGGTCAGCAAGATAAGCTTCCAATTGTCTCTTGAAGGTGTTCAATGTAGGTGATTGAACCACTTCTGATGGCAAGCTATTCCAGACCTTGGGGGCTCAGACAGTAAAGAAATTCTTTCTTATGTCCAACCTGAAACGATCTTGTAGTAGTTTATCACTGTTTGACCTCGTCATCCCTCGGGGCGCTCTGGTGAACAAATGTTCCCCCAGATACTGGTGGTCACCCCTGATAAACTTATAGGTGGCCATCAGATCACCCCTGAGCCTGCGCTTTTCCA
>JAGPOW010000304.1:42230656-42248002 GCA_030014935.1 Caiman crocodilus
GGCGCTCTGGTGAACAAATGTTCCCCCAGATACTGGTGGTCACCCCTGATAAACTTATAGGTGGCCATCAGATCACCCCTGAGCCTGCGCTTTTCCAGGGTAAAGAGCCCCATAGCTCTCAGCCTGTCGTCATAAGGTCTGTTTTCCTGACCTCTGATTATGCGCGTGGCTCTTCTCTGGACTCTCTCAAGCTTTTCCACATCCTTTTTGAATTGTCCTTGAAAGATGGTGAGCACAGTTTTTATCTGGCATACTTCACAGGTTCTTAAAGTAGGACAATGAGCTTTTCTATTCCAGGACGAAAAACTTTCTTTAGAAAGAAATGTGACATCTGTTATTACCTTGAGAAGTCCAAGATGTCTTTTTCTAGCAGATGGCTTCTCCAAGCGTCTTTTCAGTGCAGCCAGTTTCTTTCTTCCTTAGCCACACCCTCAACAGGAGCTCCGAAAGCACTCCTCCCACCCTTTCTTTTTACATCTCTGTAAGTCTGTCTTGGCTTTCCCTCCTCAACACCTTGAGTCTATGCCATGGCTGCAGCATGTTCCAATAAAGATGTTCTGGAGCAGTGCTCTGCCCTGCTCCCTTCTGTTTGCATGCTCCAAACCTGAACGTACACTGCAAGGCAACTCTGAGATCATCCCCAATGGCCACTCACCAACATGCTGGGGATTTGAGAACAACTTCAGTGGGGAGTCCCTAGAGCAGCCTCACCACAATAATTCTAGATTTTGGTATGTGTAAATGAGAGGGATGGACTGGACACCCTTCCACTGTGGTTTTAGATTTTCCCTCATGCTCCGTGCTTTTTAATGCCTGATCTGTTTTTTTCCCCTGTTCAGAGATTTTCTGCTTTTCCAAAACCTCTTCCTGCAGGCAGGTTCAGCTGCACTGGCTTTACTAGGTATCAGCTATCCTATTCTTCTAAACTGCTTCCACTGGAATGGAAGCTATTGAGGTTTTAATGACCCTCCATTGTTCCTGGTCTGGGAGACATGTGACACATAGCAGATTCCACATACACTGACACATCCAATGATGCAGCAATTTCTAACCACTATGAGAATTCATAAATAATGTGAAGATACAGGCCCCAATTTGTTACATATACATACTGTAGCTTTCTACAGATCCTCCAAGGATGATATCAGGCCTTTTGTTTTGCACAAGTATAGGTATGAATTTGGCTTGAAACTGGAAAGCAAATAGAAAAATCTTAATGCTACTGAAAAATAAGAATGTCTTTGGTACGGTATAATTATATCATAATCATTTGGGGCATTAGATGCTGCTTTTACCAAAGAATGTTTAGGGCTAAGTGCAGACATTTGGGGAGGTTAAATTGGGTTCAGAATGGCTGCCCAATTTAAATTTAGCTTGTCCCAGTGCCAACCTTATGCTTACAGACCTGGTCTTAGTGACCAGCAATCAGTTTAAACTTGTAATTGTAAAGACGTTTCAGGCATACAGATTGATCTAAAAAGTGCATAATTCAGGTTAGGATAAACCTGGCTCTATGTAGTATCAGACTTGCTTGATTTAGGTCAAACTGGTGCATGGAACCTCTGTACACTTTGCTCTAAGCAGCCGAGGGCTGGGGAAATCCAGCCACTGGCCCTAGCCCTAGGGCTGCTCTTTTTACCCCCTCCCCCTCACAGGGCTATTTTTTGTGACCCCTTAGCCCCTTGTTCCCTCTGCCCCCTGCCCCATACCAGGTAGCCCTCTCAACCAACATCCCACAAGCTGCTGTGGGTGCAGTCACATTTATGAGCGTTTGTCACTGCCAGAACTGAGCAAATAAATCCTGGTGCAGGGAGGGAAGGGGGGGGTGTAGGTTTGCCTGGAGAGGTTGGGGGGCTAAAAGTTACCCCTGATTCCCCCCATGGATCCCATGAACCCCACTGATTCTTCCAATTAATCCCATATTCCAGTAAAACCCTGTGGGTCATACTTGCCCCCCACTCCATCTTTAAGTTGCGCTTGCCCTGCAACTTCACCCATGGGTTGTGCCTGCCCCATCACTCCTCACGGGTTGCACCTTGCTCTGATTCCCATCAGCCTGCTGGGCTCCGAACTCCCCTGTGAGACCCCCATCCTGGTGTATGTGATGTTGGGCAGCCATTTTGAGAAAAATTAACCTCCCCCTAACATCCTTGAGTCTGTACTGTTACGCAGTCTTGTACTACGTATTAATTTCAAGACTAGGGCATGGTTAATTAACAAATAATAAATTTAATAAGCCTTTAGTAATTACAAGTTTAGTGCTATAGTTAGTCAAAAGCATTACAACAGACTCACCCTCCTCAATCACTTACCAGTGACTTTTACCTGGTTGCCTGCATTGTCTACCAATTTGTTATTGGTTAAGGAGTAACTATGTCATAGTCTGGAATTAACACCTGGTACAAGGCCCGAATTGAAGTTATAAGATGTAACAGTACTTAGCCTAGGATACAGAGAATGTGAATTTGATGTAATATTTATGCAATCAATATGGCCTGTCCAGTGGCCCCTCAATTTGCACATCAGATTGAGAATATTTTAATGTCTGTCTTAATGATAAATGCATTTTGTGTGCTATACATGTCACATAATATGTTTTCTGGGGCACTTGAGGGTCTAAAAATATTGTACTTTCTTTAAATTAATTTATAACCATGTGTAATCCTATTTGTATTCATAAACATATTGTAGTTTCAGATATACCATCTGTTGCTGCAAATGTACTTAAAGTGGCTATACGTGCTGTTTCTGTAACACCAATATATTTATAATTTTTTCTAAAGGTATCAAAGAAAAACTTAATGCCTACCAGAAGAGTTTAAAAAAATCATTCTTATTATTTTATCATTGTTTATAGTGCACGTAACCATACCTTAATCTGTTACATATTTTGCTTTTTGAATCTGCAGACTTCAAGAGAAGTAAAAATTTCAGGAGCTATTGGACCCTGTGTTTCCCTCAATTCTAAAGGACCTTGTGTGTCAGAAAATGTAAGTCAACTTTGTTTTAAATTAATATAATTTAGGATAGCAAAATAATTTCTGATTCTAGACAGAAATGTAGAATTACAGGATTGGGAAGGGGACTCTAGGATTGTGTATTTAAAACCAAACTCTTGCACAAATGTAGGGTACTATATTTGTAACCATCCCAGATAGATGCCTGTCTAGGGAATGCACCATGATGGCTCTTTCTGTTGCTTCTTAGGCTGCTGACAGATGTGAACTCTGCTCCATTCCCTCCCAAAAAGCCCCTAACAGCTATGCTTTACTGGAAGAAGCAGTGTGTTAGTTTGTCCTGGCTCTGCAGTATCTGTATAGAGCAGATGCTTCAGTAGGACTTTTTGATGCTTTTATCTAATACCTGATGCAATCAGCTGTTAGATAAAAGCACCAAAAAAGTCTTGTTGATGTGCCTGATCTATACAGACTTTGGGTGAGCCAGGTGCAAATAATGCAGTGTCTTTCCTGGGCATGCAGTGGGCTAGGCACAGGGATGTGCCAAGTTTAAAAGTAAAGTGCTGTTTTTTTTAAATCTATAAATAGCCTTTGATGGAAGCTGTGATGAAGAGCCATTACAGAACAGTGGAAATAATGGCCTGTAGTGGACAGAGGCAAGAAGTGTAGCACTATTATTATTAGGTATCTTAATCCTACATCTATAGCTTTATTAATATAGCTTTATTACTGTATAACAAAGAAATACTTACGTTTTTCAAAGCATTTTGTACAATCTGTTTACAGGAAATTGGAACTGGGGGTACATGCCAGTGGAAAATCTGCGGACTTAATCCCACTACAACTCTTGCACTCTACTTTGAGGTAGTCAATCAGGTAAGGAAAGTTTCTCTTTGTAACAAATTCAAATATAGTTTTGTAATTAGCCTTTCAGATTCATTTACTTACAATCAATTGTTTTTATGATTTCCTTAATGTTTTCCACTTGTATACAAGTCTGTTGCCATTCTCAAATGATAGAGTCTAAATTAGTTGGTGTTTACTCAGTAGATGAGTTGACTTTCTTTATAAAAAGTGTGCCAGCAGTAATTCATTTTCTCAGTGACAGATATCAAAAGGTGGAGAAATGAATGCAAATTTGTCAGCTGTGGAATGTTGAGTGTATTGTTCAAGTGTAAAACCAATTTTAAAACAATTCTAAAAAATCCTAGAAAACTTGTAACTGCATTGTCACCGAATACACAGAAAATCTGTTGATGTGAAAGAAATTGGTATGTTGTAGTTGGAAGGAAAGTAAGATAGTTTATATTATCATTGTTAAATAAAAATACATTTTTATGCATTTTTTTCATCTTAGTAAAATAATAATCATTGGTATTTATAAACTTTTTGGCAAGTCTCCAGAATATTATGAACTTAAAATGCATTGTAAGATTAAATTTAACAGCTCTAGTTCTGGCCTTCTAGTACCCTGAGTTGTTTCTTCATATGCACACAAAAGTCAGTGTGGTACTTGCTGGAACAGAACATTTGCTAGCTAAAGGTGCAGGCAGAAGTGCAGCTCTCAGCTGTAACTCAGAACGATTTTTGCAAAGCATCCTGAGTTACACCATTACCCCAGACCAAAGAGACATTCACTGTTGGTTCCAGCCAGGAGGGGAATCTAGCTGTCGGCTGGGAGCCTGCATCCAGGTTCCCATAGTGAGGGGCAGGCTCTCTGCCAGTGGTCACTGATTTCAGAATGGGAAGGAGAAAGGTTTTTGGGGCTCCCCAGCTGCTGCTGAAGGGTGGGGTGGGTGAATTGGACCCCCCCACCCCACCTCAGGAGGGCTCCGGGGAGGCTGAAAAACTCTCAGACTGAACTTCCTCTGCTGTCTTTCCCCCCTCCCATTCTCAAAACAACGACAGGCTGGGAGCTTGGAAGACGAAAAGATGCTAAGTTTTGAAACGTCTTTATCTGATACTTCATTCAGTGAGGGGTCAGATTTTCACCTCATCAGCCATTTTTTGAAGCTGTGTGCAGCTGTGCACTTGTGTTTGGTCACATTTATAGACTGCTTTGTTTGGCCAGTTCAATCAAAAATTGTCACTTTGGTCTGTACCCTAAAGTTTCAGTCTTTCTTGTTAGGTCTAGTTCAGGGGTGAGCAATTATTTTGGGTGGAGGCGACTTAATGAGTTTTGGTGAACTGTTGAGGGCTGCCTGAGTAGCCCTGCCCCTTGACAGTTGCCCTGCTACCTTGTTGCCATCTTGTGACCAGAAGTCCCACCCCCTAGCTCATGACCTTTGCCACCAGAAGTTCTTCTCCTTGTGGGAGAGGAGATTACTGTCTTAGAACCAGAAAAAACCCAAATCATACACTAAAAGTCAAATATCTACCATAACATATTTTAATTTTATTACAAAAAATATTTTTGGCACAGTTTGTGTTTGTGTACTGTATATACAGGTGATTGCATAATAACTCAAGAATAAATTCTTAGTTTTGTATATTGGGGGTGGATGTATGGTAGGGCGTGGATGCGTGGGGTGCGTATGTGGTATGTGTGGGGGGATGTGCGTGTGTGATAGGATGCGGGGTATTTGTGATGGGGTGTGGCTGTGTGGGGGGAGTCATAGGGTATGATGGGAGGGTTGTGTATATTTGGGGGGTTGGGGCAGACTCTGGGTATTTCATAGACATTAGACATTAGGGCTGGAAGGGACCTCAGAAGATCATTGAGTCCAGCCCCCTGCCCAAAGGGCAGGAAGTCAGCTGCATCATCACAGGATCCCAGCAAGATAAGCATCCAGTTTGCTCTTGAAGGTGTTCAATGTAGGTGCTTGAACCACCTCTGGTGGCAGGCTGTTCCAGACTTGGGGACTCGGACAGTAAAGAAATTCTTTCTTATGTCCAGCCTGAAACAGTCTTGTAGTAGTTTATGACCTAGTCGCCATCCCTTGGGGCACTCTGGTGAACAAACGTTCACAAAAAATGTATGAGGGGGGTGAGTGGGTGACTCCTACACTCCTCCATGGTGCAGCAGCAGGCGAGGTGCTCAGGGTGCAGGCTCCTGGCGGGGTGCTGTTCTATCCAGTACAGATGTCTGGGTGGAGGCTGTGTGCTGCAATGTGCAGTGCTGGCTGGAGCTGTGCCCTGCTGAGCGCCCCACCTGCTGCTGCTGCCACTGCTTGCCAGGGCTGTGCGCCATCAGGGAATTGTGGGAAGGATCCCCTCGCCACCCTTCCTCACACCCACACGCTGCCCACCCCAGCTTCACACCCCCTGGGCGCGGGCTCGGCGCTGCCACCAGCCACAGCCCCAAGCTCCGTGCTCCCTCCCAGTTCCAGCCTTCCCTCCACTGATTCCCTACCTGCTGCCTGGAGCAAGCAGGAGACTGGGGAAGCAAAGCAGGTCCCCAGGGGCTGCAGCAGCTTCCTCCCACAAGGATGGGAGCCAGGCAGTAGAGTTCCGTGATACACATGGGTGCCTTGCTCCCACCCTTGTGGGCAGGGCTGGGTAGAGCAAAATGTGTTTGGGGGCCCTGCAGGTTGGTAAAAGTGCACAGCCCATGGACTTTGTTTTACCTGCCCCTAGTCTAGGTAAAAAATTCTGTTCCAGATGACGTAAGGTTATTTCAATCTGTAAATAAAACTTTTTGTGCTTTTCAAGTAGGAGAAAATGAATTTCTTATTTCTCTTAGGGAACAAAAAGACTGTCTCTCTGGTGCTGAATGTAGTGCTCACCAGCTTTAGCTGAGTGTGGCATGTGGAGTACAGGGCTGCATCTGGGGCACGTGCTACATGTGACGCTTGCGTCAGAGTAGCCCTGAGTGCTGGATCTGGCACAGGTAGCCCATCTATGGACCTCATCTGTCTTGTGTGCAGAGCTTCTCCAGTGCGGGCACCGCATGCAGCATGTAAACAATATTTGGTTTTATAAAGGAAGTGTATAACAGCACTTACACTTCCTTTATAAAAGCAAATATTGTTTATTATCTTCATGAAAGACTAGCAGTGTTTTGCAGACTACTCTTTACAACAACTAAAAGCTGATTTCAGCCAGTTCTCTTAGAGGGACAGTCCCATACAACGTGCCCCAGACCAGCCCCACGCCTGCACCAAGTGGGCTCCATGCATCACATGCAACAGATAGGGCTGGGGCCAGCACATAGTGCATGTAGCAGGCATCATTTTGGGTGACTTGATACAGCCCCACATGAGACCCCTGTACTATATAAATACCAAAATAACTGTCACATAAATTCTAGCCCTTTTAAATTCTGCTTGTATTTGCAGCTGAATTCATTATTCCATACTTCCTGTCCTAAAAAGTCATGTAACAATGTAACTTTAAAATATTGAACAGATTCCTCATTCAGCACCCTCTGTTGTGTTTAAATAGTGGGTGAAGCTATTAATGTATAGTTTAATTGCTGCATAAATATAATGTCACACCTCTCAGATTTCAATTCTTGTACAGAATCTGCTTTCATTAAATTGCATTGGAATTTGATTTCCACCCTAATTAAATACATGGTGTAATACATTTAGTGCAGGAAGTTGGACAACATGACCCTTCACATGGTTTCCCCTGGGTCAGGGCCAGAATTTGAGCTGGAGCTTCTTTAACTGCCTGCCTCAGACTGTACCTAAATCCAAGATCGTCCCCATGTTGAACGTGGGGGAAAGCCATGTCTTGGATTCCAGGAAATTCAGCAGTTCAGGGTTCCTTTTTTTCTTTTGGAATCTTAAAAAATAGACCTCCCTCAATTCCTTGGTAGATAAGGATCCCTTTTCATAAAGAATACAATACAGTTATGAAGTATTTTATCAGACATTGATCACTTTCCTGTTGTGCTTTACATTGACATTACTTACAAGCAATTCTGTAGGTGACTTGTTAATGTTTCTTAGGCACGTCATAACCAGTTTCAGATTAATCTGTTGTTAACAGATTTTACCAGTAAATATAATAGTCCTTTGAGGCAATTGAAGATGTGTTCCAAAATATAGTCTTTATTATTGGCCCCCTAAAGCATTAAAATATTATGAGTCCGGTACCAAAAAATCAGAAGCTTGACGGAAAATCATGAATTCAAAAAATAATAAATTAGGATTTTTTTTTTCTTCTTCCCAGCACAATGCTCCGATTCCTCAGGGTGGACGTGGTGCAATCCAATTTGTGACTCAGTATCAGCATTCAAGTGGGCAGAGACGTATCAGAGTGACCACCGTTGCCAGAAAGTAAATTTTACTTATGATTAATGTATTCAGAAAACAATGCAGCACCTGTTTGTATTTCATTTAATAATATTCAGTTATTTTACCAGCTCAGTGTTTTAGGATGTACAGTGTATGTGGCAAGGAAAGGATGGTCCCTCTGAATCCTGTGTGTGTTTTTTCTCTGGTGTGTTGTGAATTATTCCATATCCAAGAAGCTACAGGCTGAAATGCCCCAAAATGACTGAAGTTCTACCTGGAACGTGAATTGCTTAGTGAAAGTCTATGGTCTGTATTGATTATGTGGTAAAATAATCCCAAAGGTCCCTTATTTTAGGGGCAAGAATTTTTGCGATATCTCCGTGATATCTCTTATTGGACCAACTGTATAGTTTGGAGAACTGGTGGGCAAGCTTTCAGGCATCAGGTGCCGTTCTTCAGAGCTGAGAGAGAAGCAGAAGTAGGCTGAGCTAAATATCAAAGAAAAGACTCTCTGCAAGTACAGTCTGCTTGAAGGGATGGAGGAAGGCTATGAATGAGGAGGGAAATCACCTTAATCTCTGGCTCAACTTTGATCTGTGTAGTAGAGTACAACTATTCTTCTACCAAAATGTTCACTTGCAACTTCTTACTTTCAACTAATTTCACCATTAGCTTACTTAGAAAGTGGGCACCAAATCTTATAGAGGCAGTTGATTGTGCTGAGGAGTGTTGGTTTTCTTTAGTGTTGTACAGATTAATGAAGTATGGTTAACTTGTAGGAAGATGTCATTTATCAAAGGGGTTGTGGCAGTCATCATTACTATGGGTGTCAGGTTAATTTTATCTTATTGTGCTGTATATTAGTGAAACATTTTCAGTGCTCAGTAAACAAACACTGCTAGCATACAGAACTCTTTCCTGCTCCCCTTACACAGGTCAAATTAAGACTTATAAAGACACAAAGATCCACAAGGAACAGATAATGTCACTTGATCAAAACTGTCACACTGTGTAATGTGTTTCATGTTCAAAGGATGAGCTATCCAGTGGGGAAGAAGAATCTGGGAAACTTTCTCTGCCCAGCAAGTGGAGCTGGGGAGCTGCTACCAGGGGCTGTCATCTCTGTCTTCAGCTGTGCTGGGAATAAGTTGTCAACTGGGCTTCACTTGACTGAAGAAGCTGCAACCCAACCCTTGTGCAGAACTGGGAAGACCTGTGTGAAGGGTCAAGGATGGGGGGATGAAAGGGGCCAAGAACAGCAGGGCTCAGACTCTCCAGGGACCTTTTTAGGTGCTTTTGTATATGTCTTTGTCATGCCCCCAGCTTTCTGAACAAATTTTTCCCCCATCTTTCCCTGTGTCAGACAAGTAAAGTATGTTACTTCAGTGCGTGTTTACACTCTGGCTTTCATGGAGAAGTTCTAATGGCAGTCTTAAAGAAGCAGACAGAAAGCTGGTTGAAGGAAGGGCAGTGAATCTTGATTTTGCTACTCTGGCCTGGGTCAGCAAGGTTAAGAGTCACAAAGAGTCTCCCCTATCAGGAAGTGGGTGGGGAGAGGGAGACATCTACCCTGGGATGCCTGAGGACCTGGGCAAACACTATCACCTTTTGTGTGGCATGATATGTTCAAATGAAAGCTTGATAGAAACCAGGTACAAACTGTTCTATGTTTTTCAAGCAAGGACTTTGCAGCTCACTGGTTATTTTTATGGCTTGTTGGCCATTTTATTGTGCAGTAATTACTTTGCATGTGTAGCATGTCTAAATTTATTGTACAATTAACCAGTTAATTGCACACTAGATGTACCTTGCATCAGGGGCTATATGTGACATACAATGCTTGCAGTTTTATATAATCAATGAAAATTCCTAAGAGGGAAGGTTCAGCAAAGAGGCTCTTAGCTCACCCCGGATGAGGTCTGAAATTCCATGACTTTTCTATGATACTGCTCTCTGTTTCAGTTTCAGTAGAGCCTGCTGAGCTTGGATGACTCTCTATACAACTGCTTTTCTTTTGCAGCTGGGCGGATGCACAGACACAGATCCAAAACATAGCTGCCTCTTTTGACCAAGAGGCAGCTGCTATTCTTATGGCTAGATTGGCAGTTTATAGGGCAGAGACAGAAGAAGGACCTGATGTGCTTAGGTGGCTGGACAGGCAACTCATACGACTGGTAAGAGCTGCGTCCCTATTTATTAAATCAATTGGGTATCTTCAAGTTTACAGTATTAAATAACTTGTATTCAATGGTTATCTTAAACTATTATGTAGAGAGAGACCAAATACTTATCTATACAGTGTGGTGGGCCAGTAGGGGGAGCTCCTGCGTTGAGCTGCCCACCTCCCTGCGCCGGACCACCTTCCAGGCTCTGAGTGCCTCCCTTGGGGTGCCTCATGTCCGGCCAACCCCTTCCCTGGAGCACACCCGCTAGCCTGGGGTTCCCGCTGCCACCAGACAGGCTCTGGACTTAATTCTGGCTCTGCGCACCTTGGAGAACACAGGCCTGATCGTCTAATGGGTACTAGACCCAATACTAGCACTTGGGGCACTTCCCCAAGTCAGGGGCTTATTAGGAAAGCTTCCTGTAGTCTGCAGACCTAAGGGGCCTCCTCAGCATAATTTAGACCCACCCCTCAATAAGTCTCCCACACGGGTCACAAAGGAGAACTTTATTGATTCAGGGGGTAGGGCAGAAACAGGGTAAAAGGTAGAGCAATATCAGAGGAATCCCATAGAGCAAAACAGTATGGCTGTGGTAGCCTTTTGATCGTGCATCTGAGTTACTGTAAGCTAAATATCTAGCTTGATCTCAAACAGCTTACTCACTCGCATCGTCCAGAGGTGGTTGGAGTTTTCCTCTGGAGACAGGGCATTTTTGGAGCACGCGGTGATGAGGAGAGAACCAGTTTCAGATGGTGAAGCTCCTCTCCCAGTTTCATATTCACCTGGATGACTGCACGGCTAAAGGCTGCCTTCTTCCTGGCCCGTGCCTTTTTATCACCTCTCTCACCTCAGCAGCTTGGTCCAATCGAAGCTGCCAATACTGGCCAGAAGTCAACCAATCTACCAAGCATCCCTGGCTACCTGGGCCGGTGTGCAGGGCTGGGCTTTTCCCCCTGCCCAGGTGACCGGACCATTTGTCATGCAGACCAGGGAGGGAGATCCCCACCCTGAGGGATTCAACACCAGCCTCTCAGGCTGGCAAAGACAGATCTCTGGAGAGGGGCACTGACGGTGGCATTTCTGCCACACTCAGAATGTAGAATTAATCAAAATTTCCAATTTAAATAATTAAAATTAGCACACAGTCACTACTGTGAGGCTTCCAACTGTTAAGGGGTTTGAATAAGATTAAAGATCTGGTTTAGGTGAAATCGGACTTTAAGTCTTTTCTTCTGAATGTACTGTGTGTGCAGTTTTAAATATTCATTTCTTAAAAAAATCTTTGACTGTCTTGAATACTTTGAATTTTCCCTTGTTACTTCCTTATAAGATTAATTCTCTATTAGTCTCTTCCATAAGTATGGAAGCGACTGTTCTAAGCAATTTTCTTTATCTGAATTGATATTTTTTCAGTAATTGTCTAATTGTGTAACATTTAAAAAAGCACATACTACAGTGTGATATGAAAGGAAATTACTTGCTAAAGACTTTTTTTCATGCTTTATTCTAATGTACATTTTTACTGTAAAGGTTCAACACTTCACATTTGATATGTATTAGAAAAATTTGAAAAAATTCTAATGATATAACCAAAGTTGTTGTGTTAACTTATACTTTTATTTTCCTTCTATTTAAGTGTCAGAAATTTGGAGAATACCACAAGGATGATCCAAGTTCCTTTAGGTTTTCAGAAACCTTTTCACTTTATCCACAGGTGAGTAGGTGTTAGAAGTGGATATCTTCTACATAAGAAAGTAAACAACAAGTGAATGATTATGGATAAAGAATGGATGTAAGAGGCAGTCTGGTATAAGGCAAATAGAGCTTTTGACTGGGAATCAGAGTCGGAAGACCAGGTCTATTTCCAGCTTTTCACAAACTTGCATATGATTTTGCTCTCTTAAAGCTTCTTGTCTTGTTTCCTTTTTGGATCTTCTTACCATATATATCTGCAATGCTTAGCATAATGGGGTCCTAGCATAATAAGGGTCTTTATCTTACTTGAATGTTGAAGTACTCATTATCATTGGCAATCTCTCGCAGTCAAGGATGATTGTCTTCCATGACTGTCTTATCTGTGGATCTGAAGATGGCTGACGAGGTCTATCCAGGATCATAGTTTTATAGTTGGTAGGGTCAGAAGGGACCTTGACAGATCATCAAGTCCGACCCCCTGCCACGGCAGGAAAAAGTACTGGGGTCAAACGACCCCAGCGAGGTGTTCGTCTAACCTCCTTTTAAAGACTCCCAGGGTAGGAGCCAGCACCACTTTGGAAGTTGGTTCCAGATCCTAGCCACCCTGACTGAAGTAGCACCTCCTGATGTCTAGTTGGAATCTACCCTCTTCCCGCTTGTGTGACCATTATTTCTAGTCACTCCTGGTAGTGCTCAGGGGAATAGGGACTCCCCCAGTACCTGCTGGTCCCCTCTGACTAGTTTGTAACAGGCCACTACATCCCCCCTCAGCCTTCTCTTGTAGAGGCTGAACAGGTTCAGGTCTCTTAGCCTCTCCTCATAGGGCCTGCCCTGCTGACCCCTGCTTGTGCGGGTGGCCCTCCTCTAAACCCTCTCAATGCAGTCCACATCTCTCCTGAAGTGTGGCACCCAGAACTGGACACAGTACTCCTACTTCAGCCTGACCAGTGTTGCATAGAGGGGGAAGATCACCTCCTTGGATCTGCATGAGACGCATCTGTGGATACATGACAAGGTGTGGTTGGTCTTCCTGACTGCATCCCCACACTGTCGGCCCATGTTCATTTTGGCATTAGTAATGATTCCAAGATCCTTTTCTGTCTCTGCACTGGCAAGAAGGGAGTTCCCCAGCCTGTAGGTATGTTGCTAGTTCTTCCTCCCCAGGTGCAGCACTTGCACTTGTCAGTGTTGAAACCCATCCTGTTCTCATCTGCCCACCCCTGTAAACTGTCCAGGTCCAGTTGCAGCCTATTCCTCCCTTCTAGCGTGCCCACTTCCCCCCACATCTTTGTATCATCAGCAAATTTGAATAGGGTACTTTTTACCCTCTCGTCCAAGTCACTGATGAAGATGTTGAACAGTGCGGGTCTGAGGACTGAGTCCTGGGGGACCCCACTGCCTATGTCCCTTCAGGTTGAAAATGACTCATCCACCACCACTCTCTGGATGTGGCCCTCCAGCCAGTTAGCGACCCATTTGACTGTGTAGATGTCGACGCCACAGTCCCCTAGTTTTTTAATGAGAATGGGGTGAGAGACGGTGTTGAATGCCTTCCTGAAATCCAGAAAGACTACGTCTACTGCTACCCCTGCGTCTAAGGCTTTTGTGACTTGGTCATAGAAGGCCACCAGGTTGGTCTGACAGGACCTGCCTCTAATGAACCCATGTTGGTTGCCCCTAAACATAGCCTCCCCCTGGACATGTGCCAGGATAATTCTCTCAAAAAGCTTACCCAGGATTGAGGTAAGACTAACTGGCCTATAGTTTCCTCGGTCTTCCTTCCTCTCTTTTTTGAAAACGGGAACCACACTGGCCCTTTTCCAGTCCTGTGGCACCACACCAGAGCACCACGAGTGCTCATAAAGCCGTGCCATGGGTCCTGCAATGACCTCTGCTAATTCCCTCAGCACTCTGGGGTGGAGTTTGTTAGGACCAGCTGATTTTAAATACGTCCAGTCCCTCCAGAAGTTCCCTGACTAGATCCTCACTGACCCTAGGTCTGGGTGTGCCTCCCCCGGGGCCTGAGGGGATCCCAGTGGACGGGCTAATCTAGTCCCTGCTCAGGAAAATGGAGGCAAAGAAATCATTAAATAGGTTAGCCTTGCTGTCTGGTGTGACAACCAGATTTCCTAGCATGTCTTGTAGAGGCCTCATGTTACCCGGTACCTTCTTTTTGCCGCAGACTCTGTTGCAGCTCTGCAACATGATTCCATGCAAGGTGGGTGGTTCTGGGTTCTTGATTCTTTCCACAACAAGCTGTTTCTCCTGTTTCTGCTTTTTCAGCTCCTTTTGTCTTTGTAAGGTTTCAAAGTACTGAGATCCGTGCAGCAGACTCTTCCTTTATTTAGGGCAATCCTGTGCAATAGTCTTGCATGAGTTGATGTCAATGTTGCGTTTTTTTCAAGTTGGCCTTGAGGTTGTCCTTGAAACGCTTTCTTTGCCCTCCTCCTGAGTGGATGCCTTGTTTTATTCTCCCATCTCAGTCTTGCTTTGTGAATCTGGAGTTAGACATCTGGATGATGTGGCTGGCCCAGCAAGTTGATGGTAAATGCTCGTTTCTCAGTGCTCTTGGTGTTTGCTTGCAGGAGGATACTAACATTGGTGCATCTCTCTTCCCACTGGATTTGAAAGATTTTCCATAGACAGTGTTGATGGTACTTCTCCAGTGACTTCAATGTCTCCTGTGTGTCGTTCACATCTCAGTTCTGTACAGTCAGGTGGAGATCATGACTGCTTGATAAACTATGAGTTTGGTTTTGAATATGATGTTGAGATCTTCAAACACCTGTTTCCTCAGGCATCCAAAGGCTGCACTTATACTTTTAAAGGCTGTTGGATTTCTTCATCTATGTTAGTCTTCTGCAACAGATGACTTCTGAGGTACAGGAAATATTCAACGTTCTCCAGAGTCTTACTGGGAATCTGAATTACTGGAGCTTGGAACTGCTCATTAAGAGCTTGTTGATAGAGGACCTTAGTCTTCTGAATGTTAAGCATCAGTTCCATATTCTTGTATGTCTCAGTAAAGACGTTGGTGAAGTCTGAAGGTCTGCTTCCAAGTGAGCACACACTACAGCATCAGGATACTGGTGCTCAATGATTGAGATCAGGGTGGGGTTGGTTTTGGCTTGCAGTCAGCTGAGATTAAACAGTGCTATTCAGTTGGCAGTTTAGCTTCATTCTGACTGGAAGCTTGTTGGTGGTCAAACGTAGCATGCGATATGGAATATTGAGAAGAGCGTTGGAGCTATGATGCAGCCTTGCTCAACTCCTATCTTAATCTCAAAGGAATCTGTGATAAATCAGTTGTTGAGAACTACCACTCTCATACCATTATGGAGCAGGCAAAGAACGGTGACAAATTTCAGTGGGCATCTGTACTTCAGAAGGATCCTCCATAGCCCTTCTCAGTTGACAGTCAAAGGCTTTTGTGAGGTCAAAGAAGGCCAGGTACAGAGGTTTATGTTGTTCCCAACATTTTTCCAATATTTGGCGAGCAGTGATGATTATGTCAGTTTTGACTCTTGATGCCCTAAGCACAGACTGAGATTCTGGGAGGAGCTCTTTAGCAAGTGGAAGGAGGAGGCTCAGGAAGGTTCTTGCAATTATCTTTCTTGTGGTGAACACAGTAAGGTGATCCCTTTGTATTTTCCACACTTCAGACTTGTCTCCTTTCTTGAAGATTGTCATAATCATGGTGTCTCAGAGGTTGTTTGGGATTTCTTCATCATTCCAGATCCTTAAGATGAGGGTGTGAAACTTGTGATTTCTTCTCCTTCCTGCTTGAGGATTTCAGCAGGGATTCCATCAACCTTGCCTTTCTTCATCTCCTTGATGGCTTTCCTCACCTTGTCAAGGTTTGGAGGGATTCCAAGATCATCTCTGGCTGGGTGTTGCTGATGAAAGTGTTCTCAACTCCATCCTACAACAGAATCGCGATTGATAAGCTCTTCAAAATGCTACTTCCAATGGGTGCTGATGGTTCCTCATTCCTTGATCAGGTGTCCTCTATCCTTAGGTCTCAAGAGGTTGGTCCCTGAGTGCTCAGACCATAAATGGCTTTGGTGTTCCTGAAAAAACCATGCATATCATGGACGCCAGTGAGATGTTGAATCTCCTTTGCCCCTGTTGTTCTGCCAAGTACAAAAGGCCTTGTGCTTGCAGTCAGCATTCTCTTGGATTTCCGGGTCATTCTCGTCAAGCCAGTCTTGCTATTTCCTGGTAGAGAATCCAAATTTCTCTTTTCAGGTGCTGCTGCTGCTGGACTTAAAGGTATCCCAAGTGCTGCTGACATTCTCTCATTGTTGATTGGAATTTGCCAGTTTTCCATAGAGAAAACTGGTGGAAGAAATCTTGCTTGATTGGGTCCTTGAGTCCTTCAACACTGATCTTCCATCAGCGCTGCTTCTGCTGCAGCCATCATATAGGAGCCAGTTTGAATAACATAACCAAGCAGATGAATCTGTTATCTGTTCAGCAGTCATCAGCTACTAACAACTCGGATGATGTGGACATCTTTGCGATCCTGGGCATGAACAATAAAGTGGTCAGTCAAGTGCCAATGCTTAGCTTATGGATGTTGCCATGACGTCTTATGCCTGTTTTTCTGGAAGAACAGGATGTTGGTGGGGTTGGGTCCATGTTCCATGCATTTGGTCAAGAGGAGGATATTATTGGAGTTGATATTTTCCACTCCCCTTACTGATGGTTCTGTTCCGAAGTTTTGAGTCTCTTTTGACTCTGGCATTGAAATCACTGAGAAGAATGTGTCTGTTTCCTTCTGGAACACTAGAAAGGACTTGTTTAAGGTTGATATAGAATTCCTCCTTGCTTTTGTTGGTGGCATCTGTCTGAGGTAGACGCCATGCTACACTCAGGGAATCCCGAGGCAGGTGGCAAGGCCAACCTGGGTGACAGCAGTTTGTGGTCTCAAGGTAAGTTGGACTCAGTTTGAAATTTAAAACAAACGGAAAACTTTACTCACAACAAAGCAGTAAAGCAGTTGACTGTAAACATGGTTAACAGTCTGGCAATCCAGCGAAAGGTTGTCGGCGATAGTTGGCGATTCAATTACAGACAGTGGTACCAAAATAGTAATGAGTTGGTTTAAATCAAGCGCGTGAGCGAGAAAGAAAAGCCCAGTGACAGATGACTGCTACTAGGGCACGACCTAGGGGTTGCCTTGGCGTGAGGAGGGTGATCAGTCCACCTCATAAATGGATAGTGCCCAGGGAACGCACGAACGAACCAAGGAACAAACCTCATGCTGAGGTGTGCTGGTCCCTTTATAACCTCCTTGACCAATCACAGGGCTTTCCAGCCAGATGGTTCTAGAAGGCAAGGCTG
>JAGPOW010000304.1:42274114-42335796 GCA_030014935.1 Caiman crocodilus
TCTTGTTCCTTGCTGTATTTGGTTTACAGCACATAGACACAGATTCACTTGCTGCATTTTACTCAGAAAATGGTTAACACAGTTAAAATGATTACTTAATACAAGCAAAAGCTTAGCTATCATTCTGCCTTGTGGTCAGCGGCATTGCTAGGCTACAGGTCATGCCTTGTATTCAGCTGCAAAACTAATACTTCTTAATAATCCAAATTATTGTTAACAGTATACTATCAGAAAACTATTTTATTTCAGAGTAATAACAAACATGCTCACCACATGAGCATCCTGGGTGGCAGTAACTTATGGAACAGCATCACTGGCTGTTTGGTGGGCAACAAGACAGTCACTTTTCTGGCAGTTGAATTCCTTCTGTTTTACCTCCCTCTCCCCTCGGATCAGTGCCCAGGGCTAGTGCTCTTGTTGCCTTACCACCTCTTTTAGGCTCCTATCTTGGGAGATTTCTGAGGTTGTGTAATTTTTGCTCATAACCATCTGAAAAATAAGTAGTGAAAAGTCCTCTTAGCCTTATCAAGAATCACAGAATGGGAAGTTCTCCAAATAGGCCAGTTGTAGTTGGAGAAAATAAGTTACAGGTAAAATATGGCTTTTGCAAGTCTAATGTTATGATGTTATTTATAATTTGCAGAAGAGAAAAGTACTTTAGCATATCATTATCATATCCACCTTCCCTTGAAGGACCACAGTGCCACTTTAAGTACAATTCTGAACAATCTCGAATAGCAGACCCAAGTAAAATTAACTGTCACTCTTACTTTGACAAGTACATACAGTATGTTAATTCCAGACACAACTGTCCTTATTTTGATTATATATTTTGGCAGAATGGTATGTTATGCACAAGGAAAAGCCATGTATCGCAACATATGTCAAGTATATAAATAGGACTTCTGACAGGTGCAAGCTTGAATCCCAGTCTTGTCAAGATTTAATGCTTTATTTTACATGCTGAGAACAATCCCATCAAAATCAATGACAGCACTCACAGTATCTGAAGTTAAACATGTGCATTAGGTCACTGCAATATTGGGGGGACTTTGGCAAAAAAGGTAAAAAATATTGGCTGATATATCTTTTGAAGTGCAAGGGCAAACGGTGCAACAATCAGTAGGTATTTTAGTTGAGGGCAGTATCATTAGTAAACCTAAAGAAGGGAGAAGATGTATAACAAACTCTAAACCAGATTCTGTTCAGAGGTGTCTCGGTTACTGGTTTACCAGACCACTGAAGTCATTGCAGCTATCTCTGACTCGTGTTGGTGTAAATCTGATTGGAATCGTGCCCTACAATATTTGCATACATTTGTTTTCACTTGGAAAACATAGTTGTGCTTCTTTTTCTTCCCTTTCCTTACTGTTCATGCTATTAATGGTTGTAAGCAAGTCTGACAACCATTGAAAGCAGCTCAGCTGCTATCCCTTAGAGCAATTCCATAGCTAAATTCTTGCTTATCCATGAAATGATCTGGCAAGACCTACTACAAGGAAAAAGACATTTAATAACTGAAGTAGTTACTTAAGTAACAGAGAATAAATGTAAAAATATTGCCTTAATTATAAGCAATCAGGAGTAGATTTAGATGGGGTGTGGCAACATGGCTGTCCTCCCCTGTTGGCTGTGTTGTATGTAAACTCAGAGTGTAGGGTCTGGCTGGAGCCCTTGCTTTTGCATGGCTCCAGAGCCCGGAGGATGAGTATTGCCACTGCTGCTTGTCCCTTCTTTTTCCCCGCTGCTGAATTCAGCCAAGGAGGGTAGGGAGGGGAAAGATGAACAGCAGCTGTGTTCACCCCTTGGGCTCTGGAGCTACGTGAAAGCAGGGGCTCTAGCAAGACCCAACCCCAATCAGTTGATCAGCCCAGAGCTCACTGCTCACACAGCTCTGGCAGAAGCCCACACTGACTAGGCAGTGAGCTGAGAGGTCACTGAGCATGTGTGTCCTAGCCAAAGTTGAGGGGGTCTGCACTCCTTTTGCCTGATTCTTGGATGTCAGTGTCCTCCCTTGGTACCATAGGTATTAACCTATCACTTACATCCATTTATGTTTTTCCATGATTTGGTCCCCAGAATTAGTTGTACTTTCAGTGACCTACTTCTCACTATTAAGGAGGGCATGCAGTGTATGTCCTGGTGGAACTATGCTCATTGTCAATGTATAACAAATAGGCCTGTCTCTGACAGTGGCAGTAGTCGATGTTAAGGTGGGAGAATATATGAACAGGGAATGTCCAGAGTGATTAATCCTCTGTTAGATCCTCTCTGGCATCAACCATCATAAGAGAGAGAGATTTTAGAGAGAATAAGGTAGTGGTTTTCTGACTTTTGATGGGAGTTTTCTCAAATATAAAGGATAGCGTGTAAGGTTCTTAAGAATAATTGGGCAGTGAAGATCAGCATTGTGGGCAGTGTTAACACAGATTTTGGCTTTACAATAAGAAATGTGTTTGAATAAGCGATTGAATGTGATTGAATAAGTGATTGAATGCAATAAGAAATGTGATTGAATAATTGTATTTTTTTCCAGAGGGAAAATCAAACACATGACAGCTTGCGGGACCATCCTTGTGATCAGTTATAATAGGAGTTGGCAACCCCAAGCACATGTGCCAGTGTGACATGCAAAGGCATTTTGCTTGGCACATGTACCTTGTGGTGGACGACAGGGAAGAGGGTGTGCTACCGTAACAGAGATTGGGCCCCTCATGGCTTCCGTGCCATCTGCCCCAAAGGGCGTGTGCACCAGCTGCCAGCAGTGAGCTGTGCCAGGGCTCCATGGACCCTAGTATAGCTGCTTGCAGCCTTCCTGCCTCCTGCTGTGAGCAGCCTGGGCTCCATGGTAGGTGACAAGGGCCTTCCTGGAGCCCGGGCCGGCTGTGGCAGGCGGCTGGGATGCTGCAAGCAGCTGCAATATGGTCCACAAAACTCTGGCCTGGCTCGTTGCTGGTGGCTGGTGCATGCTCACCTTAGGTTGGACAACAGGAGAGCTGCAAGGGGCCTGGTCCTTGTTGTGGCAGTGCATCCCAGACCCCTTTTCTGCCATCCACTCCAAGGTATGGGTACATCCACCACTGGCAACAAGCTGGGCTGGGGCTCTGTGTACTCCTGTGCAGATGTTTGCAGCATCCTGGCTGCCTGAGACAGCTGGCCCAAACAGACCCCTGCTGGCTGCCACAGAGCCTGGGCTGCTTATAGCAGGTGGTGGGGACACTGCAAGCAGCTGTACCAGGGTCAACAGAGCCCTGAGTCAGGTCATTGCCTGTGGTGGGTGCATGTGCATGTGCACCTCTGAGAGGATGGTGGGGAAGGGGCCGGGGCTGCACTGCAACAACAAGGATTGGGCCCCTTGCAGCTCTCCCATTCTCCTGGGCTGCTCATGGCAAGTGGCAGGGAGGCTGCAAGCAGCTGCACCAGGGTTCATGGAGTCCTAGCCAAGCTTTGCCCTGCTTTCCACCCCTGGTACACCAACATCTTCCAAGTGAAGGTTGTGGGTGTTTTTGGCACTGCCCAAAAATGTTGCTGACCCGAGTTATAATATAATGTTTATATTAAATGCACAGGTATGAACAATGTATTATTTGTCTGTCCTTAGAGGAAGGATTAAGAATCTTTAAACATTCTCAACTACTATCAGAAAAATTGACCAAGAAAAACAGGTGATACACCTATAATATACCTTTTGATGGGGATGGGGCACATGACTACAGTACTCCAGAGTCTACACTGGCTTCCAATAGTTTCTTGGATGCAATTCAAGGGGCCCTACAATGCTCTAAATGGTCTGAGCCCTACCTACCTAAAGGATTGCTGTCTCCTGTATGTTCCATCATGATGATCTCTAAGGTCATCTGACTGGGCAAGTACCCTAATGCCACTGGTAATAGTAGGATCAAATTATATTTCTAAAAACAACTACTGCACCCCAAACTAAGTTTGTACTAGGGGCCATAGAAGTTACATTTGTCCTGAAACAGCAGTTCCTCTTGGATAGTTAAATTATGTACATTACTGTTTATTTCATAAGTTTCTATAGTAGATGTCATAAACTTAAGTCAGATTGCACAGAATATGCTGGAGGGAGTTGGTGGTAAACAGCAAGCAAAGCTATTGAAAGACGGGGCGAAGAAGTTAGTGTCACTTTATTTAACATTTGACATACATCAGGACCTCTGCTTGAAACCATTTCTAAAGACGGGGCGAGACAGCTTATTGGTTTTAAAACATTGTTTTACTTACGCTGTGTGGAACGGCAGCATAGGCCTCGAGGTAGCTTGCTTGCATTGTCACGGATAAGAAAACGAGTTACAAGTTAACAAGTTTATGAACGAAAAGGAACCTGCAGGATAATGGGGATACGATAAGAGGACCTGGTGATGGGGAGATATTGGTGGGTGATATCGGTTGTGCTACAGAGTTCTCTGCGGTTACTCTGCCATGTGCTCGGAGGTCTCCAACTTGGGTGGAAGCTGCATGAACTTTTATATGTCCGGAGTGGCCAATAATGGACTGCTAGGTAGGAATAACTAATGAGGCGCAATGTGACCAAATTTGGGGTAATGGCTCCATGCGGTCTATTGTGACATAGACACTCAACTGATTTGGTTATGACAAGGAGGTCTGTAAAAATATCTCACGCCCTCATTCACAGCTGTTCCATTGATGTCTATGGTAAATAAGTCTCTTACATACTGTAACAGGATTTATTCCGTTAATGGAATACCTTTTTAGTATGGTCTTTTAATTGTACTGTTCATTCAAAAATAAATAAATCCAGTTGCATTGCTAAATCAGCCCATGATTTTGCATGGACAGGCTTGTTTTCCTTTCAATTGTAAAGGAAAGCAGCTCTGTTTTTGCAAAATCACTGACAGTCCTATCAATGCACCAGGATTTGTTTTTTTTTGTTTTGTTTTTTTTTTTTAAATTTAAAACTTTTAAAATGTTTTAAAGGGTAGATTATTCCATTCCCACTGCACCCCATTATATTGAATCTAGAATTTTTACGATGACAAAAATAAAGAAATTAAGCAGCAAGAAGAAGGCTGGACAAAATAAAGAACCAGAAACTTTGGACTTGATATTGTAATCAGGCATTTGCAGAGATCCACAACTTGCTTGAAGTTAGTTGTTGAACAGCAATTCTTTTGCCTTTACTACAGGACTGAAACTTCAGATGATCAACTTCTCAGTCAGTATGAGCACGTGTACAATGTTACTCATCCACTTTGGTGTTAACAGCAGTGACAGCAGCCCCATGGTGTGTCATACTTGTTGTCTAGCTTGCTCTAGTGGCCTTCCACAGGTCACTTACCTATCTTAGAAACTGCTTTGAGAGGAAGAAGTGCTGAATCCCCCTTTTATGGGCACAGGTGCTGCAGTGTTGTTTTGAGTGCTGTGCTCAAATGAGGATCCTGAAGCAGTAAGTAAGCAAAAGCCCTTGCAGAATCTTTTGAAGAAGAGGAAAGGAGCAGCATGGAAGGTAAGTTAGAATTCTTATGTCTCTTTATATAGTCATATTTGTAAAGGGAAAATGAAAGATTATTATAAAAGAACCCCTTGTAGCTGGATACAGTGTGTTGGAAAGGCTTAATTTAGCATAAATCTGCTTTTAACTAGCCGGTCTCTTTCTTTGTTCATGTTATGTTTCAATCTTTGCTTTTGCTATGTTTTGTTTGAATAGGCCACTGCATTCACATACATATGCAACAAGTGGATGGGGTTTTGTATGAATGCAGGGGTCTACCTAGTTAAAATCTAGTTGGAAGATGGATAAATGTGAGTTCTGCTTCGGAAGAAAACTTTATAGACTGGGAAACTGAAAGGGGCTGGGGGCAGTAAAAAGCCAGAAATAAAACATACCTGGCAGTTGAAACAGACCAATAGATATGGAGAATAGGGAAGACGAACTTGGACCAGGAAAGAATTTAGGGTTCTGAGAGCCAGGGGTTGGGAAGGCAGGGCTGAAAGCAAGGAGCGATGTTTGTCAATAAAACAAAATGCAAAACCCAAATAAGCAAAACACGAAATAAAAAACCCAACCATGCTGGAATCCAATGTTAGTAAAACTAGTGGGACCAGAATAGTGATATATTATGAAGAGACTTCTAGTTTTCCCTTGGGACTCATCCAGATACTTTATATAATAATCTAGTCCTCTGAAACTGCCAGACCTATCTTGGGGCAGATCAGACCATTAAGAAGGTGTGTAAGTCTTGTGCATGATTTCTAATTCATCTACAAAGATTACTTTCCGGTTTCACATAAGGCAGAGGGAAAATTGCTACCTAGTGTCATTCTGCTAACCATTAGTTAAATGATGGTCAATTTATTGTAAGTCTACAAGTGATAAAAGATACTTACCTGCCACAACCAGTCCTTTCTTCAAAGCCTTTGAAGTTCAAGGCTTTGTATGAAACACTATTAATTTATTTTACCACTTAGATTAGTTTTTCTCATTTGGGAGGGAAGCAAGAGGGTTATGGTTGAATGTATCTCTGTTTACCTACTTTCAAAGCAATTGTAACTTTGTTTAGGTGTTTTTATTTGGAAATTTTTTTTAGCGGTGCTGTGTTGTGCAGTTTGGCCAGAATTACAGAGCTGGATTGTTGTTCTTTGGCTTATCTGCAGACTGCTAGAAGAGGTTGTGAGGCCTCCCAAATGCGAAGGACTCCTTTCTGAGAGTAAGTGGTGAGAGCTTCCTGTCCTGAGGACAGAGAGGAAAAAAATACTTGTACTAGCTAAACAAACAGTCACAGAGAGCTGCCTCTGTATTCTCCTCCAGTGATGAGTTGATGTTGTCCAGTTGACTAAATGAATTCATAGAATCATAGAAAATGAGGGTTGGAAGGGACCTCAGGGGGTCATCTAGTCCACCCCTCTGCTCAAAGTAGGACTGTTCCCAACCAGATCATTTCAGCCAAAGATTTGTCTAGCCAGGTCTTAAAAACCTCTAAGGATGGAGATTACACCACTCTGTGGGTAACCTGTTCTGTGGTTTACTACCCTCCTAGTGAGAAATTTCTTCCTAATATCTAACCTAAACTTCCCTTGCTGCAACTTGAGACTATTGCTCCTTGCTCTGTCATCTCTCATCACTGAAAACAGTCTAGCTCCATCCTCTTTGTAACTACCCTTCAGGTAGTTGAAGGCTGCTATTAAATCCCCTCAGTCTTCTCTTCTCTAGACTGAATAAGCTCAGGTCCTCAGACTCTCCTCAGAAGTCATTTGCCCCAGCCCCCTTACCATTTTTATTCCCCTCCAGTGGATTCTTTCCAGTTTGCCTACAACTTTTTTGTAGTGGGCACAGTACTCCAGATGTGGCCTTACCAGTGCTGAATAGAAGGGAATAATCACTTCCCTTGATTTGCTGGCAACACTCCTATGGATGCAGCTCAGTATGCCACTAACCTTCTTGGCACACTTTTGCCTCATATTCATCTTATGTCCACTGTAACCCCCAAGTCCGTTTCTGCAGAGCTGCTTCCCAGCCATTCAGAACAAAAGAATCCCATGCACCAGTACAGGCTTGGCTCTAAGTGCAGGACTTTTCACTTGTCCTTATTGAACCTCACGAGATTTCTTTTGGCCAATTCTCCAATTTGTCTCAGTCACTCTGAATCCTAGCCTTACCTGCCAGCTGACCTACTACTCCCCCCAGCTTGATGTCATTTGCAGACTTGGTGAGGCTGCACTCTATCCCATCTTCCAGGTAGTTGATGAAGATACTGAACAAAACCATCCCTATGGCCGACCCCTGGAGCGCTCCACTTGATACCAGCTGCCAACTAGGCAGCAAGTCATTGATTACTACTTTCTGAGCCTGATGCTGCAGCCAGTTTTCTGTCCACCTTATAGTCCATTCATTCAGCCCATACTTCCTTAGCTTGCCAGGTAGAATGTTGTGGGGGATCATATCAAAAGCTTTGCTAAAATCCAGGTACACCACATCCACTGGTCTCCCTGCATCCTCAGAGCCAGTTACCTTGCCATAGAAGGCAATCAGGTTGGTCAGGCATGACTTGCTCTTGGTGAGTCCATGGTCACAGTTCCTAATCACCTTTTACTCCTCCAGGTGCCTAAAAATGGATTTCTTGGGGATCTGCTCCACGATTTTTCCAGGGACAGAGTTGAGGCTGACTAGTCTGCAGTTCCCTGGATCTTTCTTTTTTCCTTTCTTAAATATGGGCACTATGTTTGCCTTTTTCCAATCATCTAGGACCTCTCCTGATCACCATGAGTTTTCAAAGATGATGGCCATGGCTCTGCAACACGTCAGGCAAGTCCCTCAGGTGCATCCTCTCCAGCCCCATGGACATGTATGTGTCCAGCTTCTCTAAATAGTCCCTAACTTGCTCTTTCAAAACTGAAGGCTGCTGCTTACCTGCTCCCCAAACTGTGCTGTCCAGTGCAGTAGTCTGGAAGCTGACCTTGCCTGTGAAGACTGTGGCAAAAAAGGCATTGTGCACTTCAGCTTTTCTGTACCTTCTGTCACAAGGTTGCCTCCCTCATTCAGTAAGGGACCCACACTTGCCCTGATCCTCCTCTTGCTATTGACATACTTGTAGAAATCCTTCTTGTTGCCCTTCATGTCCCTTCCTACCTGCAACTCCAATTGCACTTTGGCCTCCATGACTTCCTTCCTGTATGCCCAAGCAATATTCTTATACTCCTCCCAAGTTGTTTGTCCAAGTTTCCACTTGATGCCATCACTGTTGTTCTAGACCAGTGGTGGCCAACTCCCTTACCTCGAGTATTGCTTTGAACCTGCACTCCCAGAGGCATGTCTGGAAGAGTTGCCCTCTGGGGCTTTGGAATGGAGGCAGGAAAAATTTGATCCTCTGCTGTAGACATGCAGAGTAGATCAGGGGCAGGATGTTGCCAGAAGAGGAGGTGTCACCACCATGAATCAGGTTAACCCATTTCTGTTCTTGTAACTGTTGCTGTCTTAAATGGCCAGCAAGGATCAAGAGCTCTGAATTTGGGGGTGGCTGTGGGCCAGGGAAGGGTTAACCTGACTCTTGGTGGTGATATCTGACACTTCCTCTTGCAGTAATAACCTGCCTCTGCTCCATTCCCTGCCTCTGTTCCAGTGCCTCCTTTTACTGGGCATCCAGGGTTTTTGTGCCATACATAGATAGCACCTTCTCATTCCACTTCTGGTATGAATGATGCATGTTGGTTACCTCTGTTCTAGACCTGGCTGTGCTAACCTACAATGAGATGAATAAGACCACTGATAGGATGAAGGTTTAAAAAAAAAAATAGTTTGTTTATATCCAAGTCACGTTCAACAGAGTGTACTATACAATATGGAATGTAAACTATTGTATTTTATTTTAGGAAACTGATTTGCAGTGCATATCTAATTGAGCTGATAGATGGCAGAACTGCCTCCGAGAAGTTTCTCTCAAACTAGATGTGAAATTAATGGTGTCAAGATTTATAATGTTATTGACCACACGCACCTTCCTGAATATAATTTGCCTGATAGCCTAATATGTCACATTGGATCTCACATTCCTTGTAAGACAGTGTAGTTTAGAGTTTAAATGAAGTCTTTTCCAGAATATTTTAAGTATGGTACTTAAGAAAACCAGTTTTCTTCATTGTATGCATGATGGTACTTGGATGAGGAGGGCATTCTGTATAAGTTATTCATTTTACTTTCAGAATAGGGACAACAAAAGTTGATGATTGGGGAATTCACAGCTATTAATGAAATGGGGGTGAAAGCTTGCTTCTCTCCTTTTTGGGTAGGAGAGAGTTTGTGCTTCTAGTTTGATCCTGGAAAATAACATATGTCCTTGAACAGCAGATATTTGTTTGGTAGAACAGCAGAAAACTAAAATCAAAGCAGTTCATTCAGCAGTCTGAGCTCCATTCTTATGTTTGTCTCTGTAACGTCAGAGATGGTTCCCTTTTATACTGTACTGCACAGACATCTTTAGGGTATGTCAGCCCTAAATAGCAGAATTGATATTGTTGTTGCCTCTGACCCGTACTCATTGAATATATACACTGAAACCCTCTGACCATGACTCTTGGTGACAATCCATTCTAACTCCAGAAGCTCTGCTTAACGTCAGAACCTGAGGTAAAGCCCCCTACTAACATGCCCCTCCCGATTGTGTTTGGAACCAAGCCTGTAGGCAACAAACACAGGAGATTGTCTAACAGCAATCCCACAGTTCCCTATTCTTGACAGGGGAGATGGCTCTAGCTCTTGTACCCAGCCTCCTGGCTCCATTATCCATAATTAGAGCTAAGCATGGAAGAAGAAACGAGAGTGATTCTTAGAAGGACTCTGCTTGAGGAACAAGTAGCACAACTGTGTCTGACTGGAATGCAAAATGCAAGGCAAGCTATAGATGCAGAGAGATGGTGCACACTGATTGAAGGTGACTTTTGGGCTAGGGACAGACATTCAAAAAGCCTGAGACTGAATTGATTCAATCTTTGCAAGTTAGTCTAACCTGGCTAGGCTAAATCAGTTTTGTAACTGGACAGACATGCCAGAAATGCAGGCATATGCCTGCCCTGCAGTGACTCAGGCTAGAAGCTGGGGGGTGCTAGAGCAGCCCTCCCTTCCACGGCATGGGAGGTATGGCCAGGCTCTGGCAGGACCTCTGATTAACCCAGCAGGCAATTGGTAACAGTGTTTATCACGCAATTAAGAAAACAACAGAGGGATATTGTTAGCTACTTGTTGATTCTGCCTGTTAATTCAGTACACAGGGTAGCCAGCATGAGGTCTGCTACTTAACACACAGACACCTCCTCAGCAGGGCAGAGGAGAGGAGGGAATTCCTGCTTAGCACGGAGTGGTGCAGAGAGGAGGGAAGTAGCCTGCAAGTCTGTGGAGCTGCAGCCAGGGAGCAGAGAGGGGCCAGCCCTGCTGTGAAGCAGAGGGTCCCACCCAGCCCAGAGAGCATGCCAGGATGCTGGGGGTGTCTGGTTTATCTTAGGCCAGAAAGGGGTCTGGGACAAACATTGCATAAACTGATTTGAGCCAAGTCACTTAAGTCTGATACTACATTCAGCCAGGTTAATCTTAAACCGGTTTCAGCCAGTCTCAGACTGGATTATGTGCACTGAACATCTGTTCTGTTACAGGTGTAAACCAGTTTCTGATCACTTAAACCAGTTTATGTGTTGTCTGTACGTAGCCTTGGGGGTTGACCTTAGATGTCATCCTAGATATACCCTATGTATAAACAGTCTTCCTAATAACCACAACTACTGCTGAGAGAATAAGCCCTACCCACTTGATCCTCCTAAGGTGCACCAGGGATTGATTGATGGGCAGACTTCAGGGAGATGGTAAGGACAAATTTATTGTTATTTCTGGGATCCACCGGGAAGCAATTCTATCGTCACTTTCCTCCCCGGGAAGAGAAGGTATTAGTGGGAATTGAACCTCTCACTTCCTCACAGGAAGAAATTCTTGAGCTACACATTTTTGACTCCTTAACTTTGGGTGAGATTGTATCATTCAGGCCTGATCTACATATTGTTTTTGTAAACTATTTTTGTTGGCCATGTGATGTTTTACTGTTACAGTCAACTAGTATATGTTGATATTAGAGTAGTATAAAAGTACTACATACCAGTAGCTTATTTAGCTTCTCCTTTGAACATAGCCATTATTGCTGGTCAGAAGTTTTTCAACAAAAATATTTTATTGGAAAATGTCCATTTGTTGAAGCTGAAACAATTTTCAATGAAAATTCCATTAGGAAGGTTTCTCAGGTCCAGGATGAAATTTCTAGGAAAGAAACAGGATCTCTAGTACTTCTGGTATGTCTGTCCATCATGTGTTTCATCTCTCATTGTGAATAGTTTTGACATTTGAATGGAAAAGTTTGAAATTTTGAAAAATTCCTTGCAAGGTGACTTTCTTGTTTTCTGGCCAGCAACAGTAGCTGTTATTTATGAAGTGCCTTTTGATTAATATATGTAGACATTTGGGGTTTATCTTACTTTAACGATACCAGCTGTGTATATGTACGTTTCAGGCTATGACTTGTGATTATTGAGTTGGTTCATTCTTTGAGAGAGAATTCTTAGCAAACTGAGATACTGTGGATAAATATGTAGAAATATTGCTCTTACACAAATATAACTTCACTGGAGCTGAGAAGCCATAGGGAATGAAACACTAATACCTCCATGTCATTTTAGAGCTAAACAGTTAGTCAGTCTTTTAGTGTGAATGTAATAAAAACAGGAAAAGTTCCCACTATACTTCTGTTAGAGTGATGAGATAGGTAAATAACAGAATGAATCAAAGTTAACAAATGTATTGCAGAAGAAAAAGTTAAATCTGATCAGGGCAAAAGCATCCTTAATTACATTAAGTCCTAATTTACATCTCATTTCCCAGACAGGTCATGCAAAATGGCAGGAGAACAATCAAAGTTTCATAATGTAGTAATCATATATTCAGGCAACAAGGCCATAAATTAAAGCCAGGATAAATGAAATCACGGATGGAGATTAAGTTATTCTTTTATCTTCAATTACACTTATTCTTTGAATATCTTGTAAGCCCACACACATACTGAGAGGCACACGAGAACAAATTTTATGGTAATGCGGTTGAATGCCAGATATTTATCTCCTTTTGAGTGGTGTAATTTGAGAGTAAGTCCATTAGATCAGTGCAGTAAAACTGGCTTCAGCAAGAAGAGAACTGGATTCCTAACCTGAGAATGGAATCTTATTTTTTTTCTTTTCTTCTTTTACTCTATAGGCTGTTCTTCAAGTACTTTTGCTTTTTAGTTGCAGTGAATGCAACAGCATGTATTTTTGACATTTCTTAAAGACCTGTGGGGTTGTACGAATGAGCGTGATCTCATGTTGATTACCAAATCATGTTTTAAGTTTCTCTAGCCATTTGGGTAGGATCTTCAGTTGGCTTGGTATCAAACTGCCCTGGATTTTGTAGTGCTTTTATACCTCAGCCAAATGAACCCAGCTGCCTTTAATGGTTGAGGTGATCTTGAAAAATGGGTTTGAAATGTAATATGATTTTTATTTTTTATTTTTGTAAGATAATATTTTATTGGCTATCCATACATATGCCTGATGTCAGGATGTGTCAGATGCAAATGACAGTATTTATCTAAACCAACTTCCAAAGTAATCTTAAAAAAAATTGGTTTTGTTATGGGTTATTTGAGAGAGGCTATTTCTTATCAAACTACCTGTGCTTATGTTGCTAAAACACTGTATTCCTAGAATGTGGTCAGTTAATACCTTGTCTACTGATACAGTCCTTCTTACTGTTTTTTTTCTTAGATAGCATTTTCTCTTAGGAGAAGAAATTTTTTTTTTAATGATAGGAAAGTGTTCATTATGGCAGTACTGGAAACAAGGTAGCAATAGGAAAAGCAGTAGTCTTAATCTGACTATTAAGGCATTGGTGATGGAGGCAAACTGCTAAGTAAATGATAAATCTTGAAACTGTAAGTTTATGGCCTGAAGCCATAAAAGAAGAAAGTTTGCTATAAATTCCAGGTAACCTAAAACTTCCTAGAGCTCTGGATGGATGGAGACCCTCTAGGGGAGACAGTCATTTGCTGGACTCTGTGGTGAGTAAGAAGAACTGACTAGTGGGGCTGGGCCTTAATTAGAGGCTCATTTACATGTCAGTTATGTGATAACGTGGCAAATGCCCTTAAAATTATAGTGATTTTTTTTATTTTGGATGGATATTGGATGTACAAGTGGACAGTGTCAAATATACCCATGATCAAGGTCACTAATCAAGACTGCAGTGGTTGGGTGAAAGAGCTCTGGGCACAACCAAGCAAGATGGAAAAAATGAGACTGCAGGAAATGCTTTTCTATGTGGGAACCACCTTGGAACTTTTTGTATGTAAATGGTCCCTTTGCAGACAAGAAATGAAACAGGCAGTTAGATGGACATCCAGGTGTCCGGCTTTTATTGGGTGCTTGTCCAAGTTGCACCTCTCCTGTTACCATGTTACACTTTTCCTGTTTCCATATGTCCAAAATTGCCTTTAAGCCACCTAAATCATATCTGCAGATCCATGTTATCAGCTGATTTTTATTGTTTAGGGGGCTTTTTTGTGGTAACTTAAATCTCCAATGTTTTATTTTTAGCTCCTGAATTTCTTCCATGAGGGTTTTTTTTTTAAAGTTTTAACTTTTCCATGTGGATCTGACTTATGCCTGAAAATGTGATTTTTACCTGCTTTGCAACTATTAAACCACTAGGTGCTGCTTGGTCTCACCCTTAAATCCATGGAAATCCATTGAATTTCTCTTGCAATGATTCAACTGGACACCAGGTGCTAATCTTGCACATTTTTACTGATTATTAATTTACTGGGTATTTCAGATTAATGAAAAATGAAATTGCAAAAAAAGACATGTTCCGCCTTTTCACACACACTTTGCTTCTGGTTGCCCTCTAACCCACTGCCACTTATCACAGCCGGCAGCCTCAGTCTCATTCCACCCAGCCCCCCAACTGATCTGGCATACCCGCACCTGACCAGGGGCTGGCGGTCCCCCAGTGGCCAATTGCTGAGCCAGCGACAAAACTGGTAGTGCACTTTCGGTCCCCCACAGCCAATCCTGCCAACGGGAGTGGGGGAGGTGGGGGCTAGTGTTTCCCCATGGCTGATCTTGCTGCCTGGGGGAGGTTCCCCTCACTGCAGATCCTGCGACAGCCAATCGCTGCAGCTGCTTTTGGGAGTGGCTGCAGCAATCAGCTGACGCTTGCCCCACCGCCCATTGCCTAAGTGGCGAGCACAGCCGGTCAGGAGGTCCACCAGTGCTCTCAGGGGTGCACGTGCACACCCATTCACCTTCTATGCATTGCCACTGTTGATTCAGAGCCGGCCAGCCTCAGCCTCATTCCACCAGGTCCCTCAACTTTTTATCCTGCTCCTGCTCATGCAGTAGGAAAGAGCCAAGGAGGGAGGGAGTGTATGTGGATGGAGAGTACATGAAGCCCAAGTAAGGTAATAACATTGTAGTAAAAAATTTGGGTTATATGAACCAAGACAAACAAAGAAAAAGGTACATTACATATATGATCCTTGAAACAAGCTAATGAAGCATATTTCAGTAAGTAGCTGCTTGGACTAGCTTGACCATTTGTAAGTTTTGAACATTTTAAAATCTTGCACACTGTAGGCCAGGCCAGTGAGTCATCAAAAGGAGCAGCAGGAAAGGCTGGAAGCAGGGCAAAAAAAAGGACAAAGAAAGATATTCATTGGTAAATACTGGCATATTCATATATGACACAGTAATATTAATTTTTAAATTATAAAGGGATTATTTAAAATGCAAGCTTAGTTGCTGATGCATTTACAGACTATGAGGACTTGTCTACATTGTGGTAAAGAAAAGATAATGGTGGATTCCCAGATGCTTTTTCAGTAATGAGTCTAAAAGGATATTCAAAGGATCAAATAGGCACCTGGCAGTGACATTATCAGCACGTTTTCTGGAGACAGAAGTGGCGTCAGGTGATTGTTTCAGCCTTGTGTTCTTCTTTTGCCTGTTGTGCCTGATGGGAGAAGCATACGAAGCATTGCATTTGGGAACTAGAAATATGAGGGAGGGGGAAGTTAAGAGCATAAGAATGAGTATTGTAAAACCACCATGCAGTCACTGCAGCCCTGAAATGGGAGTACCCTCCTGTATGCAAGCGCGGCAGGGGGAGAGGGCACAGGGAAGTGGAGAAAAGGCAGCTGAGGGGCAAGAAAGGGTGGGGAGGAGGACTTCATGCTGTTGGATACCTAGTAACTTCATTCACAGCAATTAAACCCCATTTATATGAAAGTTTAAGTAAACAATACAAGCCACCCTGCTTCAGGGCACAGCCCTCACTTACCTGTGTGTAAATGTCCTGGCTGGTTGTGGAGCAGGTTGGGGTGTCCTCTTTCAAGTGTTGCAGAAGCGGCCTCATCCTGCACTGAAATGCAGTACTGTACCCGACATCAGCAGCAAGCAGCAGAAATTGGTGCTGTGCCATCCAGGGGCAAGTGTCCTGCAGGGTTGGGTCCTTGTGCTGCTGGTGTGTTGCCATCTGTCATGCACCTCAAAAGTCTACAGCGTTTGCATCCCACTCACTCACTCACTGCTCCATGAATTTATAGGCACTCAGGGGACAGACACCCCACCTTCCTCCCTCTCAGCTGACCTTGTTCTGGTGTAAAAAACCCCTATACAAACCAGTCTGGCGCTGGCCTGGTATGTGCGTGAAAACCCCCATGGCTGGAAAAGCGTGCAAAAAGCCCACCCCAAGGAAGTGGTAAAATAACTTCCCTCTGCAAAAAAGACCCCCAAAAAAACGGGAAAAAAAATTGCTTGGGGCAGCTTTGCAAAGGGGGTGGGAGATGCAATGTTTGTGTACACTTGTGAGGAGCCCTGCAGAGCTTTGCATGGAAAGATTTTGTGCCAAAACTGCCTGAATGCCCCGTGCAACTTGCACCCAGGAAAACTGAGGGGCACCAGGCTAGGGCAGGGGGTGATGTTTGGGTATCTTGCACCTAGTGCCTGGTGAAAACAGCATGCAGCCCTAAAGCTACCCCCCAAACTAGCCCCCACCCAGCCTTGAGTAGATGTAATGCTTGTGTACGCTTGTGAGGAGCCCTGTGATGCTCTGCACAGAAAGATTTCATGCCAAAAACTGCCTGAGCACCCTGTGCAACTTGCACCCTGGAAAAGCAAGTGGCACCAGGCTAAGGCAGGGGGTGATGCTTGGGTAGCCCAAAGGGTACCCTGCACCCAGTGCCTGATAGAAATGGTGTGCAGCCCTACGAGTACCCCCTCCAAGTGCAATGCTTTTGTACACTCGGGGAGCATGGAAAGATTTCACGCCTCAGCCCTCCGAGCACCCTATGCAACTTGCACCCAAGAAAAGTGAGCAACAGAAGTGCTGTGGCAGGTTGTTTCTTGTCCTAAGGTGCTGCTTTGCAGTAGGGTAGTACTGAAAGGGCAGGAAAGTAAAATTGTTCTGACTTGCCTGCTAATGCATTTTACTAGTTATAGCATAATAAGCCCTTATGTGGTAAATCATGTCCATGGTATTTATTTAGCCATCATAAACTAAGAAAGGAAAATTAAACCAGGAACATTTTTAGCAGGTAAATGCTGATCACATGGATAACCGCTCATTGTGGCCAGGATTTGTGATTCTTCTCTAAAGAGATGTATTAAAATGCTGCAGAGGAAGTGATCTTATGGGTAAGCACCTGCAGTGATTATAGTGATGACCAAAAGCAGAACAGTAGGCTCAGTGAAGGATTCCAGTGAAGTCCTCCCTACTTGGCATCAGAGCAGAGGCTGCTTCAGTTGAGATGGGTAATAGAGCCCCTGCAAGCTGTGTTCTTTGTCAGGAGGAGAAATTGACCTTCCAGAACTTGGACTTCTTTGGGGCTGGATATTGAAATGGCAGTGGGAGGGAGGAAGGGAGGACAGTAGTGGCTAGCTACCTCATCAGTCATTCAGAGCTGTGGGAGGAGGACTGGCTTCTGGACTAGTGCAAAGGGATCCTCAGTTAACTTTGCCTAGTTATTATTCAGGTTCTCCTTAGGTACTGTTTCACTGTTTCCCACTCCCTTTAATAAAGTCCTGTTTAGTTAATGCTGAGGACCTGTTGCCTGTGCATGAGGAAAACATTGGACATGTGAGCATCAAGATGATGCAAGTTGGTTTCCCATGTTTCTAGATAGGGCTTGAGCCAATATTATTTGAATAGGTAAATGGGAACTCAGAAGGTAAAACTGGCCTTTTCATTGTCAACCAGTACCTAGTGGAAGGGTTTCTAGGCAGTGGTCAAATATTTTATGCCACCACTGAAGCTGGCACAGTCTGCATTAACAAACAAAAATCAACAGATGGACCATATGCAAACTTCAGTGGCATCTTTCAGTTTTCATTCCCTTATAATGAGTTAAAATTTAATTCCCTTGCTCAATAAATCATTAGTCTTACAAGACTTTAGCTCTACAACATCCTGTCACCAGCCCCCCTCCCTCCTCCCTGGATGGTAAGGAGAAGGGAGGTGAGTGGTGTTTTGGAACTGCACTGAAACAGTAGGGATTCCTATAGCTGTGGTGCCCATGTTAACAAGCCCCACTGGAAGAATTCAACCTGCTGATATCAGTTGTTTGGCTTGTGAGCATCCTTGTGGACTGGATGGGTCACCTCTGTGGTGCAGATCTGACTCATATGCCCCATGTTTGACACTCCTGCTCTATCACAGTTAAATTGTTGTGTCTTCCTTTGATATCAGCATCCTTTCACTACGGCTGCTGAGTGGTAGCAGAATTTGGGGAGTTTTCTTGCCAGCTATCCAGTAGAGTAGAAATCCAATGATATGAAGACTGTGTATATTTAAGTGTAACTCTGTTTACACATACAGATACAGTGGCGATACATAGAGGGTGCATGGGAGTGCACGTGCACCCCCTGAGAGCACTGGTGCACCCCCTGACCGGCCACGCTCACCACTTAGGCGATGGGCAGGGGGAGCAGGTGGGAGCATTGATGCTCCCCCTGCAAGCACTGGCTGGAGAGTGGAGCACCATTTCACTCCCAGAAGTGGCCGCAGCGATTGGCTGTCAGCAAGATCAGCTGCAGGGGGATGCCCTCCCTGCAGTCGGTGGGATTGGTGCCCCAGTTGCTGACTAGTTGCTGGGGGGGCACATGCCCCCCTGACTAAGGTGGCACTAGTTGCCCATGTATAGATACACCAGTTCCAGACCAGAGGAAATAACTAGCAGCATGCAAGCTGTTTTATTTCCTTTAAAAATCTCATAAAGGAGACTGCAAATATTCTACTGTCTGCCATGGTTTGTCTCAAAGCACCACTGAATGACAGAACTCACAGCAGTATACAATTTCTTCAAAACTTAAATGCTTTATTGCACGGGCATCAAACTAGCCTCCTGCCCTGGGCCAGATCCAGACCATGACAGTTCTTTGCAGGCTGGATCCAGCTTGTGGCACAGGGTGGCTCGGGTGGCAGCAGCTCTGACTCTCTCACCTGGGGCACAATGATGGTAGCAGCTGTGACTTCTACTACATGCTGAATACTCCATGCTGTAGCTGCTGCTGTTGCCACATTCTTTGTGCTGTGGTGCAAGTGGATAGAGTACACTGTGGTGACAGCTCTGCCTTCAGTTCTGACATGGAGCCTGCTGTGCATGGAAGTGGCAGAGCCATTGACCAAGGAGATAAGGCCACTTTGGTGACTGATGATGTGACTGGAAGGTAAGCAGGGCTGTATCAATCCACATTCACCCTTCAGGTGCCAGTCACTATGTCTATCAAAACCCAAGAGCCTGAGATTCTGTGGCAAGAAACTCCTCATAGCCATGCCACTAACTTCTGGGCTAGGGACAGACTTTCAAAAAGTTTGTGCCTAAATTGATTAAATCTTTTCAGGTTAGTTTAACCTGGCTAGGCTAAATCAGTTTTGTGAGCCCTGCCCAGCCGGACAGACATCCCAAAAATGTAGGCACATGCTTGCAGTAGCTCAGGCTAGAAGTGGCCGGGGTGGGGGCAGGGGCGCTAAAGCAACCCTCCCTTCCTTCCACAGCATGGAGCTGAGGGTGGCATGGGCAGGAGCCTTGATTATCCCAGCAGGGAGTTGATAACAGTGTTTATTACCCAATTAAGAAAACAACAGAGGGACATTGTCAGTTACTTGTTGATTCTGCCTTTTAATTCAGCACCCACTGTAGCCAGCATGTGGTCTGCTAGCTAATACACAGACACTTCCTCAGCAAGGCACAGGGGAGGTGGGGATTCCTGTTTTGCAGACAGTGGTGAGGTGCGGTGGAAGGGGAGCTTCAGCCAGGGAGCAGAGGGGAGGGTCCAGCCTTGCTGTGGAGCAGAGAGCCCTGCCCAGCCTAAAGAGCATGCTGGGATGATGGGGGTTTCTGGTTTATCTTAAACCAGTAAGGGGTCTGGGACAGACATTGCATAAACCAGTTTGTGCCAGATCAGTTAAGTCTGATAGTACATTCAACCAGGTTTATCTCAAACTGGTTTTGGCCATTTTGAAACTGGTTTATGTACACTGAACATCTGTTCTGCTACAGGTTTAAACCAGTTTCTGATCACTTAAAATGGTTTGACCCTAGCCCTGGTGGCTTGCTGGTAGCCTGGTGTGTCAGATCTGGCCTGTAGGTTATATATTTGACCCCTTTTTTATTACATGCTTTAAAAACAAAAAAAAACCAAGCAAAACTCCACCCTTGTAAGACTGTCCCAGCAGTAGCGGATGACTTCTGTAAAACATGGAATAAGGACATATCAATATATAATATGGGCCCAATCTAGGAGTACTGGAAGTCAAAGGTTCTGTGTAGATCAGTGATTCTTAAGTAGGGTGCCATGAGATCCTCTTCATTGTGTTGTGGGGTGCCATGCAATGTCAGCTCTGTTTGATGTACATGGTTCACAACATCATAAATATGATTCACAAGATAAAACCCAGATATTTCAAATAGGAATCCAGAATGTCAAAAGCATTCTGACCTGTTGTGGTCTTTGAGTTTGTCGCAGGAGAAGAATTGCTCTATTTTTTTGCTGTAGTCAGAAAATGAGTGAAAACAAAGACCCAGCATTTTCCAAGAGGTGCCTTCAGTCTAAGAGGGTTGAGAGCCACTGGTATAGATGTATTGTTTTATCTTTGCAGAACACACTCCATTTTATACTGGCAAAATTCTCTGTGATGGCATGTGAATGAAATAAAGCAGAGATTGTAAAATACATGTCAGATTTTATATCCTTCACTGTTAATACTGATGGGGTAGTGAACAAAATAGATATGGAAAAATTCCAGTCTACCATTATCAGAAAAAATCCATATAACTCTCCTCAACAGAGTATCTGTGCACCTCACAAAATTAAAGAATTTACTCTTGCAGTATCCTTCCAAGGTTAGAGAAGCTATTACCCTTATTTTTTAGATAAACATAGACTGATTTGCTCATGGTCATATGGAAAGTCATGGCAGTTTCAAAAATTGAACTTTCATTTCCTGAGTCCTAACCTGGAGCTTTAGCCAAGAGTACATCCTTATGCTATGGTAGCAATATTACAAATCAGATGGGTATCTTAGTACAAGTGTTTAGTATGGTAGTGAGGTTTCAGAACACCTGCTTAAAAAATGTAATTAGGCAAATAAGTTCAGTGCCTGAATTTGATTCTGTGACATCATAAAATTTCTTGTTCTGCTGAATAACACTGCTGATTAATGCAACTTCACAGTTACTTTTCTTCTTGCGAAAATGATCCTTTGTTAATGTGCCAAAAGATCTTGTCATTTAAAAATATTATTTTAATTTCTGTACTTGCTTTCCTAGAGCTTAATGACCTCATCTTTAAAGCATTTTCCCCTAACAATTGCATCAGTCATCTTATAGCCCTTAAAAAAAGGAGTCTAAAAGCAAAAATACCTGCTCTTCCTTTTCAAAGGGTGTGAGCCTGTGAAATGCTGAACTGCTTTGAAGTCAGTAGAAGCTGACAGTTCTCCTACAAGATGATTACCTTGTAGGAGGTATTAAAATGTGGATAATGCAGCCTGTTACTATTGGCCAGAGGTCTTCATGTTACTAATAATTTTGGTCTATGTATTGTTATATAATGTTATTATGGGATAATCAGATATCTACTAAAAATAGGTGAATGTTTTTATTAAGGTCTCATAGTTTTAAAGAATGTTGCTAGAAAAGAAACAAGTTGGGGAAGCCCTAAACAAAGCCCAGTATCAGAACTTATAGATGTAACTGATGCTTAGATTTTTTTTTTTTCTTTTTACAGCTATATAAGTATTAATTTAGGGGTGATTTCTTTCTTGGGGTGCAACTTCCATGAAACAATTTGAACCTGGACCACACTTTCATGATTCATGTTTACAAGGATTCACTTAAGATATGTAAAGAGAGTACAGACACAGCACACTTGCTTTAGCTCAGTTAGCCACCTCTGCATGGGTTCATTAAATGCTGCTTATCAGAAATAGTGAAAGCTATTGGAAATAAAACATGAAAGGTAAGAGGGGCAGACACAGAACTGGGTCATTTCAATAGAATTTTATTAATATAGGTAAATAACTCTTTCATAATGAAAGAAGGCTGGCATATGAAAATTTAATGATGACAGATCTGAATTCATCTGACTTTTAATCTTGTTCCTTTATTACTAAAATTAAGAAAAAATTACAAATAAAATCTTATTATGGATTTGATGTTTTAATGGCTGGATAATTTGATTGATGTATTAGGTGTAGTAAGACCAGGAAGGGAAGAATAAGCTAAAGTAAATTCAAAGCCAGTTGAATGACTTTGAGAGGGTTTTTGTAATTTGTTTTGCAGTCAATTTTTGTGAAAGGCTCTGGTCAGAGACTTGCCACATTTTTGATGGTGTTAGGAGTGCAACATGGCAGTATTCTACAGAGGGCCAAATTTTGGGCTTTCTTAAGGGACTTTGCGGCAAAATAAATAAAGGAAGCAAGACAAGTTGTATAATAAATCTAAATAAATATTGTTGCAATTGTTGCACCTGGCTAGGATTTTTTTAGTGAAGCAGCTAGGTGCAACGTCGTGCGTGGCTCAGTTTCGTTACCTGCGTACCCAGTTGATGGCTTGTGATCAATTAGGCTGTCAGTTTGTTTTCATTTCCAAATAAGGAAAGCTCTTTGTCTGGGCCATGAGCATTTGCGTTACATGGTTACTAGATGGCACTAAGTCCACACAGCAATGTGCAGAAAGAGGCTTCAAGGGATGCACCAGAGCAAAGGTGTAACTACATATTTTGGCACCCTGAGCAAAGCTGCCAGGGGAAAGGGGGTAGAGGGCTCCTCTATCACAAGTGGAACAGCCCTGTGCTCCCCCAGCCATGGGAGCTAGGCTGGAGAAGGCCCATGCAGCTGGGCTGTAAGAGTTGGGTACTGGGACACAGCAGGAGTGCACTGTGCTGCCTGACCCTAGAAGCTGAGCTGAAGCAGCTCTCCTATGGCCAGGCACTGCAGGGTCTTATCTGTGTTAGGGACTCAAAGGCCCCCACTCATTGCTCCTCCCATGTCCCTGTACCTGGTTCCTTTGGCTTTGCAGCATGGGGCGGCTTCAGTTTGGCTTCTTGGGCTGGGGATGTAGGGCTGCTCTAGCTGTGGCAAAGACTGGGTGGGATGGGGTGGGGAAAGGCATCATTCTGCCATCCGCTTTAGGTTGGCACCCAGAGCGGAAGCCCCCCCAACTTATGTTGCTATCCCAGAGTATAGGACCTAGAGCCTGTGGGATGAAGAGGGGTGTTTGTTTTGTGTACTGCAGGTTGAGGAATCAAATGAGAAAATTCCGTGTTTCTAAACTTGAACTGGCTCCTTATCGAGACCTGTTTACAGAGGAATCTCAACCATCAATTGTCCTGACACATGTTATTTGGAAGAAATGAGGCATATGTGCAGTATGGAGGACTAACAAGACACCAAGCAACAGAAGGGAGTCAGCATCAGGGTGGAAGAGAGTCATCTCCCTCCATCAACCATAGCACAAACTAGAAATAGAGACTACTTGAAAGAATGAGGCCCACAGGCTGCAATGGGTTAATTCTCCAAGTTTTCCTTGTGTTGACTTCACCCTGCCCGTTCAGCCTGTTGTTATTCTGTCATTATATTTAGTTTAAACTCCACTGCTGTCCTGAGTCTGGAGCTTCCTTGTGAGACCTGTGTCTTGGGGTAGCTTAGAGTGGTGTATTTTGCCATTGCAATATATGGCTATTTGATGGCCATTTGAACAAGATGTGATCTCTGGTCTGTAGTAGCCTTAAGTCCTTTGGTCTTCAGAGCATGTTGCCTATCTAGGTTGAACCTTTGTCCCCGAATCTCATGTACCACATGCACCTTAGTTGCAAAATGCACTTTTAATTTCTCATATTTCAATTCTTTCCTCAGTGTCCCCCAGACACCAGAGTTTCTGGGAGGTGGGCCATAGTAATCTTCTGTGATCACATACATCCTATCATTAAACATGAGCCAGCCTGTTCTGACCTCTTCTCAGGGTCTGAGTGAGATTATCTGAAGCTGTTGAGTCATCTTCTGCCATTTACCGTATTTTTCCTGTTTCATATAGGCTGTCACTTGGATATTTTTGTTTGGACAATGTCTCTCTTGTTTCCTTTTTCTCTAATGAGGCAGTGTGTTTGGGTCTTAAAGCATGGAATTCATTTTTCTCATTATATCCCCAGGGTTTAGCACTATATAAAGAGTAAGTTTTTGCTTCTTTTTTTGTGCAAAACTTTTCTGTCTGGACATTGTGCATTCTGTGCTGCCTATTTGCTCTGTTCCTATGTACCACCTTATTTGCCTGTTAATCTTACACTCTTCCCTGTGGGACTTATTAGACAGACAACTGCTGCCATACATAACATGTGGTAGGCCTGTGATTTTCAACCATGGTGCCAGGAGGTCCTTTAAGGGTGTGATGGGATGCTGTTCTGTAAAAATGCTATTAAGTGTTCAAACACTTGCACATGGTAAACTCGGACATTTCAAATATGAATCAATAGTTTCAAAAGCATTCTGGCCTATTGAAGTCTCTCCAAGTTCTTTGAAACAGGGCAATTGCTCTAGTATTTTTCCATAATCAAAAAATGAGTGAAAGCTAAAGAGATGACATTTCTAAGGGGTCAAACAAGGTTGAGAATCACTGTTCTAGGAGGCAATGAAACAAAAACAAGAAGTGATGGATTTTGAAATCTGGCTATTCCTCATTTCATTTGGTTATAATTACTCAGTTTAAGAGTCTCATTCAAGTTAAGTGGAGGAAATTTTATAGACTTTTTATGCTTGCTGAAAAAAATCACCACTTGTAGCTCTGATTGACAGTTTTCCTGGTTTTGATGCTAGGTGCAGATGATGTTTTATTTATCCAAGATCAACAGAATAATGCAGCTCAAAGACTCAGAGGATACAAGTAATTCTGTAAGGAAGTTGATCTGTATAAAGCTGTTCAAAAGTTAAGTTTTCCTTCTAAAACAGAAGGTCATTAGAGTAAAACGGCAAGATCAGTGACTGCTTGTGCTGCATTTCTACTATTTAAAATTATATCAATCACCTATTTTCTTTCATGCAGAGAAATACTACAATAACCTTCTTTAGATGTAAAGCCACACTTTGGTTCCTTTAAAACCATTAAAATGAAAGGATGTACAAGACCACCCCTTCTAAATGATTCTGGAGCTTTTCCAAGGAGGCAAGGATAAATGAACCCATTAACAACTACAATTCAAGTAAGAACAATTTTTTCTTCAGAATGTTATTTATTTATTTATTTACCATGGTGCCTAGCATTTGATGGGCACCCCAAATTTCCATTGTTCAGAGGATACAACTGCACACAATAGTATGGGATTTGTTCCCTGCTAAGACTCTAATCAGCTGGCTCTCTTGCCTGAGTGGGTAGTTTCAGATAAATCATTAATCATACACAATACAGTGGTTTACAAGGGATGTGTCACCATTTTTAAAACTTGTGACTGGTAATCCCTATAGGCAAATGATGCAAAAGCCCTTCAATATGACAGACAGTATGATGATTGGAACATTTGCAAATCTGTTCATGCTTCCTAGAATTGTACATTGTTCAGGATTAACGGTACAATACTCAGCAGTGGTTACAAGCCCCTGGAGGCCCTTCAGATTCCCCCTTTTTACCCTGCTCCCTCTGGGGACAGTCTCCCCTTCACTCACTCACCATGTCTTGATGTTCCTTATGGTTATGACAAGGGAGGCTGCCCCAGGGCTTCCCAGACCTAGTCTTGCTCTAAGGAACACCTGGAAGTGGTGGCACCTTACCTTAAAGGCTAATTACACCTCTCCACAGCTCTCCTACACCATGCCTGATGCCTTACAGATTTTGAGTCACCAATTCGGTGGGATACTTCTTCCTTTGGCTCCAGGCCACTCTAGGTCTTTCCTTTTTTCCCCTTTTTTGGGGGGTTTTAGCCTTCCCAGCTTCCATCTCTCTACTGTGGCTGATCCCACTTCTCTAGACCTTCCATAAGAGACTATGAATCCCCCTGTAATATTTGAAAATCATAACCTGGGGGCATCTCCAATTTTATTAGGACATCGTGATAAGCAGCCCAATTTTTTTGCAACCCCCTGCAAGAGTCAGTGTAATTTGAATCCTGCCTGGGTCTGGCCTGAGCCCTTGTCTGGTCATGTGATGCCTCAGTTGACCTGACTACAGGGCCATTCTTTAACCACTGCTCTGCCAGCTGGCCGGGCTCTCAAAACTCTGCCCTTAATGGGGTTGCATTGCTCCCCAGAAGCAGGGCCAGGGTTCCCTGTTACAAGGACAAACAAGAGAGTAAAAACAGAAGTGTGACTGGATTTGAGGTAGGCCACAACTTTAACATTAAACAAGAGGTGCTTACTGTTAAATCCTGACTCCATGCCGCGCCCAATGACTAAGGAGACGATGATCCAATTGTTCATGGATCCTGTTACTCGTTAGCCAGAACAAGCAGGGCGCAAATGCTAGCACACATTGCTCGCAACAGCTTTATTCAGAATGGTGGCAGCTTCGGGCAAAGGTCCCTCGCAGACACACAGCCCGTGAACCAAGGGACCTGCATTGAACATTAGTTCTTTTTACCTTTTATACACCTTGGTTTATGCTCATTAACACTCACTCCACTTTCGTCCCTCCTTTTGTTCCACCCATTTCTTCTTCTATCTCAAGCTCTGCCTTTGTTTACTGTTTACTTCATTAGCATGAGATTGCCTATGCATTTCACTAATTTACATGCCACTCTACTAAGCATGCACGCCTAAGACTTTGACCCCGGCTTCTTCTGGTCACTTGCTGGCTCTTTCTGGTTTCTTGCTGACTCTTTCTTCATTTCCAAGGTCTTGCTTCTGCTTTATCTCCTGACCATAGCTGGTGGGCTGCATCTTGTTCTGTTTACACAATGGGATCTAACACTACGGCCTTGTTAGAAAACTGCTTGTCTAAGCATTTGCAATGTTATTTTTAATATATCATTCTGCCTCATGGTCAGCAGCTTTTGATGAGACACGGATTAAAGCCTTGCTTCAGCTGCAAATCCAGTGCTCCCCAAGATCCCAATATTGTCACTCCCTCATAGAATTAGTGTAGGCAGCAAAAGAGAAACCCAGACAGTTCTCCAGAGGTCATCACTCTTCCCTCACAATAAACCCCTTGGGCCTGGCAAGGTAGGTGTTACTTTTGTGTTACTTGGAAAATGGACTGACCTTTGCTTATCATTGATGACAAGTGAGAGGGTGTCTAGGTTACTCTCCAGCCTAGGACCAAGCTAGGAACTGGGAGGACAGTACCATAGTGACACTTCTCATTGACATGAATATGCAGCTGAATATTAACTGGATGCTTAGTGTTATTATAGCACTACTAGTGCCTCTCCATTTTATAAAAGTTTGGATAAATGTTAAGGTTTAGGACTTTTTTGACTTGCCAGGGAAATTAGGTATGCTGTTTGCACAGGAAGGCCCTGGCTTTCCTTAGGATTCTATCATTTTACTTTGTGTTACTAATCTTTGTACAAATTTTGGAAATTAACAAAACCACATTACATTACTAGTTCTACTATACAAACCAAAATATTGTCACCCTAACACTTACCTTCAGTCCTAAGCTAGCAGGCATTGATGGGTGTGGAAGAGTGTGGTGGACTTTTCAGGCTTTGCTCGGCTATCTGGGCTTAGGAAACTGTGAATGTGATTGGTGGGACAAAACCCAGCAATCAGAGACAGGCAGGGGAGGAGCCAGGAGGAGAGTCCATTCCATCTCTGCTTCAAAGTGGGGGGCCCCAGGAACGGGCCTAATTGGGAACTGCAGTTGCAGCTCCCTGACTGGTTCATTTTCAATCTGGGAGTGGAGCCCCAGAAGGGGATATAAGCAGCTGTGTGCCAAGCACATGGCACAATCTGTGAGGGAGGAAGAAGGAAGAGGTCCTGGGGCCAAGAAGAACTGGGACCAGTTGCCAGCTGCCCAGAAGAGCCGAAAAGATCCTGCCACTGAATAGAAGTGGTGGGCGGTGCAGGAGTTCCTGCACAGAGAGTCTGTGAGGGACCAGGACCCTGGAAAACACAGCAGGGTGGCTCAGGTCTCCAACCGTGGCACAAGGCTGGGTTCAGTGCAGTCATTGCTGCATGGAGGGTCCTTGAGGGATTGGGACCTTGGGAGCTACAGCATTGTGGCTTGGGTTTCCAACCATGGTGTGAGGCCGGGCAAAAAGCCAGTGCTATTGCGGGGTGAGTCATTGCAAGGCATAATGCCCTGGAGAAGGAGGGGCTGGGTGGTCTGGGACCTATTTCCTGCAGTGGGTCCACAAGGGCCCTGGGAAGGGAGTGGTTCCTGAGCACAGGGAGCAGTATTAGGAGCGGCATGGCCATGGGCATGCATGAGGCAGTCTAGGCCTGCAACTCTCTGTGAGAAGGATTGACTCGTGGGGACTTGTGAGCGAGTCACGCCACTGCCCAGAGGTCTGGAACTGAGCCCTCCCCTGGAGCAACATTAGCCAGGCCAGGGCAGCTTATAGACAGTCCCCATCCAGCTCCTTGGGACACAGGAGTCAGTGGAGCAATGGAGTTACTTTGATTTACAACATCCTGAGACAGGGGAGACAAGGTGTCTGCTTGCTCGTTATCTTCTTGTAGATGGTTTGTTCTTCTCGAGGCTGCTTTCTCAGTAGACTGGGTATGATTGATACCATATTCATTCACTCACTCATGCATTCATCTAAAATTACTTTTTGATAATATTCTCAAAATAACCTGACATTCAGCCTAAACTTTCCTAGGCCTTCCTATAGGATTAGGCTCAATTTCAAGACTCCTCTAACTCTGTCCCCCACACCCACCCTCAAAGTCCTTCAGTGCAATCCCAAATTCCCTTTAATTCTGGGAGCTGGTCCTTTGGTCTTATTTGCATTAACCCTCCATTGCAGGTTGTAAGAAATAAATATTCCTACAACATACTGAAATTACTTTCTGACTTTCTGACTATATCAATTAGTCCAAATGTCTCCAGGATGCTACTGGGAAGGTGCAAAACCCACCAGGCCTCTGCCAACTTGGCCCCAATGGGGAAAAAATCCTTCCTGACCTCTGACAGAGGCCACTGGTCAGAACCACAGTATCCTAAACGCATAGCATCTAACTATAACTATGTAGAATAAGGGAGAAGCAGTCACAAAAGAGGTTCCAAGTACTTAAACAAAGGTTCAAACTCACTTCAGGGAAGGGAAACAAGGGGTCAATCAGCTCCCATTTCACTCTGGCTGGCTAATGGGAGAAGGATACTCTTTGCCTGAGAAGTGTGCTCCCGTGTGTTACCCCTATCTTCCCTTTTACAGGTTGCTCATCACCTGAAGTCAGCTTAGGTCTCCCTCCGATGAAGTGGGTGGCTAGTATTCTCAACCTGTATTCCTTTTTATAACGAGTAACTTCATACTTACCTATATTAGATAATTTAAAGATAAAATTCACTGAAGACTGTGGAATTTAGGAGGAGATAATATAGCAGTAAAAATCTCTGAGACTTGTCTACCTTGCCACTTTCTGCATTGTTACCAATGGGGATTGATTATAGCTAGGAATTTTGTTAGTTTAGATCCAGCCTCAGTGTTAGACTGAGTATTTGGATTTTGAAAACTTTCAAGACCAGCAATAAATTTGCTACAAGCATCTTCTTATTTAATAACTTCAGAAGTGTAAGATAGTTCAGAAGGGAATGAGATCAAAAAGCTCAAGGATACTTCATGAACTGAATGGCTTGAAGGGGAGTAAGTGGTCAGAAAATAAAACTCAATTTAACTTTATTGTGCAAAACAGTTTATCGACTTCCTCAAACCTGAAAGCCTGTTTCTGTTTTTCACAATCTAAACATCACCAGGACTTTGTGCCCCATTGCCCCACAGGTCCAGCAGATGAAATACATTTTGTGCAGCACCAGTTACTGTCCTTGAATTTCAGATCTTTATTTTGCTGCTCTAGACGTCACTGCTGTTCATTTAGGTTAACTGTACTCAACTTGCCCCACTTCTCCCCTTCTTAAAGTGTCCTTCATTTTTAGGAGCTCTGATCTCTGAATCTTTATATGCTTGTGATCATAAAAAGGATAAAACCAATTTTACCACATGCCTCTTTTTTGTCATGCTAAATTATCTGTCTTGTCTTTCCCTTTGTGATTTCTAACCACTTTAAGATGTCTAATCCTGTTGCAATCTTCACAGAGAAGACTTCAGCCAGTAAGGCAGTATATCTGACAAATTCAGACAATCCCCAATGCTGATAAGTTTCACTTGGATTCTTCTCTTTCAGTAACTTATTTAAAATAAGTTATGTGCCAGGAATGATGCTATTTAAGCTGATGGATAGAATTTAATGTTAGGTAGTTTATGCATCGTTTGACTTATTAGGTGAATTGATAGCTGAAGAAAGTGAATGGAGAATGTTAAATCTGTTTTGATTAGGACTGTAAGCGCCTCCCTCCATGAGGGCAGAAATGCTGATCAGTCTTAGGTAAATGGTGCTTAGTCCCCTACTGAATAAAGGATTGATCTCCTCTATAAAGGAAATCTCTTCCCCTGTGCTGGGACTGATGTGCACGTGTAGAGGAAGATAGGCTGTCCATCCTTTTGCACTAGTAACATGTTTTGTTCCTTGCTGCAGCACACTACAAAATATTTACAAAAGGCCTCCAGCTCTCTAGAATCTATCAGTAAATGCTGCTAGATCTGTTCTCAGGTACTAGCAGAATTGATTTGTACACATACTGAGTGACACTACCTGTCTTAATGTGAGCTTAAGTGTGTCAGACAGTCTGGTTTTACATCCACACTCAGACTGTACTCCATTAGTAGAATTTGCAGACCAGCCTTTCAGTACTTCCCTAACTAATTACTAAGCAAAGACCAGACTTTTTTTCAGTTTGGATCTATGAAAAGACTTTGACACAGCTATTTACCGAATAATGGTATCTGGGTTAAGGACAGTATGACTTCAATAATACTTCTCATTCTACAGTTCTCTCTGGCCATACATAGAAATTAACTACATGTGCAGTGCATTATACCAAGTTGCTATCAATATAATAAGGATCTACCTTTAGCTTGAAGAAGGGTGTTTGTACACGAAAGCTTTCAAAGAAGAAGTTTTACAACTATTTTAGTTGGTCTAATAAAAGGTATCAGATTTACCCAGATAACCTTGTCTGCTCACCTGTAGTCTTGACTTTCTCTACATTTAAATGAACATCTTCTTTGGGTTGTGCTTTATAGAATCATAGAAAATGAGGGTTGGAAGGGACCTCAAGAGAGTATCTATTCCAAAGCCCTGCTCAAAGCAGGACCATTGCCAACTAGATCACCTCAGCCTAGGCTTTATCTATCTGGGTCTTAAAGATCTCCAAGGACACAGTTTCCATAACTTCTGTAGATAGCCTGTTCCAGTGCTTTACTGCTTTCCTGGTGAGAGACTTCTTCCTGATATCTAGCCCAAACTTCCCTTGCTGCAATTTGAGACCATCGCTCCTTGTTTTATTATCTGTCACCACTGAGAACAGTTTAGCTCCATCCTCTTTGTAACGACCCTTCAGTTTAGCTCCATCTTCTTTGTAATGACCCTTCAGTAGCTGAAGGCTCCTATTAAATGCACTTCCGTCTTCTCAGTCTTCTCTTCTCCGGTTCCCTTAGTCTTTCTTAGAAGTCTGCTCCAGACCTCTTCAGGACTCTTGCCCTCTGCTGGACTCTCTTCAATTTGTTCACAGGCTTTCAGGTGGGGAACAGGGAGGGGGAGGAACTGGACATGGTATTTCAGATGTAGTCTTGCTAGTACCAAATAGAGGGGAATAATTACTTCCTTGGATCTGCTACAATGCTCCTACTAATGCAGCTCAGTATGCCATTAGCCTTCTTTGCAACGAGGGCACACTGTTGGATCACATTCAGCTTATTGTCCACAGTAACCCCTAGGTCCTTTTCTGCAGAGCTGCTGCTTAGCTAGTCAGTCCACAGCCTATATCAGTGTGGAATTGTTTCATCCTAAGTGCAGACCTTTGTACTTTCCTTATTGTACCTTATGGGTGCATCCAGATGAGCATGGGTGTTTGGTTCTCCAGGGACAAGTAGCAGTGGTGCACCTTGCACCGCTGCTACTTGTCCCCAGGGAATGCTTGTGGTACATGCTGCCTGTGTGTGCGCTGCTCTGATTTTCTTTTCCATGTACTTTTTTTTTGACCCCTGGATATCCAGTAGTAAAAAAAAACCTGTGGAAAAAAAAGTGGAGTAGTGCACTCATGGGCAGCATTCCCTTACAGTACAGAGAGTGTCTAAATGTGTGGTACATGGTGCCTCAGATGTGTCTGCAGCGCTACATATTGCACGGCCACACTCATCGACATGGTTGATCAGATTTCTTTTGGTCCAATCTTTCAATTTGTCTTGATTTCTCTGAATCCTAGCTCTACTTTCCAGTGTATTTACCACTTCTTCCCCTCAGCAAACTTGCTGAGGGTGAACTCCATCCCATCGTCTAGATTGTTGATGAAGATATTGAACAAAATCAGCCCCAGGACCTGCTCCTGAGGCTCTTGACTTGATACCAGCTGCCAACTAGACATTGAGCTATTGATTACTACCCTTTGAGCCTAAGGATCCAGCCAGTTTTCAATCCATCTTACAGTCCATTCATCCAACCGATACTTCCTTAGCTTGCTTGCGAGACTGTGGTGGGAGACTGTGTGCAGGGAATGATGATTAGCCCCTGTTAAGAAGAAACACAGTGATCTTATTCACTGGAGGTGCACATACAGCCTGCAGTGCAGCCGGATGATGTCATCCTGCTGTGGGCCATTTTTAAAGGCAGCTGTGACTGGTGGTGCGAGGGATGTCTCTGACTGATCCAGATGGCTGGAAGGACCTATAAAAAAGGTAACAACAGAGAAAGTGAGGGTCCCCAGAGAAGGGACTGTGGTGCAACCAAGAATGTTATAACACTTTACATGGAGGTGTAGAACTCAGCTGACTGAGATGGTTGTAGATCAGTGGCAATGTAGGTATATGACCACTATATAGCCAAATGATAGAGAGAGAAGGTACTGGGGGATTGGGCAAGTGGCAGCAAGAGGGATAGTGAGTGCCACAAGAAGGCATTTGGGGGTCAGTGATCCTGGTATCTCAAGGGACTGCAAGTAGAGTGAGAGGCATTGGGAGGGGATCAGGGGTGACAGATACCTTCTTGAACCTCTAAGGACTACTGCGGACCCAGTTGTGGGAACTTGGAGATAGGGGGATAGACTGTATTGTTACTAAGATGATGGATTTGAATGGACTGTATTATTGCCAAAATGATAGAGAGGCTGGCTGAAAAAACTCGCTGAGGCTGCAAGCAGGGTGAGGAGTTTACAGTCCTCTTCAAGATGGACCTCAAGATAGGGATTGCTTAGGCATCGACAGGGTATAAGGGGTGGTGAAACCCTGTACTGGAGCCCAGTACACTGCACACCTCTTGTCTCACATCTCTGCATGTCTGAGCAATATTTTTATACTCCTCCCTAGTTGTTTGTCCAAGTTCCCACTTCTTGTAAGCTTTCTTTTTATGTGTTAGTTCACTGAAGAGCCCTGCTAAGTGAAGCTGGGTTCCTGCCATACTTACTAATTTTCCTGCACTTTGGGATGGTTCATTCCTGGACCCTCAGTAAGGCTTCTTTAAATTACAGCCAGCTTTCTTCCCTCTCCCTCATCAGTTTGGCCTCCCAGGAGATCCTGCCTATGAGTTCCCTGAATTAGACCTTCTGCTTTTTTGAAGTCTGGGGTCTTTACTCTGCTGCTCTCCATCCCTCCTTTCCTCAGGATCCTGAACTCAATCATCTCATGGTTGCTGCTGCCTAATTTGGCACCCAATATTACCTTTTGTACCAGCTCTTCCCTGTTTGAGCAGTGGGCCAAGAAGAGCCCCTAGTTGGCCTCTCTAGCATGCTCCAAAAACTTTCTGGATTGCCTATGTACTGCTGTATTGCCCTCCCAGCAGTGTCAGTGATTGAAGTCCCCCTTGAGAACCAGAGCCTGTGATCTGGAAACTTCTGCCAGCTGTTAGAAGATAGCTTCATCCATCTCATCTTCCTCCTCATCTGGTGGTCTGTAGCAGACACCCACCATGACATTGCCCTTGTTTGCTGTTCCATCTGACCCTAACCCAGAGTTGTATCTAAATTTAGCCAAAGTCCCTGAGGTGACTTGATTTATTAGGTGTCAGAGCATACCCAATTCACACTGGCAAGACTAAATTCAGTGCAAGATGCATATTTGCCTCATGCAAGAAGGAGAGCAATAAAAAGGAGCTTACCCTAATCACTAGACTATAGAGATATTTAGCTGGGAGGAGGGAAAGTTTGGGTAATGGTGTCTGCTTCCAGGTTTATGACTTCTATTTTCTTTTTCTCCTTTTCCCTTTGCCAACTGACTAATGCAAGATGCACAAACAGTCATGGGAGCAAGGACCAGGAGACTCAAGTCCTGGCTCTGAGGTGTTGGCCACAGAGTCAAGCTTTTTCTAGATTCTCTTTTTCTGGCCTTCTTAGCTTCCAGAGGTGTCCTTCTGGCTCTGGCTATTGTATAGCCCACTAGTTTTTGGTGCACTCCTGGGAGATGATACATGTTAATTTTAATCCCTCAGGCTAAGGGTTTAGAATCAAGGTCTACTCATGGACAAGTGCTCTGAACAGTGAGCTATTATGCAAAATGTTCCACCTTTCTCTAACACTGTGCCCCCCGCACCTCCTTAGGTGCCTACCTCAGAAGAAGGACTAGGTGCAGTGGATCCTGAGTAGACAGAAATAAGTAATGTGCAACGTGGAATAAGGTACCAAAGCTCTGGAGAAGGACGAGTGTTCAGATTACATTCCTCTGCTCAGCATTTCTTACTGGCTACCTCTAGGTGTCTCTGCACTCTCAAAATCACTGTTTTGGAGGTGCCCAAATCTCCATTCTCTGTATAGCGAACAGAGGTATTTAATCCTCTGTAACTCTTTAGAAGCATCTAACTTTCCCTACTGGTTGCATCAGGATCCTAGGCCCATCCCTGTCTATTTGGATCCTTTTCCTTTGCTTGGGCATCTAATTTTTAGGCACTGCAATGGCTAAGCAGTCACTGAGATGCTTCTAGCCTTGATCTAGCCTTTAGTCTTTGGTGGATATTTTCAAAGGCACAAACAGTTTTATAGTGGAAATTGGGGGGGCTATCTACCAACTTTTGAAAATCTCTGTATCTTAAGCCATATTTTGCACAGAATTTCAGGACAAAAAGAAGTAAATGTGTCAAAAAATCCCATTGTGTAAATTCTGGCCCAACTATAGAGTTTTACTAACATAGCTCTGTTTGCAAAATCCCTGGTGTAGACAGCTATGTTGATAGCTATGTTCCTTTTTGTTTGATTTGTGCTGTTCAGGTAGGTGGTCTAGCTATAGTGTCAGAAAAATGCTTTTGGCTGACATACGCTGCTATGCTAGTGTATATTAGAGACTCCTTAATGTAGATGTGTCCTAAGAAACTGCTTTAATAACAAAACAATGATCAGCACTGTACATTTTTTCAGGTCTGAACTTTCAGAATGTATTTTTGCAACCAGTTTTTTAAAGAAGGCATCTTCCCTTTTTTAAATGTCATTTACACTGTATTTTTGCAGCTGCATTTGTTTTGTGGTTCATAATCTGGGCACTTATGCTTGCAAATCAGGTAGTTAGTTTTGCAAGTCAATTATAAGGTCAGGTATTCTGGATTTCATCTTCATCTCATTATGTAGGTTTGAAATGGCAAAGGAGGAGGTCAGGAGAGACTGAAAACTGCTGAAGTACCAAAAAGTGTTTGTAGAGTCTGGTGGAAAGCTGGGAGATCTTGTGAAGGAAGCAGAAATCCTGCATGCAAAATAATCAGCATGGGAAACAAAAATACTGCTGAGCAGCCAGAGAAGTAAAGTGGTAAATGTTGCATGCCATAGTAACTGTGCAAACTGAAATGAAAAGCACTAAATAAGTTGGTGATTATGCCACATTTTATTTATTTGCTTAACCCAAACTAATCATTAACTAAATGTTAAAGATGAAGAGGCCCTTGTATTTACTGGTCATTTCTTCACTGTGCTGTTTTGATCATCACAAAAAGTATTTATTTGTGCTAAGGGCATTTTATTAATATTTGAAGAATCAAACATTGAAGAGATAAGCTTTGGTATATATCAGGGACAGGCACTTATTTTGGCTGGCGAGCCGCTTTAGGAATTTTGGTGAGCTGCTGCAGGCCAAGTGGAGGAGTGGTGCTGACCTGGTGTGGGGTGTGTGTGTGTGTGTGTGTATGTGTGTGTGGCGGGGGGAGGGGAGTGCTGACCTAGCTTAGCATGGCACGAGGTTGGCATGGGGACAACTGATGCTTTCTGGTCTGGACCTGTCCACCCTACACCCACTGCTGGGGGTGCCAGATAGAGTGGGTGGGTGGGGTCTCCATGGTGACTGGCTGAGACCCCTATGGACAGGGTGTGCTCAGCTAGGTGGATGGGATAGGGTTATAGGTGGGCAGGGAGTGGCATTTAGGGGCAGGCCTGGGATCGTGGCATGATGACAATGTGGGACCAGGGCCTGGAGCAGAGCCACAGTCCAGTCCCTGCATGTCCCTGTGACAGGTGCTGGAACCAGATTGCAGCTCTGCTCTGAAGTGGGGGCTGAGTGCAGCCATGCCCTGCCTGTCTGTGGCCCCATCCCATCTCCCTGGCTGAGTTTGCTTTGCCCACAGGGGCCCTGGCCAGACATAATGGAGACCCCCACCTGCTCCATCTGGCACCCCAGCAGTGGATGTGGGGCGGATGGGCCGTGGCCAGATAGGATCAATAGCCTCCTGCCCACCTGCTCTGTCTGGCACCCCTGGTGCTGGGTGTGGGGCAGATGGGCTGTGGTGTTCGGGCAGTGGGGAGAGGGACAGGTCTGGGGGCAGTGGAGATGCTAGAAGCCTAAGCCAGAAGGAGTGGTCGCTGTGTGGCCTACTGAGAAGCAGAGTCCCACTATCACGCCATCCTTGCCTTGCCATGCTGTGCTCCCAGGGCCAGCAGGATCAGTCACATGTGTCACAGCCTGGGCTGCCCCCTATGCCTGGGCTCCATGCCCAGAGCAGTGTTGGCTTCTGTGGTGCTGATGGCAATGTTGTGGTTAGCCACTGCTGTGGTGCCAGCTAGTTTTGTGTTCACCCACAACATTGGAACTGGGGGCTCCTGCCTTGCTCACCCCTGCCCCTCAGTTACGCTCCTGGGATAAGGCAAGAAGAATGAGGCAAAGCAAAAAATTAGAGAAGCTGTGCAGTTTTGAAGATGCTGGAGTGGGTGAGGAGTTGGTCGAAGTAGTTGACTTTAATAGGATGTGAGAGATGGCAGTGTGGACTTTGTTCTGAAAGGAAACAAAACCCTGGTCAATCCTTCAATTTTGTTTAAAATGTAATGCTATTTTATAGAAATAAAACATTACGTGAACTGGTAGAAAAATTAAGTTTAATTTTCCACCACTATAATTATATAAAATATAAGGGGATGCTAATTAGATCTCCGGTGGACATACTCTGTTACTGGTTGAGATGGAAACAGCTGAAATTGTAACAGTTGGTTATTTGGCCCTGGTAAGAAAGGCATTGTAATGATAATATCCAAATGCAAATGGGACTGAGTCTGACTTCCATCTTGCTTCCTTTCTAAATGTACAAGTGTTTCGATGCAAATTACTGGACTATCTTATATTACTGTCTTCAAAACTCATTAACTGTAATTATCTACCTTTTTTTTTGGAGGCAAGGGGCTAAATTCTACTATCAGTTGCAATGGCCTATATCTAGGGTAATTCCATTGAATCAAGAGAGTTACTCTAATTATCCTTGAGTGACTAATTCCATTGATGTCAGTGGTGTTATATTGGTATAAAATCAGAGGAAATTAAAACAAAATTGGACCCAGGGTGTTTGATCTGAGACTAGATGAACCACAGCAAATTAGGGACAAACGGATATTTCAATTATGAGTGAAAGAATAGGAAACAGAAAGTATGATGTGAAGTGACTGGAAAAGGACATTGAGGGGGTTCTTTTCTCTGTGTGTCAGTGACTTGTGGGACGAATTTGCCTTCAATAAGCATAAACATAGTTGGGATTTTTCAGACTGGCAGTTCAAACTGAGAGTTACGTGGAACTTTGTGGCTCGTTCTTCATCTTCAGGCCCAGTTGTCTTGGTAATACTTATACATCTTTTTGTCTTTGGTGGGGTTACAGAAGTGTGAATGAGGGCAGGTTTTTGCCTGCAGCTTTAATGCCGGAGCACAAAGATACAGGTCTCTCCAGCTACTTCACTCACATGGTGCTGACTGATTTTTTGCCTGCTATCTGGCTTGAAGTTAGCTGGAGTTTTCTATTAATTACATGGAAACAAGGTGCAGGTTAGTATTTGTTTCTTTGGTTTTCCTTCTCTCAGACGTGCATCTTGCAGATTGCCTGGCAACAAGAGCAAATAATGGGGCAAGCAAGGCAAGCATTAAAAGCCCATTTACTTTTAAATTTTCTTAATGTCCAGGGCTAGTCTTTACTGCTGAACACGACACAAAGAAATGGACTGCTGCAAATTCAGTAGATTACTTTCAATAAGTGATGCCTTGACAGTTTCTGAAGTTAATTAGTTTGACTTTCAGGATGGAACCAGAAATCTGGTATCTCTGGACTTATCAAGTAATAAAGCTGGCTGGTAAATTGTTGCTCATGTGTGTCTGTGCTGAACTCCCTAGAAGAGACAACCTGTTGTGCTGCTATAGCAGCAGTTTGGGAATTGGGTGTTACCTGTCTTCTGCTATCGGTTTAAATACCCTTTTCTAAGCATACGCCCAATGTGTCATACTGCCCCTCTGTTCCATTATAGTGGCTGGTGCTCTGTGATGGCAGAGCTAGTGCTCTGACTGAACCCCCTGGCTCAGCCAGTTGTGGGTGAGAGGTAGCAGGCCTTTGGAGGCTGCTCTACATGTACTGATTCCTGTGACCTGGTACAAGGGAATAAGGAGGTGCCTTATGCTTCCTCAGATGGCTCTGCTGTCTGAGGTAACCATAACCTGTTTACAATTTAGACTTTCTTTGTCACTTCAGTATTACAGCTCTTGAATATAAGACCTGTTTTCTCAAGTTTAGTGACTGTATGTAGTACATTCTTTGGGGGAACACAGGGAATTAAGGTTGGAACAAGGCTGAATCCTGTGTTTTTGTGACTGAGTGTATGGCCCTAATTTTCAGCTAGCATCCCTGAAATGTAAGTGCCTTGGGACAAGCTTAGCACCTAAGTGGTCACTTAAGCATCTAAAATGAATATTTAGGTAACTAAGATGTGGGCTTGGGCAAGAGTATTAAAGAACCCAAGTTTGATATTTGGTCTCTACTCTTGTACATCTCTGAAATGTAACTACCATATTTCATAGCGTATAAGCTAAGTTTGAAGCCCAATTTTTAACTCTTAAAATGCAACCATGACTTGTATACCGTATGAATGCCTGTGGGCCTTGCTGTCACTATGGAGATGCTGCTTGGCCAGGTGCTGAACTCAGCTGGGTGCCGGGCTCAGTGCTTGGCTGGGAAGGTCCATCCCCTGTGAGTGCACTATGGAGATGCGGCTTGGCTGGGTGCTGAGCCTGGCCCCGTCCCCTGCAAGTGGCACTGCCTTGGCTGCTCCAGTCGAGGGCCAAACCTGGCCCTAATTCCTGCAAGGGGCTCCAAGCTCAGCACTCATGTCGTGCAGCCCAGGCAGCACTGCTTGTAGGGGATGCAGTGAAGGCTCAGTGCTTGGCTNNNTGGTGCAGCCCAGGCAGTGCCACTTGCAGGGGCCAGGGCTGGGCTCTGTGCTCAGCCAAGTGGTGTCTCCATAGTGCGCTTGTGGGGAATGAGGCCAAACCAGTTGAGCAGTGATGGGGCCAGGCTCGGCGCTCAGTTGGCATGACCCCATCCTCTGTGAGTGGCACTGCTTGGGCTGCACCAGCTGAACACCAGGGCTGGCCTGGTCCCCTGCGAGTGGTGCTGTGGCGTGTGTCTACCCCCTCCGGGCCCAGCCCGCAGTAGGGGCATACAGGGGCCTGTATAAGTTGATCCCATATTTCTGATCCAAAAAGTAGGTCGACTTATACATTAGATCTATGCAATTCTTAACTTTTTTGGATCAGAAAAATGGGGTTGACTTTTACACTGCGTCAACCTGTACACCATGAAATACGTTAATTATATTCCCTCATTTTTATTGAGAGACCTGTTGTGATTTTCAACATTGATAGCCCTACTTTAAATTAAGAGTGCTGAAGTCTCTCATTCTTTTTTATAGAATGAATATTCAGAAAAAAAGTGAGACGGCTTGGCTGGCTCATATTTTTTTCCAGAGGTATTCATTAATGCACCTAGTCTAGGTGTTCACATTGTTACAAAGCTATGGACTCATGTAGCGAAAAGGAAGATAACACATGTTATTCTCAGTTGGAGCTGATTTGATTTCTAAAAATTCTCACAACGTATTCATAGCCAGAACTAGGATTTAAATTTCCTCCGGAGTTGTACAGTATGTCTTGTATACAACAATTCTGTGGTTGTAGCTACCAGTAAAGCAATATTGAAGCTTCTAGTCTTGGAAATTAAGTGAAGGTTAATATAGTCTGCTGCATATTTGTAAATACAAATTGAACTTGCATTTTTAATATATTTTAAATGTCCACTGATTTGCTTAGGTACTTTGGGCGAATCAAGGGCAATTTGGCTGGATCTTTTGCTAGCTATAAGACAGTTTTATATAATTAATAACTGAGTTGGTGGATAAGAAATTATAGAATTGGAGCAGAGTTAGAACAGGTACTAAGTCGTGATATTCTATGTACGGCAGAAAACTGGGGACATATTGCCAGCCCCACCCTGGTCTTTTTGTGCTGCATCAGTGATGCAAAGTGGGAGGAAATCTAGTTTAAACAATTGGCAGGGATTACCTTTGGGTAGGGTAATGCCTGCTTGGTGAAACCATGACAGAGTTGTTTCTGTTCTACCCACTTCTGGATTGCTAGGGAGAGATGCATTTGAGAATGGTAAACAGTCTGGCTGAAATGCCCTGTGGTCTAGCAACCTTCTGGATTGACAGAAGGGATCCTAAAGAGAAACAACCTTTTGGTGGTGCTAGTTAGTACAAACTCAGGACTGTATTAACTTGTACTGTAGTCCAGCCTTGCTCTTGGCTACCTCTGGAAGAGTGATTCTCAACCAGGGTGCTGTGACATGTGTGGATATAAGTAACAGGGCTGTGCAAAGCTTTGGTAACCAATTCAGTTCGGAGGAGATTTGGCCCAATTTGGCAGCTGAATCTTCAAATCCGAATCAATCCAGGAGACCAAGTAAAAGGTCTGAATTGGATCAGAAGCCTCTGAATCAATTCAGAAAAGGTTTGGTGCAGATTCAAAGATTCAACCCTAGACTAAACAGGCAGCAGTCCTCACCACGCAGGATACAGCTGCCTCCAGGTGGTAAATCTGTTGTGGTAGGTGGAGGGGGGAGGGAAGAGGGGTGGCGGGACAGATCAATGCCCCCATAGTGAGGGAGGGCTTGGGGCTTGGGCTGGGACAAGCTGCCCAGCTGGGGCGGAACGGGCATGGGACTTTGAGGGGGGGTCCTGCCACTGCGTGCCACTGCACTCCATTGATCTGGGAGGACATGGGAGCAGGTGTGTGCCCCTGGATCTGTGTGGGGCGGGCTGGGCTGCACCCTGGAAGGCCACAGCCCAGAGTGCAGACCTGGTTCCACCCACCCCAAAGAGTGCAGTGGAACAGGGGTTATGGGAGGCTGCAGCCAACCTAAAATTCCTCATAGTCCATGCTGCTGGCCCCTCCCCGATCTGGGTGCATGCGCCTGCTGCCATGCCCTGGTGCTCTTTGCCCAGCTGGGGTGAAGCTGCGGCTTGTCTGGGAGGTGAGGGGAGGCTGGGTGAGCTGTGGGCGGGCATAGCCCCTGCTCCCAGCACCTTCCGCAGCCTGTCTGGAGCACAGCCCAGCCCACCCTACACAGAACTGGAGGACATGCCTGCTCCCATGTCCGCTCAGACTGATAGCGCGTGGTGGTGCATAGTGGTGGGAGCCCCACTCCAAGTCTTGTGCCCTCCCCCTCGCCCCAGCTGGGCAGCTTGCCCTAGCCCTGGCCCCAATCCTTCCCTCGCTGGGGGGGCATTGATCTGCTCCCCCCCACAACCCTTCCCTCCCCACTCTGCCCACCACAACAGACTTACCAGCTGGAGGCAGCTGTGTCCAGTGCAGTGAGGTCTGCTGCCTGCTTAGCTTATAGCTGAATCTCCGAATCTGTGCTGCATCTTCAGATCCGAATCGGCCGAATCGAATTGGGACAGTGATTCAAATCACTGAATTGAATTGCTGTCCCTCCAAATTGGCCAAATCAAAATCCAAAGCAAATATTTGCTGATTCGCACAGGCCTAATAGGCAAGGTTTGAGGAGATAAGTGCAAGCTAAACCTTATCCCTGGCTAATCCCCGATCCTTGCTGCCTGGCTCCTCTGTAAGGAGATAAGCACTGTAATATATACATTAGGTTTTGAAATTGGGTGCCACTGGATTTACAACAGTTGTAGAGGGTGCCTCACATCCAATAAGGAGTGTCTTGTGTCCAAAAAGTTTAAAAACCATTGGTCTAGAAAGTGACAGGCAGTAAAAGAGGTGGAGTGCCACTTATGCCCTCAACAGGTCTGCTGAGAACACTCCCAGTGTCCAGAGGATCTGTTCTCAATTCCACTAGAGCTGGTGAAATAAATAGCTGCAAATAAACTTCTTGGACATACCCTATTTTTCTGTTTTAAAAAATGCTCAGCCTTTTCCTACCTAGATGTCATCCAGATATTGCCACTTAACACTATTATTGCTGCTCAGTAGCTATAAAATTTTCACTGAATTGACATTTAAATAGGTATCCATGCTTGGTTTCATGACTTTTGCACCAAATTTCATCCTGAAATTTAAAAAATTCAAATAAGCCCTGGAATGAGGCCCATAACTGAAATACCAACTGATTCTTAACTGTACCACTGCTTTAAAAACTGTTATGAAAGGTTTTCAATCTAAAACTGTAGTGAGTGAAACAGACATGTTTATTAGCTGACCCTACAATAAACCGCAACGGACTAAAAATATTCATGACTCTTCAGAATATAATCATGCAAATATGTCATAGGAGACTTTTATTACAGAACCCCAGCTACAGCCATACTTCCTCAGGACTGTCTTGTTACTGTATACATTAAAAATAAGTGAGGACCTGACTTCAGAAAGAGTTTTGACCTTCAGCCAGGCTGCAGTGAATGTTACTCCTTGCTTTTTCTTTAAATTGGTTTACATAGGAAAGAGATTTTACTGCCTTGCTTAATAAAGCATTGTCCTAAAAAATATTGTCCTGATTATCACCTGTTTTAAAGTATATGGAGAAATCCGAGTGGCTTTTGCTTCTTCACTCCTTAATTTTTTTTTTATTCCTCCCAAAGAAATGTGAGCAAGAAGTCTGTGCCCCTGTGCCCCTTAAGTTCAGACAGATGCAAAATTAAGCAGGAGGTCCTGATGCAAAGCCCAGGACAGGAATATTAACAGTGGTTTCAATAGGATTTGAATAAGGTCCAGAGCTATTTTGTATCTTTTGAAGCTATCTTACATGAATGGTGGAAATATAGGAAAGCAGGGATGTCAAACATACACCTAAGGCATCGCATGTGCCTGTGGTGCAGGGCAGATCTGCAGGCTGGATCAGGCACATGGGCCTTTCCTTTCCCCCCACCCCCCACACCAAATATATCTGATCTAGCAGCCACTCCACTCGGTTTGGGATCTGTGCAGCATGGAATTATCTGGAGTGGTAGCCATGCTGCACATGGTGCCCACCTCGGCAGGACTGTGGTGCATGTGATGACTGCCCCAACAGATTTGTGACTGCATCGTACACGCTGCCTGCTCCAGGCATACGGGGACCCGCACTGCACATGGCACCTGTGAGTACAGCATGGGGGCTGCATACACACTGCATCCCAGGGTGTGTATTCAAAGCAGTGTGATGGAATCCAGCTGGGGATGCCACTGCAGGGAGCATGGTTGTTGCTCCAGCTGTACTGTGCTACACACAGAGCCCATCCCAGCCATTCTAGGATCTGCAATGTATGCAGCACAGGTCCCAGACTGGCTGAGGAAGCTGCTGGATCAGGTATGCTGGGGAAGTAGGAGTGGAAAGAGAAGGGGGTGTATGGGCCCAATACAGCCTACAGACTGGCCTCATGACACTCATCTGGCCTACAGGACCAGATAAATTTGATACCCCTGTATTAAAGTGAAGTGCATTCTTGTTATGGTAAGAAATTTGATTTCTAAACCTCTTGCCAATAATTTCACACCAGCTTACCCAATGGCATATTTTGTCTTGCATTGCTTAAGAATATTCTCCCAGGGAAATTAAATAAAAAGTTTAATGTTATGTTCATTTAAGTGGTTATCGGTGCTTTAAAATATTGAGTCGACTTTTACTGGAACCAACAAACTAATAAACAGGCCTAGAACAAAGTGGGCTAATGTGCCAGGTAAGTAATGAAAACCAGCCCATGTTCCATCACCATCTAGTGAACACAGAGTTAACAGGTGCTTGGGAGCATGTTAAATGGCAGGTCTTAAGGCTACCCTTGGTATAGCTATGCCGAGGTACAGATTTTCAGGTTCTACTGGGAAAATTGTTGTTCTCTTGGTAGAAACCAAAAATATGCAGATGTTCAGGCTTTTTTCTTAAAGATGGCCACTCTGAGAATAAAATAACTCAGCAACAACCAGAGCTAAATTTCTCCTGAACAACTATACATGTTTCCCTGGCTTAATTCTTCCTGGGGCTCTTCACTTTCATAGGACCAGGGTCACTGATGTTAGACTTGGAGCTTTTCAGCCATTTTTCACTTTACTTGTAGCTTATTCTACATCCACCTTGAACTGGTTCACACATTCATTGCTTTCAGGGAGGTACTTCAGTACTGTTTGATGAATGACTACTAACCACCCCCATTCAGATTTGCTCATGATTGAAAACCTCTAATAGCCACTGGGAAATCTTTCCATCATCTACCATTTATCTTTTCTCTAGCATAAGAACTAAACCTCAACATTTTTTAACCTGCTGTTTCAGTAAATATATCTACAAAGAAGAAAAAATGGCTGCAGTCATTAGGAAAGGCAGTGAGGAAATCTGGGCTGTGATTGTGGTATTTTTGTAGAATCACAGAAAATTACAGTTGGAAGGGACCTCAGGTCATCTAGTCCAACCCTTGCTCACAGCAGGACCGCTCCCAACTATATCATCTCAGCCAAGGCTTTGTCTAGGTGGATATTAAAAATCTGGCCTGCTGCCATTCATTCTATCACTGCCATGGCTGCTGGTGCTGTCACCATCTCTGCCATATGCTCCACCACCAGCAGGTCAGGATCCAGCCTGCAAGGGGCTTTATGGTCCAATTCCAACCTAGGGCCATCATGAGTTTAACATTACTGATCTAGACTGAAACATAGCTGCTTCTAGCATGAAAGACAAATTGTTCAGTAATGCATAGCAACACTCTACAACAGCGGTGCTCAGTCTTTTGGTTCTGTGGGCCAGAAGAATGACTCAGGGCCAGTCCATGGGCTGGATTGCGCCTATGTGCCTGGATCAGGGTCTGGGGATCTGAGTCTCCTTTGTCTGGTGCTGTGCACTGGGACTGGGTCCTGCATCCCATATCTAGTCTGCAGGGCTACAACCTGCAGGGTACCTCATGGACCTGAGTGGAGGCCCGCGGACCAGATGACATGGCACCAGGGTCAGCTATGGCCCAGGGGCTGCGGATTGAGCACCCCTGCTGTATAACACTGTTGCAGGAAGAAGTGAATGCTTTTTTCCCCCAACTTCAAGATAAATGAAGGCAGCAGGTAATTACTCAGCGTCTACTTAGGATAAACCCAGGACACTTATTTTAATTGGTTTTATTGATATACTTTATTTTAAAAACCCACTTCTTGTACATAAAATAAAGCAGTGTCATTAAAAATGTAAAAGGGAAAATCCAGATTGTATTTATAAAGAACTATAACAGCTTCCCCTTTCTTTCTTCAATTTGCCCTGTAAAGGTCAGGTGGTCTTCATGCTGCTGATGGAACCGAGAGAATTCCTCTTGCCTCATTTGCCCTAGCAATAAGGATCTGATCTTTCTCTTGTTGAAGCCTGTAATGAAACTTCCAATGATTTTAATGGTGCTGGGGTTATAGGTTTTTAATAGGAGCTGAAGGGCTCAAATCCTTTGTGGTTTTGAAAATCTCCCCTTCAATCTCTGTTTCTAATGCTTGTCTTCCTGCCATAATTCTTCTAGACAAAACGGGTACATTTCTTGAACTGAACCCTATATATTAATCAGGCAAAAACTCTGCTTTTAAGACTGAGTGCTCTGCCTCTCTAGCTCCTACACTGGCAGCTAGGAGACCCCATTTGATTTCCAATCATGAGCAGTCAGTCAATCCTCTTTACATAGAAGCAAGACAATGTGGGGTTTTGAGGGAGAGCAGTTGGGGGAATGGGGTTAATTAGTGAAAACTGTGAGATCCTCTGGGCCATGCCAGCAACACGGAATGCCTCAATCCTCTGCAAAAGCCTGATTAATAAAACAATTTGATTATAGCTTGGAGTCTTCTGTGTGTGGGGGCCACAGCTAGGAAAACCAGACACTGTTATTCTAGGCCATACCAGATTGGATTACAATTTAACATTTAAATAGGATAGTCTAAATATAAATCTAGTTGTGACTATTTTATTTGCATATAAGTTTCCTTGGAGAAAAGCAGGGAAATGTGACCTATAAATCATGCTGTTATAAATATCTCCTGTTTCCCTGGTTGATTTTAAGAATAAGACTGGTATATTTGCGTCTTTATTCTGCTTAAAAAGCCAGCTTTGGTTTTATCTCTGTTAAACAGAAACAACCTTTTCTTCCATAACTACGCTGATAAGGTTGTGTAAGCATTTGGCAACAATTGCACATGATGCAGTTTGTGTCAAAAGCAGGTAGGTTGTTTCTTTCAGAGAACCAATAGCTATGTAATCACATTGAGGGTGCTCTGTGTGGCATCTATGAAACAATTAATATATAAGTTCACCTCCTGTTATGAGCAATAGATGACTTGTTTTGTTTGCTGGGTGGAGTTTCTATGGAACTAGACAAAACAAGAATCCTTTCCCTTCCCTAGTTGGCCCATACAGCTTTAATTAAGATCAAATGAATTAGTCTTATTGTTAATAAATTACATCCCTCCTACCCTTCTTTGCTCCAGACTGTTAGTAGTTATTGCTCTAAATACAACACATGGATGACTGTGAGAGGACCCATGTCTTAGCATGTTACAAGATGTTTTGTAAAGATGGAACTATGAACACGGTACAGCCTAGTGAGATATGAGCTTGAGAAGAGCTGTGAAAAAGGTTTGGACTAACATTCATTAGTTTGTGTTTACTAGAACTCTTCATGCTCCAGTCTGCAGTGTTTGTGGGGTTGTGGCAGTAGGAACAGTTGGTGGCAACTTCTCAAAGATATAGCTAATGCTTCTGGCTTGGAGGAGGTACTATGCTGGCTGCAGTTGATGAGCCTGCTCTGTTTGTCCAGGGCATTTTAGGATTACACAAGCCAGAACTATACCTCCTGAGCTTGCAAGTGTCCTGCGTTTAAGGTGTTGAAACTTAGCAGCTCTTTCATTCTGCTGGATACAGGTGGATAAAAACACATTTATTCCCAGAAGCTTCTTGATCAGACTGAAGACAAAAGTTGATCAACACAAACCACAGCATGAAAGAAATTAAGAAATCAATGAGTTCTGTGGAACAAGAGGGGATAGAGGGCTTATTTAAGGGCATTTTTATTCATAGGGATCAGGGTGTGTGTGTGTGTGTGTGTGTGTGTGTGTGTGTGTGTGTGTGTGTACAGAAGTTCAGCACACACAGATTGGTTTAAAAATGGTGCAAATGGTTTAAGATAGATATAGTTTGAGATGCACTCCAATGTAGACTAGACCAGTGCATTGAACTTCTGTACCAATTACCTGTCGATTCAAATTAGACTGCTGTCAACCAGCATCCCAGTCTCTTTTGTGGGCCCTGTTATTCTTCCCTTGCAGAGAGATGCGCTAGCACTTGGCCCCCTCTTAGCAGCTCTGACCAAGCACCCAGTGGGCCTGTCCCCAGGCTCTTCCAGAGCTGAGCCAGCACAGCCCCTCCCCTGCTCCTTCCTTTGGTTATCTGTCAGCTACAGGAAGGCAGTGCTGGGAAGGGAGCCATCTGGGACCTGGAAACCTGAGTCCCCAGGGCCATGGTTCCCATGGAGTGCAGGCCATACTCCTGCATTCCATGAAGCACCCCACAGTGTACATGGAGACCTGACACTGATCCCAGGAGAACCCCCATGTTTGAGCCAGTTGCAGTGAGAGAAAGAGCCATGCGCCAGGACCTGCACCTATGCACATCCATCCTTCTATCTACACCCTCACAGTCAGACCCTCATCCACCTATGGATGCTGAGACCCCACAGACACTCTTTGAAAAGGTGTACCAAACTGTGGATCAACCTGTCCCATCTTGTACTTGTCTCCTACACTGCTTAACTCTGTTCACGCAACTGGGAGATGAGGGACCTTGTCACCATTTGGGGTGAAGAGGAGACCCAGCACCAGTTCCACAAAGGGCCCTGGAACAGGGATGTCTTCAAGCACACTGCACATTACCCAGTGGCAGGCACAGGGCCACAATGAGGACTGGGTGCAGAGTTGCACCAAGACTAAATGGATGAAGATCCAATATAGATGTGTGCATGATGCCAGTGAAAAATGCAGGGCCAAACAGCAGATCACCCGCTTCCATGAGGAGCTATCCCATTTCTTCACCATGAACAGGGCCATCAAGACTCTGCACAACTATAGCACCACTAGGGAGGGGTGAGAAGAATCATCAGCAGGGACCTCACTAGAGGAGGAGGCAGAGGGAGGCCCCAGGATGACGAGACAACTGGGTTTCTGGGAGTAGTTCCCCAAGGACCATAGGGTAAGAAGTCAACTGATGGCGACAACCCCTGAGGAGTTAGCCCTGTTAGTGCTGGTCCTGACATCATCTATCTTCCAGCACTGGGAAGACCAGTCACCCCCTCCTCTCCCCTCTCCTTCTCTGGACTGTAGCTGAGGTTCCAGGCCCCCACTCCTGGGCTTGGGCAGTTAGCAGCCCATCTTCCATTTGATGGGGACATAAATCTGCCTCATTCACACCTCCCTGCTGTATCTCTCAGAGTCATGCTTAACTGGGGAAAGTGGAATTTCCTCCCACGTGACCACAGCAGTGGTGCTGAAACAGTTATTCCCTCCTTCCCTCTCTCCTCCCCCCACCCACACTCATGGAAAAGCACCAAAAGAGTTTATTGAGCTCTGCAAAGTATAAAAAACAGATACAAGTGCTGGTGCTCAGTGCCCTGCCCTTGGTTGGCAGTGCCATGGGGTCAGGTGGCAGAGAGGAAAAGGTCAGAGGCCATGTGTAGATGAAATGAGGGGCATGTGTGCATGACACTTTAAAGTGCATTAAATGCTTTTGCACTGCTTTAATGGTGTTGGTGTTTGCACACGTTGGCAGCATATTTTGCAGTAATCCAGCTGCTGTACCAAAGTCAGAGGCGTAATGTGCCTTAAATGTCTTGGGGCGTAACTCTAAGGAGTTTTAGTTTGCTGCTCTACAGCTGTGAAGTGAAGCACTAGGCTCTGTGCATGTCAGGGGCTCTGCAGGAAGCCCATGCAGGCAGCCTACCAGCAGCCTGGGAAGGCAGCTTTGGCCCCCCCCGCCTTCCTCCCCAAAAGCAGAGGGCCTGATCTTATTAGACCAATTCTTCTGTTGCAAAGCACTTAGCGAGGCCAAAACAGATCAAAACAGCTCTTAAACTATGGATTTTAAATCTCTTGGTTTACCTTATAATTTATGCATAGGTATTTGCACATCTAACAATGCTTATATTGTGTGGCTCCCCATATCGCTCTTAAAAGTGCCTTGTGGCACCCTGGCTGAGAATCACTGGCATATGCACACACACAGAGTTCACACAGAGTTAGAGATTTAGTTGTCTTTCCTGCCCAAGTGCAGGGGGGCTGGACCCGATGATTTTGCAAGCTTCCTTCCAGCCCCAACCATCTATGAATCTATGAATCTTTTTTTTACCCTAGAGCCTGCCTGCCTGCCTGCCTGAGCTGTGCAAAGGCCTAGTGCTTCCCTCCGTTGCTGTGGTGCCCCCCGGGATTGCCTGAGCTGGATGCCTGCAGGTGGGTGCTGCCTGGGGGGGCAGGGGTTGCTGCTGCCACAGAGGGAAGCACCAACCCCTCCCCCCGCTGCAGTCCTAGGACTGCTTCACCAAGCTTGTCTTTTCTGCCACCAGAGAGGCAGACAAGTTCGGGTGTATGCATGACACAGGGGTTTAAAGGGCCCTAAATTGAAGTGGTGTTTTTAAAAACCCACTGCTTCAATTTAGAGCCCCCGTTTCGTCTACACATGCCCAGGGCCCAGAGATAACACCCAACTTAGGAAACACTACTTCACAGTTAGGATGGCTAGGATGTGGAACCAGCTTCCTAGGGAAGTTGTTCTTGCTCCTACCTTGGGCATCTTTAAGAGTAGATAGACTAGATGGCCTGCTTTAGGCCCCTTCTGACCCTAGATACTATGAACTATCTATGAGAGCCAATGGAGATGCAGTACACCAGGAATGAGAAAAATTCCCCCTTGCCAAACAACCCCTTCCTCTCCCTCCCTCCTAATCCAAGAAAGGCACAGATGTGATGGCAGGAATCCTTCATGGGAGCCATTATCTTAGCTGATCTGGTCCCACTGCCAGGGTGACTCCTGAATTGTGTACCAGGGAGGCTTGCAAGTAGCACTCTAGCAGGGTGAATTAGGTGGCCTCATGGGGGATGGCTGGCTGCTGACTTAGGGGCACAAAGCTGCATCCGATGGTGACCAGCTGCCCCATCATGTCCAGGTGGAGCTGTTGGTGCAGCTGGAGTAATGAGGGGGAGTGGTAGCCAGGTGAGAGCCTAAGTGCTGCAAATTAACATCTTGTGGGTCACCAAGTAGGATGGTTCTTATTTAAAGCTTTCTATATATTTGCAGGTCTCAGGACTCTATTAAAGAATTTGAGAATCCCTGCTGGATGGATCAAAACTTGAAGCTCATACTTGGGGCCCAATTCTGTTCTGATTGGTGGAGGAAATAGAAATGGATGGTGCATTAGGCAGCAGTGACTACAAGATAACTGAGTTTAGGATCCTGACAGAAAGACGAAAGGAAAGCACCAGAGTATGGACCCTGAACCTCAGAAAAGCAGACTCGGACTCTCTCAGGGAACTGATGGGCAGAATCCCCTGGAAGGCCAATCTGAGTGGGGAAAGGAGTCCAGGAGAGCTGGCTGTATTTTAAAGACATCTTACTGAGGGTGCAGGAACAAACCATATATGCAGGAAGAATAGCAAATGTGACAAGGCACTGGCATGGCTTAACAGAGAACTCTTCTGTGAGTTTAACCACAAAAAGGAAGCTTACAAGAAGTGGAATTTTGGACAAAGAGCTTGGGAGGACTATAAGAATATTGCTTGGGCATGCAGAGACTGAAGTAAGGAAGGCCAAAGCATAACTGGAATTGCAGCTAGCAAGGTATGTGAAGGGTAACAAGAAGAGTTCCTACAAGTATGTTAGTAACAAGAGGAAGGTCAGGGAAAGTGTGGTCCCCTTACTGATGGGGGAGGTAACTTAGTGAAAGATTATGAAGAAAAGGCAGAAGTACTCAATGCTGTTTTTACCATGGTCTTCACCAGCAAGGCCAGCTCTCAGACTACTGCACCTGGCAGCACAGTTTGGGGAGAATGTGAGCAGGCCTCAGTGGTGAAAGAATACGTTAGGAACTATTTAGAAAAGCTGGACATGTACAGGTCCATGGGACCGGATGCAATGCATCCACGGGTACTGCGGGAGTTGGTTGATGTGATTGCAGAGCTGCTGGCCATTATCTCTGAAAATTCATAGTGATCAGGGGAGGTCCTGGACAATTGGAAAAGGGCAAATATAGTGCTCACCTTTGAGAAAGTGTAAGCTTGGTTCGCCACACTAGGGGTAGCCTACTGCTGATTTCATATACCTGGGGTGCCAGTGGCATTGGTCTTTCTCCCAGTCCACTGAAGAAATGGTGGCAGCTGAGTACCCCTATTTCCCTTCCTCCAGTGCAAGACACAATACAAACTGACATACACACTTTAATTATATACATATCTCAGTAGATCTATATCTCTGTTGATCTCTGTATATAGATCTATAAAGATAAATTATAGGAACCGTTAATTTATAAGTGACATGAAAAGAAAAATGCATAACTAATCTAATAATATTGGTTAAAAATCAACAATAAACAGCCCAACATATTCACTAATGTGACTACAATGTAATATACTTCACATTAGTAACACAACATACTACCATGTAACTTCAAATACATGGATACTCTGATGCTTAATACCAGGATGCTCAGGGTGACAACAGAATGCCTTTTGCAATCTCTCCAGTAACTGGAGGAGGGTGCAGCTTGGGGTCTGCTAGGCTCAGCTCACACAACCTGGTCTTCAGCTGGGTTTGCAAGTGCAGTCGGTAGAGGATGCCATGTCCTCTGGATTGTCTGGTAGCTGACTCTGGCTTCCGATACCCTCAGACAGTACTGTCCCAGCCCCAGTACAACCTTAACTCAAAGGAAAACACAAAACAATGCAACACAAAAACCACACTTTCCAATCCCTCTTAGTCTTTCTATAGCACCCTGCTCCCCTCTTAGAGTTTCCTCAATCACACAGATTCCCTGCATGACTCTTGGTAACCCCTTTCCCTCAGGCCAACTTGATTTCTCAAAGATGGCCAAAGGTGACTTGGAATAAGTCCCTCTGGTCTTGCCTTCCCTCTCATCCCGCACAGGGCTCATGGGTTCTTTGTGGATGGTGTGCCTGCAGGAATCAGCCTGTTGCATCCTGAAGACCTGGCTTGGTTCTTCAGGGCTGAGTGCTCCCTGGTTCTCTGGAGGTCCCCTTGTGAGCTCTGGCTAGCCCAACGGGTGGATCTGCCACTGTATGGCTCCCTTTGCCATCCCTCCTTGTATACTTTCTCTCCCCCTTTCTCCCCAGGGTGGGAAAAAACCTTTCTTTAAGGAGCCCTCCGAGCCAATTATTCCGCTCTATTCAGCACTGGTGAGGCCACATCTGGAGTACTGTGTTCAGTTTTGGGTCCCTCACTATAGAAAGGATGTGGACAAGTTGGATAGAGTCCAGCAGAGCGCAATGAAAATGGTTTGAGTGCTGGGGCACATGACTTGTGAGAAGATGCTGAGGGAACTGAGCTTATTTAGTTTGGAGAAGAGAAGACAGAGAGGGGATTTAATAGCAGCCTTCCAACCTGAAGGGGGGTTTGAAAGAGGATGAACTAGACTGTTCTCAGTGGTGAGAGATGATAGAACAAGAAGCAATGGTCTCAAGTTGCAGCAAGGGAGGGTTAGGATGGCTTTTAGGAAAATCTTTTTCACTAGGAGGGCGGTGAAGCATTGGAACAAGTTACCTAGAGCAGTGGTGGAATCTATATTCTGGGAGGTTTTTAATGCCTGGCTTGACAAAACCCTGGCTGGAATGATCTAGTTGGGGATGGTTCTGCTTCAAGCTGAGCATTGGACTAGATGACCTCCTGAGGTCCCTTCCAACCCTTATTTTCCATGATTTTCAGATTTTCTACTTATTTGTATTTCTTAGTTTTGTTTTTCATTTTCTTTTTTTTTGTTTGTATATTTTTTTGTACAAGTGTTTTGTATTAGTTTTGTTTCAGTGTAAGAAGATAGGAAAGTCCGAACAAAATTGTTTTTTTGTTAGTTCTATACACTGTCCTCAGTCATTCCACAATTAATTCAGTTTTATAGTAAAATATATTCAGCAAAGTCAAGGTTAGACAAAAACCTAAACTATTGTAGAAGAAACTTAACTGAAATGGATACACAACCTTGTGAATGTGGATTTTATAGTCATGATGTAATGGAAATATTTAGGAACAAACTTGCTCAAGTGTCTTTAATTTATTGTTTTGCTTTTCAATTTATCTTGCACAGTCTTGTTGTATCTCTTTAATCCTAGAATGATTAGTTATATTTGTGATTGGGACTGTTTCATTATTATGAATAATGGACATGACTCGTCAGTCACATAGCTAGCTGAGTTATGACAGGTCATTTCACTTTGATATTCTTTCAAGGCATAACTTGTTTGCAAGGTTTGAGCAGGTATAGAATATACTAATTAGCATCATTTTCTCCTCAGATCTGCTTGGAATTGGCCTTGAGGTTCATTTGCCACAATGATTAATGATCTAAAATCTAAAAAGGCAGTTTGACATTTTACAAGGTAAACTGCAAAAATACTCCTGGACTCTACTTGGATTGTACATGTGCTGCAGTTTCTTTTTAAAGTTGAATGATACATTTGAATGCAGTGTTGCTAAACAAACTAATTAAATCTGCTTTTCTCTAATTTAGGTTACTGAATCTATATGATACCTACTGAATGAAGGGGCTACATTTTTTTAGGTTGAGAGTCAGGCCAAATGGAACATATCTCACCTCATATGATCTTGGAAACTAAATGGTCCGGGACTTGGTGTAAACATGGATATGAAACTATTTGGAACTGCCAAGTTCAGTAGGTGCAAGTGAGAAAAATGATTGAACACTTGGCAAATACCAAAGAAACTGAATGAGTGGGAAGATCTTATTGGGTCCCATCATTAGTGCTAGGCTGATTGACCTTTTCAGAAATATTATAGTAATACCGACATCCATACAAAGTATTTCAAAGAACTTTAAGAAATAAAGTCTTGCAATGTTCTTGAAGTACATATGCAGTATTATCTCAAATTGCAAATTAATAAAATGGGATACAGAGAGCTGGTCAAGGTCACAGAGCAAGTGGTAACAGGCATGAAAACAGACCAAGGAATAGATGGATGTGAAGGAAGGAGGCTGCATTGGCTCTCATTTTATTCAGTTGCCATCCATAAAATCTAGATCAAAATCAAAACAAACAACTGGCATTAACTGTGTTGCGAGGGACAACAACAAGCAGAATATAATCATTCTGCTGGCCTTGGGGAGCCTGACTTGAATTTTAGTGGATGGAGAAAAATGACTCTGATGATAAAATAATAATAAACTAAACAAATTGCTATGTTTTGAAATAAATTTCAGCTAGGAAAAGCTATTTTTATATCATCTGACTTTTGTTTCTAGTTAGCAGCAATGTAAATAGTGATGTAGAACTTGACAGAGTAAGAAACTAATATAGGACAAATCCTGAAAGGTTAATTAACCATGCCAAAAAAGTCCCCATGCAAATGCTAATTAAGGTGGCAGACAGGATTCCTCTTGGGACCAAATCCTGCTCTCTGTCATACCTGTGCAATACTGTGGAAACCTCACTGATGTCATGGGTTTGACTTGTGGGCAAAACTTACCCTCATTCTTTAAAAGATCCATCTGTTGCAGCATAAAAAATGTCTATAAAGGCACTGTGATTAACAGACTTGAATGCTTTTAAAAAGCAAAATTTGAAATATTAATGATGTACTAATTAATAAATGTTTAACATGTTTGCATTGCTGTAGAAGAGCATGATAATTTTCTAGAGGCAAGCAGGGTAAAATATATGTATCTCATCAAAGGAAGCTTTAAAAATAAAAGTTCTGTTTTATTATTAAAATGAGATTTATATAAATCTCTCTTACAGGTCCTGAGTCAGGAAAATATTTAGGCACATGCTTAATTGTTTCCTGAATTAGGGCCTCAGTATTCTTGGGGCTTATCTTTTAGTTTGCCCAAGGAGAGGACATGGTTCCTAAGGCAAACAGTTTTGTATGTGCAGGTGCAACCACGTCAGTCCAATTTATTAAACTTGGGCTAATCATCCATCACAGTGGGGCTAGGATTTATCTGTATTTTGTAAACAGCTTTGAATTCCTCAGATGAAAGTCACTATAGAAGTGCAGAAGTATGACTGCACTAGGTACTATTGTGAGTTTTGGCACAATGACACTGCAGCTAATGCATGTCATCGTCCTTCTTCAGGTAAGTCAGTAGGAACAGTAGGAAAAGCCCCCACGGCCCCAAGTCTGCAGCAGGCAGGCAGTGGGGGTGGGTGGTGGGGTGTCAAGTTGTACTCAACTGCAGCAGTTGCTGCCTTCTGCCAGGGACAGAGAACTGTGCACCCAGGTTCCTGACCCCTAGCCCTGGCAGCTGGGAGTCCCCTCTGGCAGGGCTGAGGAAGCAGGAGCTGTGGGTGGGGGGTAAGGGGCACCAGCAGGGTTGGGGGCCTGTGGGGAGGGAATGAGGGGCACCAGCAGGACTCAGGGGGCTGTGGGGGTGGAGTGAAGGGCACCAGCAGGGCCAGGAGGCTGTGGGGGGGGACCTTCATTTTAATCACAGATTTGGGGGATATTAATCAGAGAATTTGCAATTTTTTTAAATCAGGGAAAACCTGGATCCTTGCTCATTACCTTCTCTTCGTAGTGGAACTAACGTACAGGGCCATGTACTTGGGTGAAAAGGGCTAACACCAGCATTAAATGTTCACCCTAAAATCCATTAGTTGTAGCTGTATTCACATTTCTATGACATATTATTTTGCTAATGTAAATGATGCCTGTCAACCAAAGGCATACTAAACATGAAATAAATGGTGGATTTAATTTGAGTGACACCTCATTAAATATTGGACAAAAGACAGTTTGACTCTCTTACTAAATATCTACTTAACTTTGCTTCCAAAAAGATATTCTAAATAATGGACTCAAATTTTGCATGTGTAAACTGTTTAAAATTCTACAAAATCAATGCTGCAGCCTTTATTACTCCTTCAGCAGAAAGTTTAGTCCCATGTCTGTTTTTGTGATGAGCACTTTTATGTAAAATAGAAATAGAAATCTGTCATCTTCATTTTAATTTTGATTAGTTTTGATTCCCTTGTGTGATTAGTCAATCACAAAATTCTTACAGCATATGCAAAAAAGACAAAGCTGTATTGAAGGGCAATATGGAAGAACATGGAAAACAATGTACAAAAGGGAAAGGAAAAAACAAAAATGGAATTGACAGAGCTAAAATATGTATCATATAATGCACTGACAATCTGAATGTCCAGATGCAATAACTATAAGTGTCCAAGAATGAAAACCAGGGGGCAAATGTCAACAAGCATCTAAAAATTGGCTTGCAAGGGCATTAGTTTGTGTGTAAAGCCCTGCATTTCAGCATTCAGATTTCCAGTGACATATGCAAATGTTGCCTTTGTGCATGCTAACAGATGCATTTACAAATTGTGACTATTTTTAGACACTCATAGAAAATGGCTTCCCTACACGTTCAAATTGTTTGCCATAGTCTGTCGGAAATATGTGCCAGTCTTCAGTCACTAGGGCAGCATAGCAGGAGACTTTTTTTTACACAGATGTGTTTTGCTAGAAATACTAAAAGATCCATCAATACTGCAGTATGATAATATGTACATCACAATGTTTTTTTTCTATATATCTATGTAACATAGGGAACTTATTGAGTTTCATGTCCTGTAAAATGGCTTTTAAATAAAAGCAAGAAATACTGACTAAAACTAGCCTTGAAATAATTAAAAAAATTGATCCCCCATGCATTTAAGCACTTATACCTTAGTGTATGTCATCAAGCAATCAAAATGGTGACTTAATGCTTGTTTAGTCTTGTATTGAACATATTTATAATTTCTCTTATTCACCATTAAGTAAAATTATATTTAACAGGTCACATTACAGTTTTAATTTCAGAACCTAATAACACCAGAGTGAGAAAGCAATGTAAAGGCTCATGTAGGCAAGATGTTCTAGTTACAATCAGAAAGTTCCTAACAACTATTGTGAAAAGGTGAACAATAGTGTGAAAGGACTGTTCTAGCAGAATGAGCACAGGGAACAAACAGTAAGACCAGGTTTCTGTCTTTGACTTTACTGATAACTGTGGCTGTGAGTTACTAGTTGCATAACCTTTTTATATCTTAACATAGAATGGGGATTCTACTCTGTAAAACACTTTTGAGCTCTGGGGACCAGATGCATTGTATAACTGAAAAGAGTATTATTTTTGTTATAGCAAAATATAAGATAAAATGTATGTAAGCTTTAGCTAGTAGCCAGTAACAAAAGGAAATAAGTAGAGGTGCACCGATACATTGGTCTGATATTGGACTGGTACCAATAGAAAGAAAATTGTTTATATCGGATATTGGCCCGATGAGGCTGATAATTTGGTCAATAAATGCCCATGCTGCGCTGGCAGTGTGGAGAGCTGCCTCCAGCTGGTAAGTTGAAAGGGAAAGGGTGTGGGGGGCATATCAATGTACCCCATGCTGAGGGAGGGGGCAGAGACAGATGCTGCACAGTTGGGGCTGGAGGCATGGCTTGTGGGGCAGGGGCAACTCCCACTGCTGCTTGCACCTCAGGAGGGCCCCCCTGCCCCGTGTGCCTAGATTACTCCTGGCTGTCAGGAAGCTGCTGGGGTGGGCCTGCCAGTGCCTGGCCATGCCTTGCTCCTCAGATCAGCTTCCTTGCAGAAGGGAGGGCTGCTGTAGCATCCCTGGGTCTCTGGCTTGGGCCTCCGTAGGCATGTGCTGAATGTCTATCCACTTGCATCAATTCAGGCTCAGGCTTTTTGAATGTCTGTCCCTAGTCATGGTGACAGTACTTAGATTACTACACTGAAAAGCATTATGTAAACTTTAAAGACATGCATCTCTTGCTCTTCCCATGATTTGCTTTTCCGTTTTATTTAAGCAAAGACTGCCCATTTCAATCTTGAGGTTTATATTGCATGTTTTGTAAAATCTTTTTCAGCTAAAGTATTTTCAACCTATTGGACAGTCTCTGTGAAAACTACAATGTGTTCACGTGGAAGAGAGAAAACAATGTTTCCAACATAGTGCAGGAAACAGTTCTTCAGTTTTTCTGAAAGAAAAATGTAGTTTTCCATTAACAAAATGCGATGGAATAAATGTATCTGTTATGCATGTGAAACCTTAGTGAAATCACTACATAGTATGAGTCACAGACTATTAAAAAAATGAATAGAAACCAGTTTTATGCTGTGGGGAGGAATTGGAGGGGTGATTAATCCCTGAATCTGAACAGGCTGGGGACGAAAGGGTTCTGGAACACTATTTTCCCTGCTTCTCTTTTTCCCACCCAAAAAGAGAGTCCGAGGACAATATAAGAAATAAATGCTTTACTCACAAACTGGAACACAATGTAGACTCACTCCGTAAAGTTCACCACAAAACACTTAAATGCCTTGTATGCACATCCGCGCCGGCAGTTCCCCTTACAATAATCTCCAACAACCAAACGGTAGGGAACTCGAGAGCTCTTCAAGCATCTATTTGATGCAACCTATCCGATGGGGGTGTCCGGGGAGAAAGGTAGCTGTGGACTCAGGACCTCAGTGAGGGTGATCAGGCCTCTCCATTGTTGTGTAGGTCCTGCTTTCCCTTTTCCCGGGCTTTGTTTTTATACTGCCCCGACAGTCAATTAGATTGGGTCTTTCTTTCGCGCACTTTTCGAGCTGCATGAGCCAGGGATTTTGCTGCTTGCATGCTTTGCGCGACTAATTGGGCTGCACCCGCTGTTTCCAAATGCAGCGAGCACAGTTTGCTGGCATTTGGTCACCTTTATCTACCACATGCCCCCTTGACCAAATGCCAAACTCGGATATGTTCGAGCTCAAGAACTTCCCTGTTTACACTTAAGTTTCATATAACTCAACATTATTAACAATTTATTAAAGGTGCAGTTAAATGCATAAAAGTCCTGCAGCTCCAATGGCATCAGGTCTATTTGCTCTGGCCAAGATCCATCACAGGTAGGTTTACCCATGGCGGCAGGTGTCGGTGTCCCACGCTACGTCAAGCGTCGGCAGCTCCGTACCATCTCGGGCTAGAAAACAAACTCAAGATTCATTAACAACTGTGCTACGTCAGCTTAGCCAATTATGGTGGGCCAAGATGGTGCGGAAACTAGACTTGGACGCTTGCTGGCAGCTGTGGGGACAGCTAGTCATACTTCTTGTGTCAAGTAACATCGTTTCCAAGGCGGGCGTGGTACCGGGGCACGCTCATCCCACAAGGCCTTGGTAGCGTTCATGGCAATTAGTACGTCATTATTACATTTGGTCCAGTTCTTGAATGACCCATTTTCTTTCATTCTCATTTGTTCTTTATACAGTCCTATCTGTCGCTCCACAATGACGTTAGACTGTGGATGATAAGGCAAATGATGATGCCACCAAGCATTATATTCTGCCGCAGATCGCTCTAAACCTTTAGAGTTAAAAGGTGGTCCTCCATCAGAGTGTATGATGTGAGGGACTTGCCAATGAGCGAAAGCGAGTTGTAGGCATCCTTGAATCACGGAAGTGGTGGTCTCTCATTGGAAGGACGAGGATCTGTTGGGTTCCTAGATCCACAATTGCTAATCCTTTATTTGGTGGCTTGGCTTCTGGGAGTGGCCCAAGTAGGTCTACTTGCCACATCTTTCCCGGAGTGTAATATGCTGGGTCACAGGTGCCTTTTTGGTGCCTGTGATGCGTGGGTTTTTCTCATGCACAGGCAGAGCAAGCTTGAATTACCTTTGTCCATTGCTCTGTGCTTGGTCCCCTTTTTCCTTGTTCTCTCCAATGGGCTTGTGCCCTCTTTGCTCCAGGGTGTCCTCAGTGTTCATGGAGCCATGCCAGAAATGGATTGGTGACGACAATGTCAATGACATGTGACTGAGGCGTGTCTTCTTGGTCTCTGGGTCCTTGTTGGGCTAGCAACCGATCCACGATGGCATGCATGGGGTCCATGTTGGGTCAATGGGATTGAGTGTGCTTGATCAAGGGACAGATGGAGAATTTCAGCAAGATTGTCTTAACATCATCCCAAAGATCTATATGCTCTTTTATCTGTGCCATTCTGATGACAATCCTGTATACGTATTCTGAGTCTACGACTATAATCGGCACTGGGAGCGTTCCATCATGGTGCTGATAAGTGTGCTCAAGAGCCAACTGAAAACCTCGTAATTCAGATGCTTGGACCGATTCTCCTGGATAAGCTGCTCGGAGCTTATAGTCATGGCAAGGGTCACAATAATATCTGTACCCTCCACCATCACCATCATAGTGGTAGTCCACGTGGGGACCAACGACGCTTCGAGAGGCCGGCCGGAGGACATCATGGAGGATTTCAAGACTCTTGGACGGCATCTCAAGGCATTTGGAGCACAGATGGTGTTTTCCTCCATTCTACCGGTGTGGCAATGGGGACAGCAGCATGAGGCGTGTATTGAGGCTGTAAACCAGCGCCTTCGGGGTTGGTGCTACAATGTGGGCTTTGGTTTTTTTGATCACAGCCCACATTTCTCTATGCAGAGC
>JAGPOW010000304.1:42341311-42351973 GCA_030014935.1 Caiman crocodilus
TGTGTGAGTTACAAAGCTTTCCCACAATTCCCTTGTCCTGCGTCTTCCAGTCTTCCTACATGCTTCCTTATCTGGCCTCTACTGTCTGGAGGCTTGGATGGCTGTTTATATAACCGTTCTGTGTTTAATCCCTCCACTGTCATCCTGGATATCTGCAGAATAAGTCCACCACAGTCCCTACCTGTATTGGACTGCTTTGCCAACTTCATCATTAGCTTGTCACAAAACTAGCTGGTCAGATGAATTACCTGTGTTTAGGTAATTATCTGTAGACAACACTCCAGTATGTTTGGGACCAGAGTAGCAGGAATAGTTACCATTGGAATACTCACTTGAACCACCTGGGTATTTAGAGGATCAGGCTGTGGTGATGGGGTCATATCAAACAGCTGTACTGAAAGGGAAAGGATGCCGACCTGAAGTCCAGCAACACCTCTACTTTGTGCCCTGCTATGCATTGCTTGATGACATACTTTTCAGTGCTCTGAGCACAAAACTGGCTATTTCCCCGCCATAATCTTTTAGAGTGGGACATTCTTTGCAGCAAGGAAGAGGAAGCTAACATGGAAGGCTCCCAGAATGGGACTGTAACTATAGGGCCTTGCTCTGGGGTAATCCCAGGGCAGACTGATGATCAGACAGCTGTTCCACTGGATGTCTGGAGAGAATTCTCTGAGGACCTGTTTGATTGTCAGCCTATGCAGGGAGAACATTAGGCCAGTAAGTACTACCCATATCTATTTTTCTGGGTATAAAATCCAAAGGATTTCTCGGTAAATGAATTCAAAGTAAGGGAGGGTTTGGGACTCTCTAGGGCATGAGGGTAGAAACCATGTAAGGAGCACATGTAGCAGTTTCTTTTCCCTTCTTCCTTGGCTGCTTCTGGCACCACAAATATTGCACAATGCCCACTGAGCATGGAACTAAAATTGTAAATGAGCTAAATATGAAATGGTTTGTAGTGTACCCTTACTGATTTTAACCTTGCTCACATAGTCATGAGCCTCTCAGATTCATTACATAAGAGCAAAGGTTTTTTTTTTTGGTATTGTGTCACCATTTGTAAAATTGCAATTTACATTTTAAAAACATTAATGCAAAAGTAAGGTTGCAGGTTTGCCTGGTAATGATATGGTCCCATAAGTGAGATTTGCTATGGCTAAATGTAACCCAAAGTCAGTTCTTCTTGTGCAAGTTCCTTTCCCTTGAGGCTGTCCTCAGAGGTGGAGCTGTGCCCGTTTTGGGCCAAAAAATGTTGGAGCATTCCCAGTGTCTATGGAGGTATATAACTGAATTCCTTAAGGAAAAGTTCATACGGTTCAGTTTTTGCTCTCCTAGTCCTGTGATGGTTCGTATGGAAGGGAGGTAGATTGTAGCTGTCAATTAAAAGCACTTAATTCAGCAATTTAATAGTATTCTTCTAGGACTTCCTCTCACTCCTGAGAGGCAAATTTTCATGTGGTAGAAATATCAGAAGCAAAATTGGTTTGGTGATACCTTTTAACTGGAATCACTTCAGAGTTGGAAGAGATGGTAGACAAGGTTTTGGACATAGAATACCCTTCTATTCCTGGTGACTCTTTACTTCCTTAGAACTATGTTATAAGCACCATGTGCTAACCTACTTCATGACTGAAGCTGGTAAAACAAATGCTTCAGGTACTACTGGGATTTGAATCAAGGACTTCCTGTTTACTTAGACTGGCACTTCAACCAACTAAGCCATAGTATCTCTTATCTCAATTCTTCAGGTGATGCTTTACTCTCCCAGTGCTATGTTATAAGTACCACATGGTAAAGCAATGTATGACTGCAGCTGGCAAATATAGTCTTTAAAGTGCCACTGGGATTTGAACACAGGATTTCCTGTTTACAAGAGAGGTACTTTTAAGCTGCTAAGCCATGGCACCTCTGTGTTAAGTGAGTGATGTGTGGCTTGAACTTATGAGCTTGGCTTCACTTGCCCAGTACTACTTCCTAAGTACCATGTGCTAACCCACTGCATGACTTGAGCTGGTAACATGAGCCCTGAAGGTACACCTGGGATTTGAACCTACAATCTCCTGTTTATGAGAAAGGAGCTTTAAAGAAATACCCATGGTACCCTGTAAAAGGGTGAAGCCTTAACTCAAGACCTTGGTTTCATTTTCCCAGTACTACTTTATAAGTATAATGCATGACAGGACCTGGTGAAAAGAATCCTCAAAGTACCACTAGGATTTGAACCCAGGACTTCCTATTTACAAGGTAGGCATTTAAACCAACTAAGCCATGGTACCTCTGATATCAAAGCTTCAGGTGGCATGTTACTTCCTCAGTATTAAGACATAAGTACGTGCTAAAGCAGTTTACAACTGCAGCTTGTAAAAGTAGCTCTCAACATACCACTGGGATTTGAACCCAGGATTCTGTTTTCAAGACAGGTGTTTTAATCTGCTAAGCCATGGTACCTCTCTGTCAACTACATGAATTGTGGCTTGAACTCATGAGCTTGGTTTTCCTTGCCCAGTAGTTCTTTATAACTATCACGTGCTACCCACTGCGTGACTGAAGTTGGTAAAATTAGGCCTCAAAGTACCATTGGGATTTGACCGCAGGACCTCCTGTTTATGAGGCAGGCCCTTCAACCAACTAAGCCATAGCCCTGTGTAGGCTGATGTGAGGGGTAAGCATGACTTCATTTGCTCAGTAGTTCTTTATAAGTACCACGTGCTACCCACTGCACGACTGTAGCTGGTAACATGAGCCCTCAAGGAACACCTGGGATTTGTACATAGTCTCCTGTTTATGAGAGAGGTGCTTTAACCAACTAAGCCATGGCACCTCTTAGTTCAAACCCCCAGGTGACACTTTACTTCCCCAGTACGTTACATGTTATAACGTTACTCACGTTATAAGTATCACATGCCAACCCAGTGCATGACTGAAGCTAGTAAAGTGAGGCCCTGAAGTGCTATTGGGATTTGAATCTTGTTTACTAGACAGGTGCTTTAACCTACTAAGCCATGGCACCTCTTTGTTGAGCACCTGATATGTGGCTTGAACTCATGAGCTTGGCTTCACTGGCCAATAGTTCTTTATAAGTACCACCTGCTACTCGCTGCATGACTGAAGCTAGTGACCTTGGCTTCAGTTGCCCAGTATGACTTTAAGTACCGTTTGCTAACCCACTGCATGACTTGAGCTGCTAACATAAGCCCTCAAGGAACACCTGGGATTTGAACCTACAATCTTTAAACTGCTTGTTTTGTAAACATGAGAAAGACCCATGGTCCCTTGTAGAAGGGTGATGCTTTTACTTATGACCTTGGTTTCATTTGCCCAATACTACTTTATAAATTCCATGTGCTAACCCAATGGGCAAGTGGAGCTGGTGAAACAAGCCTTTAAGGTACCACTGGGATTTGAACCCAGGACTTCCTGTTTACTAGGCAAACACTTTAACCAACTAAGTCATGGTACCTCTTCCTTCAATACTTCAGGTGATGCTTTACTTCTCCAGTTCTACATAAGTACCACGTGCTAGAGCAGTGTATGAGTGCAGCTGGTAAAAGTAGCCCTTAGGAAATCCCAGGTTTCCAGTGGTACCCTGTTTATAAGACAGGTACTCTAACCTACTAAGCCATGGCACCTCTGTGTTAAGTACATGATATGTGGCTTGAACTCAGGAGCTTGGCTTCACTTACCCAGTAGCTCGTTATAAGTACCATGTACTAACCCCCTGCACAACTAAAGCTGGTAAAATGAGGCTTCAAAGTAATACTGCAATTTGAACCCAGAATGTCTTCCTTACAAGACAGGTGCTTGAACCAAGTAAGCCATGGCACCTTGCAGGACCAGGTGAGAGACTTACTCAGGACCATGGCGTCACTTGCCCAGTACTACTTTCCAAGTACCATGTGCTAACCCACTGCATGACTTGAGCTGAGAACATGAGCCCTCAAGGTACACCTGGGATTTGAACCTACAATCTCTTTACAAGACAGGCGCTTTAAAAAAAAAAAAAAATCCAAACAAGGCATTATCTCAGTCCATGTGGTGGGGATGAGGCTTTTACTCATGACCTTAGTTTCATTTGCCCAGCACTACTTCATAGGTACTATGTGCAAACCCACAACATAACTGGACCTGGTGAAATGTGTCCTCAAGGCACCACTGAGATTTGAGCCTAACACTCAGTGCCATTTGAACTAATGACCTTGGTTTCACTAGCCCAGTACTAATTTTAAAGTACCACTTGTTAACCCACTGCACAATTGGAGATAGTGAAAGAAGTCATCAAGGTACTACTAGGATTTGAACCCAGGATTTCCTGTTTATTAGGCAGGTGCTTTAACCAACTAGACCATAGCACCTTTTAGTTCAAGTGAAGCTCTCAAGTGAAGCTTTACTTGCCCAATATTATGTTATATGTATGATGTGCTAAAGCAGTGCACCACTAGAACTGCTAAAACTAGCCCTCAAGATATGTCTGGGATTTGAACCTATGATCATATGCATACAAGACAGGTACTCTAACCTGCTAAGCCACGGTACCTTTGAGGCAAATGGTTTTGGTGAGGCCTGAATACATGTCCTTGGCTTTATTTTCCCAGTGTAACCCTGGGTGCAACACTACATGCACCCTCACCTGAATAATGGGATCCTGGGGTACCTGGTAGCCAGTAGCCCTGCCCAGCCCCTCTGGGAAGCTGCTGCAGTGCCCTTAGTGGAGAGCTTCCCCTTACAATCAAGCACCCTTGCAGACAATTCTCAAATTATTGTCAAAATTTAATTATTTACAACATAACAAATAATCATTAAATAAGCACATAAATATACTGATTAATAAACCCTCAAGAACTTATTTACACAGTCTCTCACTTGTACATGGTATACTGGGGATCCTGTGTGCACTGTCCCTGGCGGGGTATCTCAGGGAGTGGGACTGTCTGTGTCCCTGCACAGGGTCTGTGGATGCTCCCTGGCACTGGTGTCTGCCTCCATGCTCCTGGGGTCTCTGGGCAGCAAGCAGCAGCTCCTCTGCAGTTCCTGCAAGACAGCCTTCCCCTGCCTTTGCCCCGCTTCCCTGATTCTGCTGGGAGCAGTGTCTGGGCTGCAGGCTGTAAAAACCCTCCTGCCCCAGCCAGCTTCACAGCCCTGGCAAATGCAGCCCCTCCCTGGGCTTTGCTGGCCCCTGGGGACCCTCACCCATCAGGGAAACTAGGGCAGACTCCAGCAGTTCCCACTCCTGGCTCTGCTGTGCTCACCCAACCACACCAGCTGCAGTCAGGTCTCACCAGGCTTGGATTCTCCACATCAGCAGTCCCTGCCTGATCCAGCCACAGCTTCTCCACTGCTGCTCCTGCAGGCCTCTCTCAGGGGCTCTCCAAGGGACCATTGTGCTGAGACTCTGAAACCAATCTCCCGCCTATCCCTCAACTCACTCACTCAGGTTCCTCCCCACAGGAAAAACTCCTCCCCCTTTTATCCAAGCCTCTCAGCTAATCCCAGCTCAGGGCCCTTCTTGGGCTTTTGCTAATGGCTCTCTTTCAAAACTTTACTGGGGTTACATCACCCCCCCCCCACTTCCAAAAGGGCTATTTTCAAAACATCTTCACTTGCTGTCAGAGCCTACAGTGTCCCCTCTGGGACAAACTCTGTCTCTCTGCCAGGCAGCCCTTCCCATTCTGTTCAGGTGAGTCCATTTTTTAAAGGCTTCTACACCAGTACTACTTTCAAAGTACCAAGTGTTAACCCCTTGCACCACTCAAGCTGGTAAAGCTAGCCCTTGGGGTAAACTGAGATATTTACTCAGGCTCTGCCATTTACTAGACAGGTGCTTTAACCAGCAAAGCCATGGCACTTCTTCCAAGCCTGCTGAGGCTAGGACTCATAAGAGCTTCAGTGCTGGGGAGGGACCAGGAGCTTGGTGAGGAGAGCATAGGTAGAGACCCTGTCTGCGATGCCTGTGGCTGAGTTTGTGAAGCTTTCTAAAACCCAGCAGCTCAACAGATATAGGGGTGGTGTTAGTAGACTATAGACAGCATCTCTGCATCCATGCCTGTGTTCCCTGATCCTTCCCCCAGTGCCAGCAAGCTGCAGCTGCTTTGGAGAGTGCAGAGCAGAAACTTAAAAAATGTTTTTAAACGTTTTCCTCAGCACACTTCCTGGTGTGTCAAGGAAAATGTGTCCAATGTGCCAGTAATTGGCACACATGCAGGGGGTTTCCTATCCCTGTTCCATGGTATTTTGTTCCTGGTAAAACAGCTCTTAAGTTCATAATTGATCTCTAATTAAAATTTCCATGTGATGTGGTTGTGAGCACATATAGCTTCCATAATTTTCCTTGCCTCTGTTAGCCATTGGTCTGTTGTTTATGGGGGCATCCTCTAGACATAAAAATTGGCTATGAAGTCCATCAGTGTCGAGAATCCACTCTGTGTGAAAGTACTACCCTCTAGCTTGCAGATGTGCAGGGTGAACTGGGACACAGTTGTGTACCTCATTTACTTTGTTTATCTCCCAATGTTTTTAGAAGCTGCCTTCAACATTTCAAAGGCACCATCCATCACTATTCTACTACCAATATTATTGGATTTGCTGTTCAGCCCCAGACTGTCTGGTCTGGCTTCATTAGTCCTGGCAGGAGAAGATGGAGTAATCTCTACAATATTACAGTGAGAACCTGTAGCCAACTGATATCCCTGAGAGACAGGGAGGCCCTAATTTATCCAAATGTGTAAATATTAATTTTTTTCTGAACCATACCACATCTCAGGACCAGGCCTAAGTCTCATTTTGGAGCTGGACCTACCTGGGCCAGAAGATGAATTTTCCAGGTGTATTTTTTTTTCAGTTACAGAGATACAGCCAGCTGCTGCTCCTTTCCATAGAGAGAAAAGAAGAGCAGGTAAAGTTTCAATATTTTTTAGCTTCTAGGAGAAATAAACACAGACAAAATAGCTTTCTGTTTTCTAGACTGCAATTCATGGATTATAAATGTTGCTAGACCTGCACATTAGTCTTATCAGTGAAGCTTTCAACTTATTTTCAATGTGTAGGTGTGTTTTTATCATGCCATTTGCATTTCCCAGATGACTACATAAAACAAGTGTTGCAAATATTCTGCAATTTAACAACATAAAAATTCTTATGAAACTACTGACTTGGGTTGTCCTGGAGCCTGATGTGGGATTGGTTAGTGACTCCTCTGGCATCTAAGTGAACACTAGTATTAAAAGTAATTGGTACAACTCCCACAAAATTCAGTGGCAGCTGATCAGGCTATGTATTAGTAGCAGATAAGATGTAATGTAAGTGACTTCCAAAGTTCCTAGGATGAATTAAAAGCATATATGCCTGAAAATACATCTTAAGAAAAGTAAAAATGCAAGGTTCTCCACCTTGGGAGGAAAAACCTGCAGCATCCTTATAGGCTCGGCAGTGCTACATTGGCTAGCACTACGGAAGAAAGAGATTTGAGGGGTCATCATTGACTGCAAGATGAACATGAGCCTTCAATGCGATACTGCGGCTAGTAAAGCGACCAAAACACAAGCTTGCATCCATAGATGCTTCTCAAGCAAATTCCAGGATGTCATTCTCCCCTTGTACTCGGCCTTGGTGAGGTCGCAGATGGAGTACTGCATCCAGTTTTGGGCCCCACAGTTCAAAAATGATGCACAGAAGCTTGAGGGAGTCCAGAGAAGAGCCACGTGCATGATCAGAGGTTAGGAAAATAGACCTTACGATGCCAGGCTGAGAGCTATGGAGCAGTTTAGCCTGGAAAAGCGCAGGCTTAGGGGTGATCTGATGGCCACCTATAAGTTTATCAGGGGTGACCACCAGTATTTGGGGGAACATTTGTTCACCAGAGCGCCCCAAGGGATGATAAGGTCAAACGGTTATAAACTACTGCAAGACTGTTTCAGGCTGGACATAAGGAAGAATTTCTTTACTGTCTGAGCCCCTGAGGTCTGGAATAGCCTGCCATTAGAGGTGGTTCAAGCACCTACAATGAACACCTTCAAGAGACAATTGAATGCTTATCTTGCTGGGATCCTATGACCCTAGCTGACTTCCTGCCCTTTTGGCAGGGGGCTGGACTTGATGATCTTCCGAGATCCCTTCCAGCCCTAATGTCTATGAAATCTATGAAATCTAGAGCCAGGGAGGTCTGACGGAAGGAATCAGGAGGAAAAAAGAATTAAAAACTTCTGAATCAAACTAAAGCAAACAGTTTGTGTTTTTTTGAATCACAAAATATTTGGTTTAATTTTCAGATTATTTAGCCTTTTTAACCACTTTTTCATTTTGGTCAGTTACTTTTTTTACAGTAATTTCAAAACAATTTAATTTGGAAAATGTTGAAATAAAACATGTTTGCATTTCCTAAATGAAACATTTCCCTAGTTTTGGGCCAAAACTGTTCTCTCAATTCAACCCCAATTTGTGAATAGCTTTAGTACCTTCCCAAGTTAACATTACTGTCCATTGAAAAAAATACCTAATTCTATTTTCAATACATCTAAGACAACAAAACAACTTCAGACAGTCATAAAAGCTTCTGATTTAGCTTCTCACATTGTAGGGTTTTTTTTTTCTCTTTTCCTTCTGTTAGATTGTTCTTCTTCATCTCCTCACTGTTACCTATTTGCCATGATATTTGACATTTTCCTCCTATCTTTCCTAGTATGAACAGCAGAGGCATAACAGAGAAGCTGGGTGCCTGGGACGGTGGTGATGCGTGATGGTAGTGGCATTTTCTGGCTGCTGGTGCTGCCTGTGCAGATGTGCAGCTTTAGTGGCAGTTGTTATTTTTCTACTCCTATCTCCTTCTACGTCAGCATCTGGGGCTGCTGCTCCAATCATCTTGTCTTAGTTACACTGCTGAAGATCATGGATCTTGGAAGTTCAAGATAAGGATCATGCTCGCATGGAAGTCACTGGCACTTAATCACAAACATTATGTTCTGCAGTAATTGTTCTTATACAAATCCTTTTCCAAAAGGAAAGAAAGTTTTTGGGCAGTGAAAGTTTGTTACATTTCAAACATGCAGCATGGTTTCAGCAAAGCAAACAGAGCTGTTCTGCAAATAGGAAAGTCACAGCTCTTTTTTGGAATCCCCGGAATTGAGGGACCTTGTGTAGTTCAGAGAGCAACAGACTGTAGCAGACTGGCCCAACTAGTCTCGAGCTGGCATGGCTGAGGAGGAACTAAGAACAGGAATCCATTTATGGGATTTGAGGACATGGTTGGGTATGTCTGAATCTTAGCAGCCTCTTGCGTTCCACTTTATTGCTAGTTGTTCATACTCCCTGGCTCCTGCTTGGACTGCACAGAGGCAATGGAACACATAGACCCATACGTTCAGAGTTGCATTGTGGGAGATTCAATCTGGCCTGTGTGCTCAGCTCCTGAAGAAAAATGAAGTGAAAAAGGGTAAAGGTATTTCAACTGTAACTTCCCTAAGGCATAGAAATTGTAGGAAGATGCAGTTTGATGTGAGGTTGACCTGAAACATAATGTTCTGGTTTGTATCAAATGGCCAAAATAAAATATTTCATTTTTGGGAATGCCAAAAACCTCTTTCTTTTGATCAGTAAGGGGGAAACAAATGTTTTTGACATTTCTGAATCAACATTTTGACTTGTCCAGGTTTAGAATGAAACTAAATTTGAAAGGCAGGAATATCAGACAGAATTTCCACAATATCTCACACTGATGGGATTTTTTTTTGTTCAACTATATGGTCCCTGCAATTATAAAGAATAATTTGGTCATCAGCTAATTAGCTCATAAGCTCTTCAGGAGAGGGACTTTATCAGCCTTCTGTGACATGATAGGGACTGTATCATGTCTGGGGCCTTTTGTGTCACTTATGTAGGATAAATAATATGGGTCGTTGTTGCAGGGCACTAAGGTGCCTGCTTCTCTAAGAGCAGAAACTGCCCAAGGAGAGAGCCAAAAGAGCCAGACAGAAGCCCACAGGTCCAGGTTGCCATGGCAACAGGCTAAGGAGCGAATTAGCTTGCACCTAGTCTGCTGACCGGAAGAGGCAGGGCCCTGGGTCCATACAAACCCCAGGGCTGGGACTAGAGAGGTAGTTCTCTGTCAGCTGCTAAAGGAGAAGGAGCCTCCAAGGAGATGCTGCAGTTGCTCAATATACTGCACTTGGGGCTAATGGGGTTCCAGGAGCTGACCAGGTACCCTTGCCTACAAGGCACTTAGTGCCAGGGTAGAAGTTTGACTCTTTTAAAGGGGCAGAGTACACCCTAAATTTTTTGTGTTATGTTATAGCCCAGGGGCTTATATTTTGGTTGCTGTCTTATAATACCGGAGGATTGGGCTGAGTACTGTTTTGCTTGTATAAACTAAGTGAACACTAGGGCTCTTTTCAATATAGAAATGTCATTAAAAAATCATACCTCTAACCAGAAGATGCTGGAAAATCTTGTAGTGAAAAGACTTACTCTAAGTAAGTTAAATTCACTCCCCTAATTTTACAGACACTAAATGATGCTTTTTTTAATACTGCACAACATCTGCAGGGAAGATGTACTTTACATAAAGCACCTTATTATCATAGTATCATAGTATCTAGGGTCAGAAGGGGCCTAAAGCAGGCCATCTAGTCTGACCCCCCGCCAATGGCAGGAACAAGTGCCAGGGTCACAGGA
>JAGPOW010000304.1:42352073-42377671 GCA_030014935.1 Caiman crocodilus
GACAGGACCTGCCCTTAACAAACCTGTGCTGGTTGCCCTTCAGCATAAAGTCCCCTGCCAGTCCCTCACAGATGTGGGACTTGAGAATTTTCTCAAAGACCTTCCCCAGAACCGAGGTGAGACTGACAGGCCTGTAGTTCTCCGGGTCCTCCTTCCTTCCCTTCTTAAAGATGGGAACTACATTGGCCACCTTCCAGTCCTCCAGCACTTGTCCAGAGCTCCAAGAGCGCTCATATAACTGAGCCAAGGGCTCAGCAATCACCCCTGCCAGCTCCCTCAACACCCTTGGCTGCAGGTCATCCAGACCCGCCGACTTAAAGACATCCACCCCTTCCAGAAGCCCTCCCACCAGGTCTACCCTCACCCTTGGCCTAGTAGTGATTCCCGAGGGGGAATACAGGCCTCCAGCGGGAGGGATGTCCCAGTCCACCCTCAGGAAGACCAAGGCAAAGAACCCATTGAAGATCTCAGCCTTATCATTGGCTGTGAGCACCAGGTTGCCCGATGAGTCCCTCAGGGGCCCAACGTTATCCGGGGCCCTCTTTTTGCTCCCCACATATTTGAAAAAGGCCTTCCTGTTGTCCTTGATCCTAGTCGCTAGGCGAAGCTCTACTCCCGCCTTGGCCTTCCTTATAGCCCTCCTGCACTCCTGAGCACAAGAGGAGTACTCCTCCTTGGAGACAGCTCCTCTCTTCCAAAGGTTGTATGCCCCCCGCTTAGCCCTCAGGGTCTCCCGAATATCCCTATTAAGCCATGGGGGCTTCCAGATACTTTTGCCCATGTTGCATCGGGCAGGAATGGTTGCCCGTTGGGCTTGGAGGATCATCTCCTTAAGTTAGAGTGTGGCCCTGAATGTCTGGAGAAGTTTATTCACTTGCCTGGAGACTGTGCAGCCTTGATAGACAATGATGGCTGCCCCTAAGATTGTGTCAACCTATGTAACTGTGTTTGTGAACGTCCAGTATATAATTGTGGTTATGACAAGATTTTGTTTAGCTGAATGCCATTTAACTGGCTTACAAGGGAACACAGAATAATAAGAATAGCATCTGAGACTGCCATCAGAACAACGAATGATTGTGGAAAAAGCAGCAGAGTCTCCCTGCTTAGTTGTGTTCCCTGAACTTGGTTTTACACTGCACTGAATTGTTATTAAAAGACTTTGTTGCAATTACATTAAATGGTGATTTGCAGTGAGGAACAGCTGTGTTTTTCCTTTAAACCAACCCATTTGGAAAGTAAACTGTCCAATTAGAATACTGCCATAGCCACAAATATCTGTTCTTCCCATGCAAAATCAGTAAATAATCCTTTTAAAAATGATGATTGGCAAGGGTTAATTAATATAATAATGATCAAATTATATGTTTAGTTTATACTTTCAGCAGCTGTAGCACTGATTCAAATGCTATCAATAAATGTACATAATCTTCAGTTCTCATTTTTTCTATCTCTAGGGACCATCAGTGGGTGTATTTTCTCATTCCTGTAACCCGATGGTGCCTTGTAGACCTTTAATTTCCTTCAGCATGAACATTATTCTAACTTGGTCAATGGCTAAGTTACAAAAAATGGAACCAAGAAATATCTGCAGTGTGACTTATTTGCAGTCTCTCCACCATCAATTTTCTCTCTTATTCAATCTTTTCAATTCCTCAGTCTCTTAGGATGCTCAAAGTTATAGGAAAGGGCTCCACAAATGAAGAATGTTCAAAGTATTTTGGTATAGGTGAAGAGAGGTCTGGAGACCTGATGCATCAGGAGCTTTTATGATACTGGCACTGGCAGAAAGTTTATGCAACATCAAGGCCTACACATGATCCAGGTATCAAATTTAAGGTCAAGTTGGCATGGGTCACCATATTTACTGTGCAGTACAGGCATGCATATGTAGATGTGTGCTATTACTGTTCAGTAAGTTCGGTTACTGCACAGTAAATACACACATGTAGATGTGCCCACAGATGCATAGCCATCCCAAAGGGATGCAGGACAAACATGGCTATGATGATCCTATCAAGCCCTCTCCTTTCCTAGTTGTAAGAGATCTGAGGAGTCTTCTATTCCATTCTAAAAGATGGGGTTGTCTTGGCTGCTGTGAGGGACCTCTCTCTCAACTTGACTGGCTGTTCATTATATCATGTAAAAAACTTAGAATTGGAGACATTCTACGCACAGTATTTCAATATCAAAATATTTCTGTACACTGTAGAGGAGTACTTGGAGAGCCTCCAACCTGGCATTTTAGCCTCATGCCCTAAAAGCAGCAGTACAAGTCGTTCACGCTTAGAGGATAAATAAAAAATTGTGTAGTATTTATCACTGTCAGCCTGATTCCCGGAGGCTGGTAATTCACACTGTCACATCAGGCAGGTAAAATAAGTGGAGCTCCTGTTTGTCATTATGTAGCAAATGCCTGTCTGATTTCAGTCCTCATTTCTTCCACAGAATTTGAATTGGGCTGGTTCCCAGTCTCCCAGTCACTTGATTCTTTCCCCTTGTGAAGGACTGTTGGGCTTCAGAACTTACATTTTTACCTTAAGCAAAATTTAAATCTTTTGATCTTATGATTCCTAACAGAACCTATGAAAGGTGACCAGAATGTAATCCAGCATGGTTATCACACCACACTTTCTCCAACCCTTCCTTAGAATCCAAGAGGAAATCCTTTAACAGCAGATATCCTGCTGACATCCTGGAGGCTGGCCAGAAGCCTTAACCATGATTTGGTAGCTTCTCAGCAGATCTGAGAGTTAAAAATGATACAGAAAGGGCACTGAGCTCCACTTCACTCCACCGGTCTGTTTGAGTACTGTATACCTTTTTGTGAGAGAACATCCAGACAGCTACCAAATTGATTGAATGACCCCTTGTAATTACAGGTGAATCAAAGGGGGAGTTATTGCACAAAACAAGACTTGACCTTGGAACTGCTTTTATTAGATCATATCTCAAGAGAAACTTGCAATGGAGTTAATAACCTTTCTCCTGAACCTGTGGTAACAGGTTCCTTTTTTGCCCTGTCCTCACTTAACTCTGGCAGAGGCAGGACCAATCTCTTTGTGAAGCTCCTTCCAGCAGCTTCCTGGGCTGTTATGTTTGATGTATTACCTTTCTTTGGATGTTTTATGTGCTTTGCTGTTCATCTGAGTCTTTTTGCCTAGCTTGGCTTGCCAGATGTGCTTCTGTCAAGGCTGTGGTGGAAGCACATCTTCTAGCTGCAGTGTAGCTGCACTGGGGCTGCCTGGGTAGGGGAAGCAGCTTCCAGCTGTTTGCCCTTGATGTAGCTCTTTTCTGGGTGGAATGCACGCTCACACTGCAGCTAAGGAGCCACTGGCTGGGAGAAGCAGCCATGGCATTGAGTGCAGCTTCCAGCTATACCTTCCAGCTGGGAGCATGAGGAAAGCGCCCCCTCTCACTGCTAATCTGCCATGGAAGCTGCCTGACTTGTTCTGGACTAGAACCAGGTTCTTCTGGCCTGTGGCTTGAAAAAGGGTGACAGCCCTTGACTTAGGTGCTTCAGGGTAGTAAAAGGGAACATCCTTCTCATCCCTGTTGGTTTATTATTTTATTAGACAGTTAATAACCACAGGCCCAGGGACTGGAACAGGGCCAGCCCAAAGGGCCCCATGTGGCTGGCATCTTCTCCAGCACGGAAGTGAAAGTCAGTTTTAAACTTGGTGCCCATTTTCGGGGCCAAGTTTAAAATTGAGGCTTTCACATTTGCTTCCCTGGCAGCTGGAAGCAGGACCCTTCCTCTACCAATGGGGCTAGGGGAAGGGGGACGGGGCTGGGGTCTTGCCTAAAGAGTCCTGCTGCGCTTGTAGGCCAGGCAGTGCTGTGCCTGCAGGGGAGGGGACCAAGCCAGGCTAGGAGAGCCCTGCCTTGTTCTCCACCAGGCCCAGCCCAGCCCTCTGCATCTACAGAGTTGCTCGGGATGGCTGGGCAGCAGCTCCCTGCATGTGAGTGTAATGGGGGGTCAGGGGGGAGTGAAACTGAGCCACAGGGGGGAGGGTCTGTGTGTGTGATCTTTTATTAGACCAACTAAATAGAAACATTTTTTTCTTAACAAGCTTTCAGGCTTAAAAGCCCTTGGTCAGGCTGGGGAAGCATCTGTAGGTGGTGTGTACTCTTCTGGATGGAATGAACAGTAAAGAGGCCACAGGCTGGGCTGTAGCAAGAAGGGCAGTCAGTGGAGGTGTAAATTGAGGAATCAGTGGGTGAGAGATAGGCTGGGGGTAGGAAGAACAAATGTAGCAAGGAAAAGTGGAGAGGTACCTAGGGAGTTAGATGACAGGCAGCATATAGTGTGTTATAAATCCAATGTCTATGTTTAGTCCAGGGATGTACTTAGTAGCTGTGTCTTTGAGAATTGTCCTGCATTGCTCTTTGGTATGTAGATTAGGTAAAATTCCTCATCTGGAAGTGTCAGTTGGCAGGCAGAGAGGTAAAAAAAATCTTTCTTGTTGTTCTGAAATGAAGTTTAAAATCCAAAATCAGCTAAAATTTGGCATCTTCTATGTTTCAGGGATGTACTTGGTAGCCATGTTGGTCTGAGACGAGAAGAAATACACAAATGTAGAACTCTTGGTTCCAAAATGGTACTTTTTATTAGACCACCTGGGAAATCACAAGAAAAAGCTTGACCCAGAGGGACAGCTTTCCATCTTCAGCTCCCTCTGTGCAAAAATGAAGTTTATTTCCTACCTATGGAGACTTTTTACCATCTATACTTTTCTCAGAGCCTAATGAAGGGCCTTTGAGGCTGAAAGCTCACAGAAAAGTTTTCTTGTGATTTCCCAGTTGGTCTAATAAAAGGTATCATTTTAGAACTAAGAGTTCTATAGTTTTGTATTTCTTTTATGCTTAGTCTATGATTTTTTGTATCCAGGAAGTTGATGAAGTGAAGTTGATAGGTCCATCTGTAAAAAGTGTTTTGTGAATTCCCTTTTGAGGATTAGAACTGAGAGATTGGAGGGAGAGTGGTTTTCTTGTGATATATGTGCCCCCACAGGTAATTGGGTATTCTGGTCTTTAATAGATTCCTGGTGTGTGTTCATTGTGGTGAGTAGTTGTTGTTTGGTCTCATATGTATTTTCCATCAGGCCATTTGGTGAATTGGATGAGATATATAATCTTTCTGGAGGTACAGGTGTAAGATTCAGGAACGGTGATGGTTCTGTTGTGGGATGTAGTAATTGTGGGGGTGGTGGAGATATGTTGGCAGATTTTGCATTTCTTTCTATGGCATGGCCTGCATCCATTCGGTGTGTTTTGGGCCATAGAGAGTTTGCTTCTGGTGATGAGATTAGTGAGGTTCAGTGCTTGTTTGAAGACTAGGATGGGTGGATCTGGGAAGATCTCTTTAAGAACTGGGTCTCCTTCTAGCATGAGTTGCAATTGTTTGAGGATTTTCCATGTATGTTCAAGAGAGGGGTGATATGTCATTCATGTGCAATTCTTGGGGGTTTTCCTTCTGCACTGCAGCAGTTCTTCACTTGGTATCCAGGTGGCTCGTTCAAATGTACATCTTTATCGCTGGAGGAGTATCCTTGTTGTGTGAAAGCCTTTTTAAGATTTGTGAGGTAGCAATTCTGGGTGTCCTCAGCGAAAACTCGGTGGGATCTGAGGGATTGGCTATATAGCACAGGTTTCTTTGTGTGTTTAGGGTGATTGCTGGTTTTGTGTAGATATGTATGTTGGTCTGCAGGCTTCTTATGGAACACAGTTTGTTTTTTACCATTCTGGATGTTGAGCATTGTGTCTAAAAAGGAAATGTGCGTGCTGGAGTACTCAAGAGGTAGTCAGATAGAGGGGTGATGAATGCTGAATTTCTGATGGGACTCAATCGGGGATTGTGGGTTTTCAGTCCTAATGGTGAATGTCATTGATATATCTTAAGTATAGCAAGGGTTTGATGGTACAGTCTTTGAGGAATTTTTTTTCTAGGTGGCTCATAAAAAGGTTGGCATACTGTGGAGATATTTTGGTGCCCATAGCTGTGCCCATGGTCTAGAGTAAGTGTCAGTTATTAAAAGTGAAACTGTTGTGTATGAGGATGAAGCGTATAATTTCAGTAATATCTTTGGGTCTGTACTCAGAGTTGTCATCTTGCTCTTGTAGATATGTAAGGCAGGCGCCGATGCTATCCTGGCGTGGGGTGTTGGTATATAAGCTGGTAGCATCCCTGGTGGCTAGGAGGGTGTTGCTGGGAAGGTGGTCTATGTTTTTAAGTTTTCATAGGAAGTCTATAGTGTCTTTGAAAAAACTCTCTCTTTTGGTAACAAGTGGTTTAAGGATTGATGCCACGTAACCCACTGACTCCTCAGATTACATTTTCACTGACTGGCTTGCATGCAGACCAGCCTCTGGCTTCTTTACTACTTGTTCCATCCAGGAAGAGCACACAATAACTTCAGATGCTTCCTCAGCCTGACCAAGGGTTTTTAAACCTGAAAGCTTACTAGAAAAATGTTTCCAGCTACTTAGTTGGTCTAATAAAAGATATCAAATTTACCCAAAGAACCGTGACTGCCATGTGTACACTAGGCTGTGGTGAGTATGTGCCCCTCAAGCCAGCAGGGTCCACCCAGTCTCACCTACCAGCACCAGGAGGGGAAGGAGCCCATCCCCATCAAAGCCCAACTTCCATGGAGGGAGGGGGCTTCCAATTTTGTGCTTGCCCAGGGCCCCACTGCACCTCAATCCATCTCTGTGCTCACTACCCACCCCTGACTGTCAATGCCTTTGTCGTGTCAGGGGACCCCAAGGCTATGCCTTGCAGGGGGTCCCAAAAAATTGTGGGTGGTCCTGGACTTGAACCTAGTCACCCCCTCTTTCTTCCACCACCCAGGAAATACCTGCACCAAACTGGTGACTGTTTTTAGGCAACTAAGTCTGGGAGAGATGAGTTTTCAAACATACACACTACTTCTGTAGTATTGGCTGGTTTAGGTTTACCCCTGCTCTGTGCACCAAGTATTGGGTTTGAATCCCAGTCTTAGGGAGCTACAGCTCTCTGTTTTAAAATATGAAGTTTGGTGTCTGACTTGGCTTTGGCACCTAACCTTTAGGTCCCATGGCTCAGTGTCAGCGAGCTTAAAATGACAATCTGAACCAATATTTCAGATTTTCTTTCCTATCACTGATCAGAGATATAAAAATGTGGTTTGAAAAGCATTATGAATACCGGGGATCTGGAAGGGAATGAGGGAGGCATCACTGCTCCATTTACATTCTGGTCACTTTCTGGAAGTTTTCTCAGGAACCACAAGAGTGAAAGACTTAAATTTCAATTTATAGAAGAACTAGATTAGAATGAAAACAAGCTTCAGATACTAGTGTCTGGATCAGAACATCTGAGTTTCGTCCAGCTTTAGTTTTGGGCCCTCTTTCAGGAAATCAATCCTATTCAGGTTAAACATGTGCTAAATTCATCCACTGAGTATTGAACTTTCTTAGGAGCAAAAGTACTATTGGCAACTAATGGAATTTATATGCTTAAATCCTATTAATTGGGATTTTTAGGAAAGTCTAAGCACATGTTTAGCCATGCACATATGTTCTCCAAAGCAGTGGTGGCTTTAGGTCTATGTTTCTGTACTCTCCCAAATTGTGATAATCAAGGTTTTGCAGTTGAAGCTCTAGAACAGCACTTTGATGTTTTATTCCAGTTGTACCATATTTTCTGTGTGATCTTGGTTAAACCACTTCGTCTTATTCTCAGTTGCCTATCTGTAAAAGGCTGATAACAGTACATTATCCTATATTCTAAATGGTCAAGACCAGGGACCAGCAACCTTTTTTAAGTTGGGCTAGAACAACCCAATGACAAGGTTGGGTGGTTTCACTAGTGCATCCACAATGGGGGAGAGCTTTCCCTGTTCCTCTGCCTGAGCCACACAACTAGAAGTTGTACCTATGCTGATCTGCTTCATTCAGCCCTCCTGCTCCCTGGCTGTGGTGCGAGTATAGCTTTCAGCTGGAGGGGAGCTATGCTAGGACCAGGCTAGGAAGTTGGAGGAGATGGAAGTGGGAAGGAATGAAGCAGCTTCCAGCTTTATGGCTCTGGTGCAACAATTGTCCAGCTGAGACCTGTGCCTGAAACACTGCTGCTTCACTCAGTCCCCTCCACTCCCTAGCTGTTGGAAGCTGTGCCAGAGCCAGGCAACTGGAAGCTGCTTTCACTCTCCTCCAGCTTCTCCTTGATTCCACCCTTACACAGCCCTGTCTTAGTGCAACTCCGTACCAGCTGGAAGCTGTTCCTGTGTTGCAACCTTGGGGTACGTGGGGGTGGAGACAGAGAGAAGGGCACAGCTTCCAGCTCCCTGGCATGGCTGTAAGTATGGGCACAGGCAAAGACTGTGTCTCTGCAGGCCAGATCTGATGGCTCCATGGGCTGGGTGTGGCTTTTGGGCCAGATGTTGTCAACCCCTGGTCACGAGAGCAAGAGGATAAAAATTCTGGAGCAGGGATTGTGTCATGGCATAAAGGGCATTTTTCTAGTGCCTGGAATAATGCAGCTCTGATCTTGCGGAGGGCTTCCATACAACTGTAAAATAAAATGAGTTTCTTATTAAGTAGACCTCTGATGTGCTATGAAATATTTGCTGTCAAATGCAGAATTATTTTTTTCATTATAAAGTACATTAGTTACTTGCACACTAAGAATAAATATTACAAATGTGCCCAAAAGGCAAACTATAAATCCTGATCTATATTTTTCCTCAGTAAGTTGTAGGAATTTGGGATGAACTCTGGCTGCTACTTTGAGTATTTGCATATAGAAAATTATAAAGTGCTTCATGAATCAAGGCCAGCACTGAAACTGAAGCTGAAATTCTACTCAAATTGTTTTGACAAAAAATCTCTTTGGAACTTTGACTCATTGCTCTTCTATAACAATAAAGTATTTAGTTTATTAATTATCCTTGTTAACTTTGAATTTGGTTTCAATAATCATAATAACCTTTCTTTTAACTTGCATCCTATGATCACATATCCTGCTCCTCAGGGTGCCAAATGCAGTACAATGCCAGGAGAGTTGATATGTTACTCAACAGCCTTTTAAAGAAAATAAATGCACCAGAACCCTCAATTTTAAATTGGTCATTTAAGGCCATATCACTCTTCTGAGATCAATATTTTCTCTTAAGTAGTTTTTGTGATCCACATTGCTCATCATCATGTATTTCTTTGTAGGTAACTGGAGCCTATGTACTATATGTGAAAGCAAATATTAAGATTGGTGTGGTGGTTTTTTGTTAATATGGCAAACAAAGACTGGTTCAAGCTCCTGTTTGTCTATGACCTTTTCCACATCCTTAAATAGAAAACAGTTCCTTTCACTGAGTAATTGGCATGAAGAAATAACAAGGCAAACATGAAAAAAGGTTAATATAATTGAAAGGTAAAAAAGCCTTTATCATGGCAACTGGCATACTGATATCATATCATGAAGCAGAAGTCTTATAGATATGCATTTGTTTAAACTGATTTATTGGTCTGTGCTTTCATATTATTTGTAGATGAAATAGATCACTCTAATCAGCTCTATTCAGTAAGTCTCTTGGGAGAAACTTATTTTGCTTGATAGATTATATCAGCCACCATGTTCTATGATGTTCTTAAAAGACCAGATACTCACTGAGAAGTTTACTGTATTCACTTAAGTGCATGGTTTCAGGACTGAAAGAGGGTTATGTGCTTATTTGAAGTATGAACTTATCCAAACTTAGTTGCATTTTTAATGGGGAAAAACTGTTTTATCCTGTTCAGACATCCATGTCCATTGTTCCAGTCTCCTAAAAAGTTTAATGGAATAAGAAGTGCTAGGCAGTTTGTCTCAGGATATCATGAAGTGCATCTGAATGATTGCCCTGGAGCTGCATCGTTGAATCAGTGGCAGAAAAGCAGTAGTGCATACAGGGAGTCATTAAATCCTGACTGAAAGAGTGATGCATATAAGCACAAATCCTGGGACATTTCTGTTCTGGGACAAACATGGGTGCAACTTTTTCTGGAATAAATGCAATGTCTGTTTCTAGCCTAAATGCAAGTCGTTTATACATTTAACTGATATGCAGGTAATGAGATTTTTACAATGTAAGCAGCAGGCAACAAATAGACTGGCATTATGTTTTGCAGTTATGCAAATTGTGCATTTATCTGGTGCATTTTCCTTGCAAGTGGAGTACAGAGTTTTTGATCCCACATAGTCTGGCTTTCTTTACTGGGACTACTTACATAACAAGGTAGGGCTCAGGTTGAGCAGAGGTGGTAGTATCTGGCCGTGTAGAGTACAATATTCATGAAAAAGTACTTGCTTAGGATGAAATGAGCTGTGCTGAAAGTTCCTTTGCTGTTTTTGGAAAGAATTATGATGATTTTTTTACATAGAGTTGCAAAATTTGGAAGAACTGAATTTTTAAGTACACCTAATCCTGTTTGGACAGGATTAAATTAAGCCCTACACAAAGAGGAGGGAGAAGGAAATGGACAGAGAAATTAGAGTTAAGAAAGGATGCCTATTCAAATGTACAGGAAATAAATTAGTTTCTTCTTATAAGTGGCTCCTATTCTGGAGTGTGGCCAGAAATCCTGTGCTTATGTCAGTACTTTTCAGTATTTGTTTGGGGAAATGGATAATTATAGGGCAGGAAGGGATTTCAAGGGTCATTTAGTTCAGCCCCTTGTCTAAATAAAGTATTCAGTTCCTGAACATCTCAGACAGAAGATGTTTCTGCTGCTTCTTTAAAAACTTCCAGTAAAGGAGAGTCTACAACTTCCTTTGGCAGCTTGTTCTATTGTTCTATAGTTTATACAGTTAGGAAGACTTTCCTGAGAATTAATCTAAATCTGAATTGTTGTGGTTTACATTCATTGTTTTGTGCTCTGCTCTCTGTGGCAGTTCTCTTCATTTATGGTAGCTTTTCAAGTAATAGAATAATAGGTTTGGAAGGGACTTCAAGGGCCACCCAGTCCAACCCACTGCTTATTCCTAAAATATTCCAGACAAATGTTTATCTGGTATCTCCTTGGAAATCAGCAATGAATGAGATGGCCACAACCTCCCTGGGCAGCTTGTTCTGACAGTACAAAAGTTTTTTCTTCTGAGATTCAACATATCTGTTTTCCTGCAGTTTAAAACCATTGCGTTGTGTCCTGTCCCTATGGTAAGGGCCAACAGTTGTTCTCCCTCTTCTTATGGCAGCCTTTCAAATGTTTGGAAACTGCTATCATGTTTCTCTTCTATTTCCTTTTCTCCAAAATAAATAAACCTAGTTTTCTCAATGTTTTATTTTATGGCTTGTATTCCAAACCCTTTTATTATCTATGTTGGTCATCTCTGGATCCTCCTCAGTTTCACTCCACCCTTCTTTAAAAGTGAAGGCCAGAACTGCATACTATACTCCCGCTGAAGCTTTATCAATACGGGGTGTGTCTACACAAGATGCTATGTTGCTGTAGTGATGAACTATGGTGCTGTAGCATCTGCAGGCACAAACTGTGATGCTGATGCTACATCACCGTAGCATCTAAAAATAACTGTGCTGCTGGTACTGTGCATAGTCATTTAGTACTAAGGCAAACACTAAATGAATGTGCAGTGCCAAATGTGCAGTCAGGGGCATGTATAGACACGCCCACTGAGTAACGTGGTGCTATCAGCGCATTGGGGAAGACTCCGGTGTCACATGTATCAGCATCCCTGAACTGAAAAAGATGGTGGGGGTGCTTTAACAAAAGTTCATTTGATAAGCTTTAGTTAAAGTGCCCCTACTGCCATTTTTCAGCACCTTGCATAAATACACAGATACACTTGACACTGATTCACGTGAGCTCCTGGGGCTTTAATTAAAGCACCCCACCCCAACTCCTGGAGCATATGTATAAATGCCCAATGGGGCAGAAATGTTTCCAGTATTATTTATCCAATTAATAGCAAGTTGCAGGTTGCAATGGCTTGGCTTCAAGAGAATGGCAGGAGATGGCTCTGAATAATGTCTTTGTTCAGATACAGGTTCAAACCTGCTTTAAGTGGGGGCCTTGTTACACAGTAACTTTAAGTGGTTTCTGGAGCTGTTAACCTGGATTAGCTGCATGTTAACACATCTTAAATGGTTTAAAGCACTCATTTTAAAGTTATGCCCCTCTAGTGCAGGATTATGTCTAATCTGCCTAATTTTGTTCCAGTTCTATTAAGGTGTGGCCACTTCAAACAGCTGTTCCACCCAAGCTGAAGTCCTCCAGCATCCCAGTATGCGGTGGCTCCTCTCGAGTCAGGGTGAGAGGGGGCGCTGGGGTGCTGTAGGGATGGACACGGTGCCTTTGCCCCACTGCTCCCAACAGGCAGAGATAGTACCACAGCCCTGAAGCTTGCTCACTCTCCTTGGGCCCAGTGGTCTGGGAACATACCCGGGGAGGTGGGCACAGGGATGGGACTTCCTGCCCCTGCTGGGGTTGGGAGGCAGTTGTGAATGATGCAGCCTCCCCTCCTGCTCTGTGCAGCCCAGCCCAGACAGGCAGTGCTGAGCCCTGCACTCCATACCCAGAGTTGCTTGGCTGCTGCACGAGGGTTCAGGAGCTTCAGGTGCCTGCCAACCTTAGCCACTGCTGGGTGAGCCAGGAAGGAGGAGCTGGCAGTTGGACGCTTCACATCCCAGTGGAGTGTGGGGTGAGCAGGTATACATTTCACAGCTGCTTGGCCCCACTGGTGTGCGTGTCCAGGTCCTGAGGACCCAATCCTATTTTCTTTCAGAGCCTACCCCACCCTGTGACACTGTGGTCCAGGCTGCTGGCAAGCTGGGTGCTGCCCTGACCTCCAAGAGGCCTGATCCTTTTCAGAGCTCCGATGGTGCCTGGGTGAGTGTGGGGCAGGTGTGTGGGCTCAGAGAAGAAAAGGATGGGACCCTTGGAGCTCAAGAAACAAGCTGGCCCCATTTGTTAGCTCCTAGTCCTGCCCTTAGTTACCAAACCTCTAGGGGCAAGTCACAGCTGTGCAGGTGAAGGGCAGTCAGAGATGGCTTAGGTATGACTGCTCCACTTAATTGAATAACATTAAGCTGATTAACATTTGTTCAGCTTACAGTGTAAGGTGCAACAAGGCCTTGAGAGGCTGGCTTGTAAGTAGGTTGCATAGCCTGTTAGTTTTTGCAGATGGGTTCCGTTTCCTGAGGACCTCCCCAGCTAGTCCTCTCAATTAAAACACAGTCTTTGAGTAACAAGCCATCAACAAAATAAACAAGACCAAACCTTGCTTCCCTGTTTTGGGCTCCAGGAGGTAGGGTAGCTCTTTGGTTCTGAGCCTGGCACAGCAGCTTGGCCTTTCCTTGGTAGCAAGTTTGTTTTGTTCACAGTTTGCCTCTTGCTTGCAAACTGTTCACTTACCATTTGCTTTATTTCTGCTTTCTCCCCTGGAGTTTTAAGATCCCAGTGGGAAACTCCATCATTATGCAAATACCACACAGCTGGGCTTTCAACAAGGCTGACTGTTTCCTAGTAAGTGGACAGGCCACCCTGTTACTGACCTAAAACCTGGGCCACCACTTCTGGGTAAGTACCCTTGCTGCTAAACTAAATGTTGAGGTGGCCACAAAGTGAAACAGAATCCCAAACACTCAAGGGCATAAGACTGCAGTGAGGCAGCTTCCTATGTGGCATACAGATGTGTAGAATGAAATAGGATTTAGTCCATTATAATTGCTGGTATTTGTCTTTCAACAGATATCGGGGAAATTAATCTTCCATTATTCCTAACTCACATTTTTTAGCTACTTTGATTACTAAATTCCTCATCCTTCTCTTCCTGATTTTTGTCATCAAGAATAAGCCTCTACTATAACATCATTACTGTTCTTAATCCCATTTATCTTCACAGAGAAACATATAGGCCTTTCTCTTCCTCTTGTATATTAGAACAAGTATGTATATTCTTGACATACTATTCTGTGTCCTCCTTGTCTCCTTTACCTCTCTTTTCAGAACAAAAGGTTCTCTCAGTGCTGTTTAATCCAATGATCATATTTATCTTGTTAAGTCATAGCTATCTATAAAAACAGAATTACTAAAATCATATTATGTAAAGAAAACTTTCTTAGCACCCAGACCACTGTTCACTATTTGCTAATCTATGATTTTCTTTTTCATTTTTAATTTTTTTAGACTAATTGGAAAGTGGTATTTTTTTCTCAATAAAATAAATAATTTATGTTGCCCTCACTAAACCAATTGAATATACAAGATACCATGCTGGTAAGTCAGATCCAGTATATATGACCTATGGAAAATTAAATTAAAACCTGTGGTGGTACATTTTAATAAAGGTGTGGATATAACTACACGAACTGTAAACTTTCAGTTGCTGTTTAGCTTGTGAGCACTCCATGTGATTACTTGTCCTCTTTGTCTGTGAACATCCATGGTAGGAGATGGATAATATACATTACTTCAGTGTAAAAATATATGGTGCATATGAAGGTACAAAGGAAGGCTAAGTGGAGTTAAATCTAAGTGAAATTTTTATTTCTTCTCTAAAAAGGTCACATCTTTCAAAGTCTTATGATTAAGTTTCAGCATGACTATTGAGTTCTTTCCTGCATTCTTTATACTTCCTCCTTATAATACTTGACTTTATGTATTCTATTACATCAAATCCTGTTTATCATGTATAGACAAGGGAAGGAAATTAATTACTGATAATTGATATCCTCTATTTGAGGCATTCTGGTTTTAATGTTTGTTTTCTTTTAACTATTCCCTCAGTTATAGCATTTTCTTGAATTTCACATGTTGTTTTCTCACCTTGTATCAGCTTCCGCTTTCCCTCTAATTTTACTGTTTTTAATTTTATATTTTTTATCTCTTCCAACTGCTCCCTCTTGCTTTTTTCTTTCAATATTGTGTCTCCCTGAATAGATTTTTGTTTTGATTTTAAGGGTGGTTTTTATTGTCTTCATTTTCTTTTAAAATTCTTGTTTAGATCCAGAGGACTTTAAATATACAACTCTTTGCACCATAAAAAAGGTTGATCTCTTGCTTTAAGAGCCCTGGAGGGATGAGGGAAATAAGGAAAATTACAAAGACAGATGTGGCTGCACAAGAAACCTTTAACTATCTGCAATTAGAAAAGAGATACCCAGAAATGAACATATTTTGACTTAATTTTTTGACCACTGCATGAGAACTGTTGCAGAGATGCATATTGGCTTTAACTTTCCAGGGAAATGTTGAGTTGTCTTAAACATGAGACCAACCCGTGATTCCTTATCTCATTTATTATATATTTACAAATTTCTGTAAGTGATGCAGGAGGTCTCAGAAAATAACCTGGTTACCTACACAGCCCCCTTCTTCATTCCCACTGTGTGACGTGCTTTGCATTGTTACATGGAGTGTGAATTACAGTTGTACAGGCACTCTTAATTCTGGCATGTCTTAACATTTGAGCATTTGACTTCACAACTTAAACATTCTTTTAAGATAGTAGTGCTTTTGGATGTGTTTACTCTTTTTTTAAAAATTATGTTGTGATACCAAATTAGAACCATTAAATCCACTAAACACATTTCTTCAACTTAAGTACTAGAAGTACTATCTACTTTTGGGGATTAAGCACAAAATGGGGTTGTGAAAAATTGCTTACCCCAGTCTTTCACCATGTTTATTATGGAATCCCTGGGTTCAATTCCAATTATTCTCCAATCCTCTGTTCAATTCCAAGTTCTGAAGGTGAGTATAAAGTAGGAGAATAGAAGAGATTATAATCACTAGTTTATCTTTGACCCTTTCCACCTCCTATATATTTCCCTTTTTTCTCATCACTCTTCCCTGGCACTTGTAATTCTTATACTTTTCAATCAATTCAACTGTTTATCTCTTTTGCCTGCAATTCACTGTTGCCTGAGTGCTAGCCATGGCAGAACTGAAATAATGGTCTTCTTAAACTACAAATAGACATCACATTTGTCCCAGGATAACCCATTTTATCCCAGGGCAAAGACAATCTTTATCCTTATTTTATCCCAGGATAAATCTTGAAATGTTCACGGGATGAGAAGTACTAACAATTTATTCTGAGATGTTGTAAAGTGCATTTGAATGGTTGTCCTGGGATTGCAGCACTTATTTGTTGGCAAAAAAGTGGCAGTGCATTCAGCTGCTCACTAAACCCTGATTAGAAAGATGATGTGTATACACGTCAACCCCAGGGGCAGGCTCATGGCAAACTCACTATAGCACTGGCATCCAGGTGGTTGGTCTGTGGGGAAAGTGGCTGACTTACCATGCAGCCTGGAGGAGGCCTGTGGAGTGGCCCAGCCCTGGATGGCTCCCAGGATAAAAGAGAAAGAGGGAGCACCGGAAGTCCTACCTGATACCCTCCCTACACCAGGAAGCCGCTGCAGGAGCTGGCTATTGGATAACAGTGCCAGAGCCCAGTCTGCAGGGGGAAACCCTTTGTGGGACCTGGGAACATGCTCACCTGCAGCAGTAGAGCTGAGGATGTCCTGAAGCAAGACCCCTGCCAAACCAGAAGAAGCCACAGATGTCCAGGAACCTGTGGAGGAGAGAACAGGTATTGGCACATGAACCACAGCCGGTGAGGCAGGGGATGCGTGCCTGATCAAGCAACTGCTTGCTCACCACAATGATGACAGGTACTCTGAGGGCACCTTCTGCTGAGCTTAGAGCATAGAAGTGAAGCAGTTAGAGGTCCCCTGCTTACCCATGCTGTTTGAGCATCTTGTGTTCAGTTATAGTTAAGTTGTACATTCATTAAGGTGGGAGAGCCTAACCATACTCCTGCAAAGAACAATGTGGGCAAGAGTTCCTACGGAATGAATAGTGCCAGTGTCCAGTTCCAGAGCTGATTACTCGAAGCAGACCACCTGAGTGGAAAGGGGTGAAGTGCAGAGGAGAAGTCTCATAGAAGAAATACTAGCAGAGAGTCTGGGTACAAAGAAAAGAAATACTGAACAACACCTCCAGGTAACCTTAAACAACACCAAGTGGTGGCAGGCAAGTAGGCCCCAGGATTCTGCTTGGGACATGCTGTTGGCTTAGAAATGGTATTTAACCAGTTTGCTTTTTGGGAGTTGACTTGCAGGTATAGATATATGTATTAGAAGGGTTTAAGATGGACAGCAGGGGTTAACTGTTTTCTAAGAAGTTTGAGTATTACACAAACAGTTTCTCACAGCCTTCAAGGCAGACAGGCTATCTAACATAACAAGGCCAACAGATGAACACACATTCTGGTAAACAGAGGGAGTATGTACTACATTGCCCATAACACAAGATAAAGTAACACTAGCTACCAAGGGCCCAGAGCAGGGTGGGGCTGAGTCCTGGTTTTGGGAGAACAGACCAAGTTAGGAGAAGGCCCAGAAAGCTACATGGACATGTGACCACAGACAGACAACCAACCAGAGACAGCCACAGATGAGAAGTCATCAGGAGACAAGGAGTATACAAAAGCAGAGACCTGAAAGTAACAAAGTGTCCCTCCCTCCTCATCCCTGCCCATCCCTCCTCCTCATAGGGGTCCCCATCCCCATCTCCTCAGAGGTTACCCAAGGCCACCACAGACAGAGGGCATACCATGAGTCTGTCTTATCCACTCCAATGGAGGGGGGCTGTGGGCCTTGGCATTCCACCTCCAGACTGCTGACATTTGACACCCATGAGAGCCTCGGAGTGATGGCTGCACCCTGGCCAGATGTACTTTGACTCTGGTGACAGCACTAGGATTTGGTAGATATATAGAATTGTTTGATTGTTTGTATCGCTTTTTTTTTTAATCACTGTATCAATAGATTTGTCTTTTCATTGAATGGAAAGGTTGTGGTCAGTCTGAGGGTGGTTCCTTCTCTGGAACAAGGCCGTTGTGTTCTAAATCCAGAGCAAACAATTCTAGTGGCAGAACTTTGGGCATTGGTCTGCCATACCAGGACATTTCTGTTCTGGGACAAATGAGGCACAACTTGTTCCATGACAAATGCAATGTCTGTTCCTAGCTTTACAGTTGGCGTCACTGTGGGCCCTAGCAACTGGAAGAACTATTGCAGGAGAAGACCTGTTCATCCTGTATCTAGAGTATAGCATCTCCATTATCATTTCTGTCTGCTCACTTTGCTCTGTGAGGATGGCCTATGCTCATCTGATACACAGGAGCGATTTCATGATGGAGCATGCTTGTTGCAAATGGAATGTAAGGCGAGTAATGCTGCCAACACACTCTGCAGAAGAAGGCAAAAGAGACTTTTATATACTTAGAAGTTGACCAGATTAGATAGATTTTCATGGAAGTGGCAAAAAGGGCTAAACTTCAAATTACACAGGAGACCGGGTAGAATTTCAAACTTAACGTGACCCCAAAGCATGCTGTGCTAGAGTTGTTTTTGAGCAAACCGGATGGAAGAATTTTCCATGAACAAAGCAAGTTGTTTCCCCCAGCTTTATTCTCAGAAATAACTGAATAATTTTAACTGATCATTTTTAAGCATCACACTGAGATGGAGAGAATCGGCTCAGAAAATTTCAATTCAAATGATTTTAGCTTGGGGAAATTTATAAGCAATTGAAAAAGCATGATCTTATAAAATGAACCATGGTGGTCTTAACTACAGGCTACCTTCACCACCTGTGGTAAGGAGATGGAAACAAACCTTTATTATATATATATAATATAAAATAAAGGTTTGTTGCCTTTGTGTGTGTGTGTGTGTGTGTATTAGTGCCATTTGGCATGTCATTATCTGCAAGAGTCTGACAAGTATTTCCATGTAAAATGCAGTAGCTCTAAGCTCTGCTCCACCATATGAACATTACTTTATTAAATGGGCCAGTATATTTGTGTATTAAAGGCCTCCCAAATCTCTTGCGAGTAGTTTGGTATATCTCAGCTGAATGTAACTGGTGGATTTGAGTTGTTTCTGTACCCCCTCCCCCTTCATTTTCTCCACTTTGCTGTGAAGTTTACTATTAGTCTGCTTTCAGTGTGACAGCGGCAACCTTCAAGGCCTGGTTACAGTACCAGCTCACCCACCTGTCCAGGGCAGTCTGCTTGGTCTCATCTGCCATGCCTTGTTAATATACTCATTGTAATAATGCCAGAGGCTGCCCATTTAATGCCCTGATGACTAGGGCTTTACACATGGCTCTGAACTCCCCTTACAGTGTCTCTGGCTTTGCAGATGTCATCATAAGTTGTTCCTATTACCAGTCCAAGGGGCCAAACTCTGCCCCTTGCTGGGCCTCAGTCATTCCTTCTGGCATTTGGTCCATCATCGGGCCTCATTCATACCACCCACTCTCACTAGGCCTCTTTCATACTGCCCCTCACTGAGTTGCTCTCAACCCACCATACTCCGTGCCTTACATGCCACATGGGCTTCCAAGCTTACCTACTCTCACTCGGACTGGTACCTCACACAGCCCTCTACTGGCCCTGTATCCCACACTGGGTTGAACTCCATCTCTAGCCCCACTCTGGGCTCTTTGGTTCCCCTTTCCAGGGGTCACCAGAGTCTTATACCCCCCTGCATGGGACTCAGGCAGCACATAGAGATACTTGGCCCCTTCCTGTTCCCTTGTTGGGGCCATACTATTGGCCCCTTTTCTGGGGCCAACACCTCTTCCTCCTTCTCTGGGGCCACTTAGGGTCTTACCCTCCCATGAGGCTGAGGCATCATACAGACATGCCTGTTCCCTTCCTGTCCCCTCATGGGGACCAGCTCCACACCCCCTCCCTGGGGCTTAGGGCTTGATACCCCAGGGGCTCAGGTGTCCACGTACATGCCTGGCCCCCTGCTCTTAACTACCCACCAGATGGTGGGAGCTGGAGTTATAAGTTTCCTCTACCTGCTTTTCACTGCTGAGGCAACTGGCCTGGCATTTCTGGGGAGCTACCTCACCACAGGCAGCCCCATCAGGCCATTCTTCCTTGGCAGGGTGCAGTTTTAGGTCTTAGTGCCAATATGGGCCTACCTGTCCTTGGTCTAATTCTCTCTCTGGTGACCTGGTTGTAGTTCTTGGGCTGCTCTCTCCTGGGCCCATTTCTAACACTGACTCACTTCGGGAATCCTCCCCTCCAGAGGCTGTATTGCATCCTCCTTCTTTACAGCCAGCATGCTGACTGACCTCTATCCTGTTGGCTGTGATGTCCATGTCCCAACCTTCTCCCTGGAGAAGACCATCAGCTTATGTAGGCTCTGGCCCCACGTCCAGGCCAGCTGGGGCACCAGAGGGCTCTCCACAGCCCTGGCCTGCCCCTCATGGTGGGCTCAATTACCCTGCAGCCTTATGGCCCTGGCCCCCTTACATTGACCAGTCAAGGGATCAGCATGTCAGCATGGGAGCTGCTGCTCTCTATGCTCCAGATGGAGTTCCCCTTTAGGCCCCATGACAGAGCCATCACCACAAGCTGGGCTGATGAAGCACCCCCACAAAATTGGATGAGGCCTAGTTCCCCTGAGCTCACCTGAGCCCCCTGGCTTCACCCCTGCCCTATCTAATCAGGGCCTGCCTAGTCCCTGTGTAGGCCTGCATGTTGTAAGCCCCCTTTCTAGGCTGGGCCTTGCTTTCTCTAGGCCCAAGCCTTCTTCCTGGGGCTTGGGACCCTACTTGGTCCCCAGAATCCTCGTGCCATCCTCATAGTTCCTCCCTTACCTCCAAAGTGCTTCGAGCACCAGCTTAGCCAGGAGTGGTTTCAGCTGCCAGCACCAAACAGCCCTGATGCCTGAGCTAAAATAGAGGCTACTCAGTCCTCTCCTCCAATCACATGGCCCATCTAGCAGCTGTGTGACTATTTTATCAGGGCCTGCCGCACCTGGCAGTTGCCCTGCTACCTGCTGTCACCCTTAAAGTGGCAGGTGCCAAAGGTGTTCTGCCACATGCCTTCCCTCTTAAAAGAGAAGAAAAAGATAAGTGGCTCCCAGTTTCCACTTTTAACCATGAGCTAACAGTAACACTCCAGGGAGGTCCCCAAGGACTGGAAGAGGGTCAATGTTGTGCTGATCTCCAAGAAGGGGAGGAGGGAGGACGTGGGTAACTATAGGTCATTTAGCCTAATTTCTGGAAAATCCTGGAAAAATTCATTAAGGAGTCTATGTGCAATAGGCTTGCAGAAGGTAGGATTCTGAATGACAGCCAGCATGGCCTCATCGCAGGCAGGTCTTGTCTTTCCAGCCTCATCTCCTTTTACAATCAGGTGACTTGCCACCTGGATAAGAGAGCGGAGGTTGACATTATATACCTCGACTTCCAAAAAGCTTTCAATCTGGTATCCCACAATGTTCTTGCAAGAAAATTGGAAGACCTTGGGCTTAACTGTGAAACAGTCAGGTGGGTAAGAAACTGGCTGCGGGGCAGAACCCAGACAATTCTAATGAATGTATCTGTGTCATCTTGGTGGGAAGTGGCCAATGGTGTCCCGCAGGGGTCAGTGCTTTGCTCAGTGTTATTTGACATCTACATCAATGATTTGGATGTGGGGGTGAAGAGTTCATTGGCCAAGTTCACAGACAACACCAAGTTTTGGGGAAGCATGCTCACACTTGAAGACAGGCTGCAGATACAGGCAGACCTAGACAGGCTAGCAAGTTGAGCAGACTGGAACCAGATGAAGTTCAACATCAAGAAATGTAAAGTGCTTCACCTGGGGACGAACAATCCTCTACACACCTACAGGCTTGGCAACACCAGCCTGACCTGCACTATGAATGAAAGGGACCTGGGAGTAATAACTGACCACAACATGAACATAAGCCATCAGTGTGATGCTGTAGCCAGGGGAGACAACAATACCCTGGCATGCATCAGTCAATGCATCTCCAGCAAAACCAAAGAAGTGATTCTCCTACTGTACTCGGCATTGGTGTGATCGCAGCTGGAGTATTGCATCCAGTTCTGGGCACTGCATTTTAACAAGGACGTGGTAAAGCTTGAGAGAGTCCAGAGAAGGGCCACCCATATGATCAGAGACTTGTGTAGCAAGCCATATGAGGAAAAGCTGAGGGATCTGGGACTCTTCAGCCTGAAAAAGAGAAAGCTGAAAGGGGACCTGGTAGCAGCTTACTGCTACATCAGAGGTGTACATCAAGGGATCGGTAAACAACTGTTCACCAGGGCACCCTTGGGGAAAACTAGGAGTAATGGTCACAAACTTCTGGAAGACCATTTCAGGCTCAACATTAGGAAAAACTACTTCACAGCTAGGGTGTCCCAAGTGTGGAATAAGTTCCCTCCAGAGGTGGTGGAATCGCCTGTCCTGGAAATCTTCAAGAGAAAAATTGGATGGGCACCTTGCTGGGGTCATCTGACTCCAGTTATTTTTCTGCTTGGTGCAGGGGGCTGGACCCGAAGATCTTCCGAGGTTCCTTCCAGCCTTACAATCTATGAATATATGAATCTATGAGTTCTTGGTTCTAGAAATAGAGGTGCCCCTGACTGATCCCTGGTACATCTATCCTTGTTTATCTGCTGCTGTTTCTTGGACAGCTGACATTCTTGACAATCACCCAGATTGCTGCTTATCAGGATGTACTGTATAGATGATTGCAGCATCCACAGAGACTTTACAGGGTTACAAAAATGCAGCATTTTTTCTCTGCTGGATATATGCATATCCTTCTGCTTAATGTCACAGGGAGCAGTGGGTGCTTGTCAAAAGGATAGTCTCAAATTCCAGCCATTCTTTTAATACAATTTGCACCATCAGCTAAAAGGACTGTTTTTTCTGAACCCAACCAAAAAAGATATGAGCAAGCAAAGAAGGAAAGAATGATAAGGAATACATTTATTGCCCAAGCTCTAAAGGTGGGAGAGGAAGAATTTAAAGCAGTCAAAATTACTGGACACTGGTTTACGCCTATTTTGCCAAATCTGTGCTCATTTGATATGGAAATAAGAGGCTTACAGGATCTTTGGCAGAACATCAGAATGGGCCCGAGAGCTCATTTTGTTTTCTCTCCACTGGCCCCTTGATGAGTCTATGTCTTTTACACTTGGTCAGTCCAGAGTGCTGGAATTGCAAACTGCATGGAATGACCTGTGGGGGTTATTGCAGGTAAGGAGGATTATAAAAGTCCTGCCTAGGGCTTGGCTGACCTTCATAGTTTTAGTGTTCTGAGGGAAAGCAGGAGTTTTTAGCCCTCACCTTAGCTATAGCTGATACCTGTCTTTGAGTTGTAAGTCAGGCCTGCAGTGTGCTGGCTGTTTGCTCCTTTCATTCTCGTTTCCTCTGAACTTCTTGACTTTTATACAGGTAGGTGGCCCTACTTCCACCTGGCCCCTGGGTTTAGATGGTATGGATACCTATATCTCTCTCATTCTTGTAAATGTTAGTGGAGAAGTGGTAAAGTTTTTTGATTTCACTTCCAGGGGAATACGTTGGGTTGGAATGGCCTGAGCTGCTCAGTTTGGCAAGGATTCTCAAGATATTAAAGTTTTTCTGATGTAGAGTGTGGCTTATAGATGGTCCATTGACTGACCTGAACTCTCTGCCTGTGCAGTACTAGGTCAGAACTTATTCCTGCTTCTTGTTTGCTGAATTCAAGACAAATCTCAGTAAAGTTTTTGCTGAAGAATAGCTCCAATAAAAGATTAAATATATGAGGTGATAGACTCTCAGTAATTAAATCAATACTAGGCTGTGTTTTTATAACAAACAAATTTACAAATGTTAGTAATTTAACATAAAACCATTTCAGAGCAGAAAAATAGGCTAACCCAAAATGCTGTTTTATTGTGTCATTGGAAGAAATGATTAAACATGTAAATTTAAGTTTAAATTATTCATAATTATAATATCTGCAAATGTGCTTCAGGCAATATTCAACCTTTGAAGAAAGAAAGTATTTTGCTGCATTATATGACTGTGATGCTGGACATGTAATGCAACAGAACAATGAATATTTAGTTATGCTTGGGTTGTTTCCTTTTAAGTACCACATTTGAAACTGATGTCAACTGGAATTGCAGCAATTCATGGATATAGTATGACATTTAAGCATTTTTAGATGTGTAAGGATATATTCTGCGTAAGTACTTCAGCTAACCCAATAAAACTGTCCAGTATAATGACTTGGTAATCAGTTAAGAGTATTATTGTACAGGGTAATGATTCAGCTAACAGTGTTAAAGTTGCTGCTTTAACAGTGTTAACGTTGCCGCTGATTAGGCAGCAAAATATCACAAAGTTAAAAAATAGGTTCCTAGCTACTCTGTACTTTGCAAAGTCATTTACACCTAAGTGTATTGGATGCATGTGGAAGCAAAGGATATTCACCCAAGGGGTACCTCTAGAAATTCCCCTCCCCACACGTGGGTAAAGCATGCAAGTCCAATAAGGGCTGGAGAGTTCTCATGTGCTCTTGCAGGGACAGTGGCAGTGGCTGAGTGGCAACCCCACTTCATGAGCTCCTGCTCACTCTGCATTCAAGGACACCTGAGAACCATGGCACTGGTGGAGGGGAGCAAGAGAGTGGCATGGAGGTGGTGTGTGGAGCTGCACCCTGGTGAGGAAAAACTGGACACCAACAAGACTGGTGAAGGGAGAACCTCTTTAGTTTGGGAGTTCGGAGGAACACCTGGTACCAGGTATCCAGGCCCTTGGAGAGGTGGTGGGGAGAGAAAGCCCCAGGACATGCTGACTGAGCCAGGTACAGGGTGGAAGGGTTTATCATTTTTTATTAGGATCTGACAGAACTGGTGAATGGTCATGGTACTTGGGCGGATGAACTAGGAGCAGCTGGTAATTTAGAATGAATTATTTTTTGAGAATTGGACTTTCCAGAGGTTGGGAGATTTATCATGTGAGCCGATTTAGCCCCTGAATGATTTCAGAGTACATGATCAGTTACTGAAACTTATTGGATGAATCGATTTATTTTATGAACAGTCAGTGAAGTTATTGGAATTAATCGATTTATTTCATGAGCAGTCAATTAAATTAATCGGAACAACTGATTTATTCAGTGAACAATGAATTACAGCTGCCACCTTGATTTTGTTAATTATTGTTGGTGGATAGATCAGCTAACTGAACTGAATGGGCTGATTCTTTTAAGAACATCGAGGACCTTTGTGGTTTTGACTTCATTGGGTATCAACATGTGATGTTCTAAAAAGTGAATCGAGTGACTTGATTTTCTTGAAGATTAATGAAGGATGGACCTTCCTCTCGAGTTTTACTATTTGTTATTTATTTATGAGCCACTGGTTGGTGTTGAGGGTGGGAGGGAGGAGGGGGAGAGCTCAGGTAGATTGAACCTTGGTCCGAACTGACATTATTTTTCCAGACATACGTAGCATCTGGCAACCCAACCTTGTGGCTATACCACATTGTGGGAAGGACATTGAATACCATTATAACACCCGGGTGGCGTGTAGAAGGTGTGTGAGGAGAGGCGGAGCACCTGAACCTGTCAGCCTCCACAAGAGAAGGCTGAGGGAGGATCTAGTGGCCTGTTACAAACTGGTCAGGAGGACTAGCAGGCACTGGGGGAGTCTGTGTTCTCCTGAGCACTACCAGGAATGACAAGAAGTAATGGTCACAAGCTAGTAGAGGGTAGATTCAGGCTAGATATCAGGTGGTGCTA
>JAGPOW010000304.1:42394448-42406464 GCA_030014935.1 Caiman crocodilus
CTTCTGTGCCCCCATGATGAATTTATAGGCAGCCACAAGGTTGCCTCTCAACCTTCTCTTGCGGAGGCTGAAGAGGTCCAGGTGCCCCAGTCTCTCCTCCTAGGGCTTGGCCTGCAAGCCCTTAACCATACGTGTGGCCCTTCTCTGGATCCTCTCCAGGTTATCCACATCCCTCTTGAAGTGTGACGCCCAAAATTGCACGCAGTATTCCAACTGTGGTCTGACCAGTGCCCGATAGAGGGGAAGTATGACCTCCTTGGTTCTGTTTGTCATGCATCTGCTGATGCATGATAAAGTGCCATTAGCTTTTCTGATGACTATGTCACACTGACAACTCGTGTTCATCTTGGAGTCCACTAGGACTCCAAGATCCCTTTCCGCTTCCGTGCCTCCAAGCAGGTAATTTCCTAGGCAGTAGGTATGCTGGACATTTTTCCTCCCTAAGTGCAGCACTTTGCATTTCACCCCCCCAGTGCTGCTACCCACTCACCTGAAGAGGCCTCTGCCCTGCCCTCTCCATCCCCATTGGTGGAGGGGCCCCACTCCTGCCTCGCAGGGAAGCAAATGCAAAAGCCATGGTTTTAAAATTGGTCCCACTTTTGTCTCCCTGGGAGACAAAAAATGGCACCAAGTTTAAAATTACAGCTTTTGATTTCTTGCTGATGAAGATTCCAGGGCCCTGAATTGGTAGTGGCCCCTGGGATCTACCTATACCTGGGGTAGGCACGGGGGGCACGTGCCCCTCTGATTTGTGTGCAGGGGTTTTCTCCCGTTGGGTCAGCCTGCCCTGTCCCCCCAGTAGGGCTGGCACAGAAGGATGTGGCCCCTCCCACGGTGGCCTGGGCCTTTCCAGGGGTGTGAGGGGGCTCCCAGCACTGCACGCACCCTGGGGGAGGCATGGTGGGGTAGGTGCATCCTGGATTTGTGCATGGGGCAGAGCCAGGTTGCTTGCTGTGTGCTGGGCTCTGTGCCTAGTTACTGTTGCCTTGGAAGCCATGTATGATACCATGTGCCTTCTGTGAGCTGACTATACTGTGTCCCCTGCCTGCCTGGCAACAGTAGGCATGTGGTGTCATGCATGTCTCCAGAGGCGACACCAGTGGGGCACAGAGCAGGCAGCCTGCCTCTGCCCTGCACACAAATCTGGGGGGCACATGTCCCCCATTGCTCCCCCAGTGTGCTCACAGTGGTGGGAGCCACCCCCCCTGGGTGCCCCTCGACAAACTGCCTGGGGCTCTGGCCATCGTACCACCTGCCCTGAGGACTCATTCACCCCCTGTCCCTGCCACACTCCCTCCCACACGGTAGGGGCCTTGATCTTACTCTCCCTGCCCCTTCACTCCCCTACGCATCAACTGGGATGATTTAGTTGGGGATGGTCTTGCTTTGAGCAGGAGGTTGGACTAAATGACCTCTTGAGGTCCCTTCCAACCCTCATTTTTTATGATTCTGTTATTCTTCAATTCTACTCCAGCCCCAATTCAACATCTTTGGAGGTAAGTTTGTTTCCTTTATTCTGTGTTGAAAGGCAGCCCCTGGTACCACCTTAATGGGAGGGCACAAAAGCAGCTTCTGCTATGGTGATGGCTGATCATCCTGCTGCAACTGGCACAGGAGGAGGTGGCGTAGCCCTGGGTGCTGTGCAGCTGCCCCATGTGCACAGCTGCACTGATACACCTCTGGAAATATGGCTGTCTACATCTGTTTAATTTTGGTTTCAGTACTCTGGTTATCCTTTTGTCAGCAATACAATGACCAAATCCACTCCATAAAAACGAATACAGATCCTTTCTACCTTCTTTCAATGCAGTGAAAGAAGAAAGGTATTTTTTACCATATTGATGGGATGTTCCCAAGTATTTATGCGATGGAATGCATGCTGGGATTCCCACATGCTAAAGGGAAGGACAAACAAATTACTGTGAGGAAAAGGGGGTAAAGACTCTGTGTGTCAGCTGCTCTTCAGTAACTGCCTGTACGCACGGTCTTCAATGAGTGGGAACTAACCAAGGTTAAATTTACTCTTCTTTCTCTCAGGTCTAAACTACTTTAGCATTCACACAATTACTGGAGCAAGAAAGCACTCACAATTACTGTGGGACATCTGATGTGTGGAAGTCCTTTTAACTCTAATTTATTCATTTGTTCAAAACTTAAGTCACAAGAAGGAAAAAGAAAATATGTGGGAAGAATTTTGCCTCAAGATGGAGCTATAGAAGATGCATTTTTTTCAAAATGTTTTAGCATTCTTCTACCTCTGTTCCCAGTAAAGCTAACAGTAAAACTTTTATTTATTTCAGTGGGATTACAGTTAGATTAATGACAGACATTCTTGAAAAATCCCACCCATTATCTATAAAGACCTTATCTTGAGAAAATACAATTATACGCCGACCCCCAAAGCCAGGGGCTGTTGTTATCCTGCTTTGCTAGGGATGAGTTGGTCATACTCTTCAGTAGATTAACTTTGATTCATAGCTTTGGTTGAATGTTTTTTGTTGTTTGTTTTTTTAAATCACCTTTCCTATAAAGTGAAACTTTGGAAGTTTACTAGTCACTTTGTTAGTATCTTATCTTGTTAAACAGAAGTGTTTCTCAAGGTACTGTTGGTTTCTGGCCTGCATCACTGGGTAGCTCTTCACCTTTCAATATACTTATCTTCTTGCAGTGTACAGTACTTTTTACTAACTAATACAAGCAGGGCCCTTGTAGTGGTGTCCACAGCAGTGATAGCAACACAACAATCTACCTTCAGCAGTTCTTGAATGCGCTATAGGATTTAATGATTGCAAATGTGTAACCAACATTTCATGGAAGAATCCTTTTATAATTTAAATGTTACAGTGAGTTGGGCAGGTTTCATAACAAGTGTTTAGTCCCCAAGGAGAAAATAAATTTGCCGAGAAGGAAATCTTTTATTTCAAGTGGAAGAAATGTTGAAAACCACTTACAATTTTGGTGTTGAGCTGGCATCTGGCCACTCAGTGGAAAAATTACAACATGTGGCATGCCAGTGCTTGAAATGATTTAAACTTGACTCTTATATGCTACAGAATAGTTATGGATGTGAATATCAAAATGGCGTAAGTTTTGTTCTAAATTTGCAACTCTGTTATGCAGCCCAAACATTGAAGATATATAAATAAAATGTACTACCTACCCCCATGAGTGATGGGATAAATCTGGGTATGTGCACATGGTGGATTGCAGTGTATGTAGAGATCTTGGGTGGTTTGTCATTAATTAGCAGTCTAGCTGTGGTAGCACAGAAGTTAGTGGGGAATTCTATATATATAAAAGGCTTAGTCAGTCTGTCTGTGTCTGTCTGTAATGTTCATGGGGGCATGGCTCCCGGTAGGGCATGGCTCCAGCCAGTGCTGCATCAAGAATGCCCATCAAGAATGATAGGCAGGGCATGGCTGCAGTGGAGTGAGCCAGGTGGATGCAGAGTGGAGTGGGTGGGTGTGTGGCATGGGGATTGATAAAGAGTCAGGGTAGTGGCATGGGGTCAGACAGAGCAGGATGGGGGTGGCACACAGTGGGACATGGAGCAGGAGAGTTGGCACATGGCTGGATGCAGAGTGGCAGCACCATGGGGTGGCAGGGGGGTGGGTAGTGCGGGGGGGGGCTGGACACAGTGTGGTGGTGTGGTGTGGAACTGGATAAGGTGTGTGGAGGGGTGGTGTGGGGACAGATGCAGAGTGGGGGGTTGGCTGGTGTGCAGCTGGATGTGGAACAGCAGCAGCACGGGGTGGTGTGAACAGCCATCTCATGTAAGCTTCCCCTCACCCCCTGCTCCTGGAAGTTGGCAGCATGAGGTGGTGGGTGGTGGCACTCTGTCCCTGCCCGCTCCCTCTGTCATTCTTGGCAGACAATTTGCTAGTAAGTTATACTAGTGCAAACTGGTGTGGCTAGGCTGTTACTGGTATTTGAGCCAACTAGTTTAAGGCTAGCTTTGGTGTGTTTATGCTATGCTGTATCCAGAGTGCAGATATGTCCTCTGAATGATGCCTTAGCTGTATCCTTGCCAAACAAAGGTGAATAGAGCTGATACTAAATGTTGATTACAAATAATCAGAGGTAGAGGGATGCATTGAAGCAATCATTGACAACTAGTACAACTCCAGGAAGAGCCTCTTGGAGTTACCACTGGCTGCTGTGTACAACAAAAATCCATGGCTAATTTAGCTTCATTAGCTATTGTTTAGGTGCACTCTGATTTTGCCTGCTTGGCCATTGTTCTTTAAACAGTGTAACAGGGTGCCTGTAAACCCTGTTACTTAGAGACTTCAAAAGATCGCTGCCTTAGAGGAGGGGGCCGAGGCTGGGAAAGGTTGGCAGGTAAGGATAGCCAGCTGTGAGGATTATACAGTGGCATAGAGTTAAAGATAATGACATGGAGGTGAGGGATGGCAGCAATAAGAACAGGCAGCTGAGAAGAGAAGACTGCCCCTGGAGGGCACCAAGAGAGAGGCAGCAAGAGGACGGCAAGGGACAGGAGAGAGCCCTGACCTGGAGGGTGCTGAACAGAGAACCGATTACAATGGAGCCCCACTGCACTGGGAGGCAAGAGCAGGGATTCTACTTACCGTGGCACCTGGTTGCAGTGAAGACAATTTGGGAAATGAGACCTGACCCACCTGAAAAAGGAAAGAAAGGCAAATTAGTATGGGAAGGGTAAGCCCCAACCCAGTTGAGTTCCCCAGTGATGGGATATTTTCAGTTACTTCTGTTTCTCAGTTATTTGTTGCCTGGTCTGGTAAAAAGTAATAAATAAAACAGCTATCAAAATAGTGCACACAAAGACCACCTGGTTTGTAACTCACTCAGGACTAATTTAGCAATTTTCTCCCATCAAAAGCGTGGCAGGCGAGTCACCAAGCGAGATGGGGAGAGACAACACCCTATAACAACAGCCACTGAGATATCAGGAGGGAGGAAAATCACAATTTAAAATAAATAAATCAATGGAGCTACAGAGATTGAAAAGGAGAAAGAAGAGCAGTGAAATACCACAATAAGCTTCCCAGGCAGAGTTTTTAAATATGCTAACTACCAGCTGTCTATAAGTCTATTAGTATCCAGGTTTGCCTTTTGCTTCATCTCCATGTTAATCTTAATCTATGCACATTTGTGGCTAAAGAAAGGCAAATATTAGATGCATCTGCAAATAAAGTGGCTTAAATCTCATCAGCCTTGTGATTGAAGTGTATGTTTTTGAAGAAATGTGTATACTGCTGTTCAAAGTGCCAGCATCCATTTGTGTGGTTTCAATATTTACTGTGGTGTTCCTCTTGCAATTCAGGAGAGCCTGTGTCTGTCAGATAAGCACTAGCTGGAGCCATTAAATGTTCCAAGGTGAAATTTCTTGAGTTTAATAGACAATACATTTCTGATTTATATAGACCAACCGTGATGGTAATTATTGTGATTTTTAGCTCAGTTGTGTGAATCTATATTAAAAAATGTATGATTTTTACATTTTTAGTATCTCTCTGTGACCTGATTCAGTGACCCCTTTTAGATTACCATCTTGAATTGAAGTCCTAAGTGGATGTCCTGTGAAAGCATAAACAGCCATGGTTGTGGATTTAATTTTTCAACTTGTACAGTCAAATATACAGGCTCTGATTCTCTACTGCCTCCCATCTGTGCACTTATTTACATCTGTACAGAAAGTGAGTGCAAAATTCTTCAAAGTAAAAATAGTAGCATTTACTCTTGGCCCCCATAGTACACAGGTCTAAATGATTACCCAGAGCAATGCAGTGGAGAAGCAAGCTTAGCTGGAAACTTGAATTTTTGGTATAACTTTTCATGATTCATCTTTCTACCTGCACATCTTGCACTTGCAGACATGAAGGAAGCTACTTTTTTACTGGCTCCAAAGTTAGAAGTAAATGTACACTGTCTGCTAAAACCTTACAGAGACTCTCTGAATACATATGTAGCAGGCTTGCCTTTTGGAGTTTCAGTTCAGTCCCAGGCTTCAAATCTTGCTGTTTTGATTGGTGGAGCTCATCCCCCAATCAGGAGACAGCAAGAGGAATGCAGTCACACCCCTTTCCTGAGGGGATGGGAAGAGGAGTCCTGGCTGCTCCCCCTTCCCAGGTGGACCTGATTGAAGACTGCATCACTCAGGTCTGGAAGACTTCAGGAGTGGAGCCCTGGAGAGTATAAAAGGTCCTGCGTGCCCAGCATGAGAGGAGCACATCCAGGAGAGGAAGAGCGGGGCTTAGATGAGCTGCTCAGCAGGGTGAAGCAGTAGCCCAGAAGTGCCCCTGAAGACTTCCGTCAGCAGGGAATGGCAGATGGCTCCAGCAGCTAGGTTCTCTGTGTGCAGCATGGCACATGGCATCCAGACCATGGGAGCTGTGTGAGGCGGCTCAGGTCTACAACCTGTGGTGTGCAGCCACAGACACAGTGCACAGAGTAGGACCTTTGGAGTGCTTGGGCAGCTCAGATCCTCAACCCCCAGAACAAGGCTGGGAGCTCGGTGCAGGAGGTGCTGCATGGGGGGCCCGGGAGCAGACTGAGCCTGGTGCTGCACGAGGCAGCCCAGGCCTCTGACCCATAGCAAAAGGTTGGGTCTAGAGAGCCAGACAGTGATTGGGCTACTGAGCCAGTTGACAGGGCCAAGCCAGAGGCCCCAGAAGCCCTGTTTAGCAGATCCTTGTTTCAGGGCACAGCAACCCTCCCTAAAGCCCACTGCATATGAGAGAGCAGCTTGGCACAGAGGACAAGGACCACCCTCCAGGCCTGGGAGCCATAAGTTGTAGGGAAAAGAGGATTCCCACAGGGGAGGGGAATCCCCCCTGGTTAGTTGAGGGCTCCTGAAAGAGGAGATCCCACTGAAAGGGCCCCCTAAAGTTATCATCTTCTTTGTGGGGCTTGAAAAAAGCCCAAGGGCATTGGGGTTTCCCCTTGGGATTAAGTTTATTTTTGGGGTTTATCTGTTTCAGATCAGCTACTTACCTGTGGCTTACCTGTATATGAGAACATGGGTATAAGGTTTTATATAATTTACCCAGAGGGTATTGTTTATGTTACTGGTTTAGATATCTTATAAATATATTGTACATATGTTTATACCCATGATCCTTTCCCTTGTGATAAGTTAATATAAATACATTATAGTTAAGTCCCCTGACTGTCCTGGCCTGGTTCTATAGGGATGGAGGGAAACTGAGCAGTCTGCAGTTCTCACACCACAGCACACCTGCCAGCCAGCAATCCCCTTCAGTTGGAGAAGGGGAGTATATTCCCAAGTTACCTGGGCTACACATATCTAGGCCATATCCTCAGCCTCATTAATTTGTATTGTGATTGCAGGTTACAGCCTGAGAGCTTGTTTACATTGGGAATTTACTTTGTTCCAAAACGAGTTGTTTCCCACTTAGAAAGGCTTGTGTCCACATGACACATTTCCTTTATACATAGTAACAGGCAGGGTTTGTGCTGTTTGGAAGCAACAATAACTTTATCTTGCAGTAAGTTACTGGGAACAAAAGTTTATGTGGTCATGTCTGTGCTGCATGCTATTTCTATGGTCCTCCAGATATCATCCCACAAAGCTTTGCACCACATGTAAGCAAACTGGTTTGCTTACCTGTGCCCTCTACAGCTTTTGGGCCACAAGTGACCAGAAGATATCTCCCTGTTTAAATGTGGCATGCAGGCAGGTCTGGATCATTTGTGCTCTTATCCTCTTAGGGTCTGTGCAGCTAGCATTTTTTTTCAGACCTGGATCATATTTTACCAGGCATTGAATTGAATCTCTATAGTGGCCCTGGAACTTCATGCCCCCTGGCAACAAGGGAAGGTTCTGGATACTGAAACATGGGCCCTTTTGAGGTTTTTGCTAATGGCGTGGTGAATAGTAGGGGGTGCACTGCCATGCTCAGGGGGTGCACATGTACCCACATGGATCCCTACGTGTTGCTCCTGACCATGCTAAAGCAATTTGAAAGCCTACCCATGCCTCAATGAGTATAATAAAATAAATTATAAATACCTATAAATTTTGGTGTTTGATTTTGAGTTTTTGTCATGGAAAATCAGAGCTCCCCTTACCCCCTTCACTCACCAGGACATGGGTCCAGATGTGGCTGCTCCCCCACCTACTGCTTTGTGGCACTGAGCAGCCCTGATATACTAGTGTCCTGCCCCTGCCATTGCCCCTCACTCCTGACCCACAGCCCCTCCCCCCAGCCCTGCTGGTGCCCCTCACTCCCCATCTATAGGCCCTCCCTGCCAGCTCTGCTGGAGGGGTCCCTAACGGCCAGGGCTATGGGGCCAGGGACCTGCGTCCTCAGCCTCCTGTCCTGAACAGCAATGCCTGAGCCCTGGCTGCTGCCTGTGAGAGGCAGCAGGTGCTGCAGCAGAGTGCAAAGCCTAGCTCCCCTTCCCCTATGGGTGGATGTAACAGGGAACTTTACCCTGTTACTGGAAAGCTGGGTGGCCCCTTTAAGACCAGAACCTTCTGGGCGCAGCCGGCTAATAGAAGCAGGGGTAAAAGCTGAGCCTGGCTGGCTGGTCATCTGATGGTGCAGAAGGTGACTGGAAGAGAGCTCAGGAAAGAAGACGTAAGTGGTGCCTGAACTGGCCAGGGGAGCCCTAAGTTGCAGAGAGAGTGGACTCCTGAGAACTCACAGAGAGGCTGCAGCAGCTCCACAACAGAGAGAGAGCAGCTAGCAGTGGGATGCAGAGACAGAGGGTGGGACTTGGAAACATAAGCAGGCAAGTTTCCTTCTTTACCTTTATTTTTGTTATAGCCCAGAGGCTTATTGTTTATGTTCTATTTTAAACTGGTGGTTTGTGGATGAGGCTGCATCCATGGGGTGCAGCTGGAGGGCTAGTGAGCCTGTGCTGTACCAGGCACAACCATACAGAGCACACAGCCTGGAGTGGAGGGATATGCTAGTGCCTCAATGTTGAGTCCTACCTACAGAATAAGGGGCAAAGCTGGGGAAGGCTGAGGCCCCAACAGCTCAGCACCACAGGGGTGCAATGTTAAAGAGACTGGGGAGCCTGGTGCCCTAGTATAAAGGGCCAGGAACTCAGGGTGGTTTGTGGAGCTAGGGTCTCAAAGTCAAGTCCTAGATTGTGAACTTCAGCTGGTAGGCCTAGCTAGAGAAAAGGGGGCAGAAGCTCAGTAGGCTGAAGCCCCCACAAAGAGACATTATATAGGCAACACCTACAAGGCATGGGGCATGTTAAGGGGAGGTAGGAGTGTGCAAAGAGCTCTTAAGGCTGAAGCTCGTCACCGCACGGTGTTCAAGAGCATAGGCCTGACTCTGGGAAACCCTGGGCCAGCCTCTTCTTCAGGACCTAAAGAAACATCAAGACATGACAGGAAAGTGAAGGGGAGTCTGTTCCCAGCAGGAAGAGCAAACATACAGAGACTCAGGAGTGCCCAAGTGCCCACAGGTGCCCTAAAGGTTGCTAAGGATGGCACTCTATTACAGTGGCAGATGCAGGTTGCCTTCTGTGGGCTTAGGGCTTCCCACCCTGCTACTCTTCCCCTGGGACCACCATAGCCCAGTGGGTGGGACCTGGTGCAGCAGGGCAGAGTGGGGCCAAGTGGAGAAGCTCATTGCCACTGCTGGGAACTCCACATCTCCATGGTGAGGCACGCCCTGCCCGTCTGGCAGTAGTGAGGGGCACAGCTCTGCACTGCTATCCTGCTGCTGCTGGGCAAGCAGGGGGTACTTTGCCAGGGTGGTTCAGGGATTTAATCACTGAGCTTCCTCACCTTGCTCTGCCCTGCCATGCTGGTTCCCTCCTGCTGAGCTGCAGAAGCCCTGGGGAGAGGGCAGCAGGGCAGGGAGCCTGAGCCGGAGCCTGGAGCAGGCAGCTTGCATCTGTTTGGTGTGCAAATCTGAGGGACATGTGCCCCCCTGCTCCATGCCGGGAGTTGGTGGAGCAGCAGGGAGCCAACCCACTAGGTGAGCCACCCATAGATCCAACCCACCCCTGACACTGGCTCTGCAGCCATGCATCCCAGCCCTGGGCCCCAAGTCCCATGCACAATGCAGCACACTGGTTGGGTAGTAGTCCTAGCCACAGCCCTGCCCAACTTCCTCCCACCCTCCCTCACCATGGCGGGTGGGGGGTCGGGGGGAGCTTCAATCCCTGCTTCCATCCACTGCCAGACTTACCTGTGGGGAGCTGCTCTCTTGGCTGACTGGCAGCCATGTGTATGTGTGTACATGTACATGGTGCCTCCTGCTAATCACCTTTTTTTTGCTTCACCCAACCCTTTGCAGGCTGGATCTCTGCTAGTCTGCAAGGTGTAACCCATCATTTACCACAGTTTTCTCCTTCAAAGAAGAAAATCTGGCCTTTGCTCCTTAAAATGAGAAATTCTGGTTTTACTGCATTTTCCTGGATCCCTGCTAATAAATCTTATTATATCTGCCTTTATTTTAAATTGTTTGCATTACATGAAATGAGAGAGATACCTGTATTTAATCATTATTCCTGGAGCCAGTCATCACCATTTTAAATGGGTGCAAGCTACAGCCTTTTCTAAGTTCTATTTGCCCTCACACCAAAATTATGTGCACTAAGTGATGGCTCTCCCACAGTCAATTAGAAGACAAAAGCCAGCCTGTCATCCACAGATTCCTCTATCTTTCTTTTTCTTGGCTGTCTCACTTCCACCTCACCAAGCCATTCTGTTGTTCTGTGTGCTCAAAGTGATAACCACAATGCAGTAGTCCCCTTGCCTACAGCTAGTGTGCACTTTGCTTCTTGATTTTTCACTTTTTGCTCTCACCATTGAGCCCTGTCTGACCATGCTGTGTATTGAAAGACTGTCTGTGCCAGAAGCAAGAAGGAAGCTTCTGCCCTAGGAAGTTGTTCAGCAAGAGCCCAGGATTCTATAGTTCTGTTAAAATTCAGGAATCCTGGTTTTCTCTGAAAAAAAATCCCCAATTTTTGGATTTAAAGAAGTAACCTAAAATCCACATTTTTCTATGATCAGAATGAAGCACCACTATATATATGTGTATATTAATGGCATTTCATTTTAACCACATAAAAATGTAGATTTTGAGTTACATTTTTTAATCCAAAAGTTGTTTTTTTTTTAAATCGGAGAAAACCAGGATCCTTGATTACAATACATGTAGTGCATAATGTTTTTTTTTTTAATAAAATAAATTAATTCAATTTAATGAGTACAATTTTTTTCTTCTCGGTACAGAACTCAGACTGATGTTATGTGTTGTGTGGCTTTTTTTTCCTCTGTTTGAAACTGCATTGTAACAATAAGTAAAGTCTAGGTAGGAAACACACATTTTCTGCAGAGCTGTTAACAGGGCACCAGCAGTGTGAACATCTCAGGTGCTGAAGTGCCATTGCACCAAGAACTTATAAGCATGTCTGCAGAGGATGTGAACTAGATATTTAAGATATGGACATTTGAGATAATTTTATTTTTGAGTGGGTGAGATTATTGTATGTCAGCTGCTCAGGGGCAACTGCCTGTGGGTGTGCTATTTCCTCATTGCAAGTGAGAATTAAACCATGGTAACTTACTCCCTCTTTGATTCATAGATGTTAGGGTTGGAAGGGACCTCAATAGATCATTGAGTCCAACCCCCTGCATAGGCAGGAAAGAATGCTGGGTCTAGATGACCCCAGCTAGATGCTTATCCAACCTTCCCTTGAAGACCCCCAGGGTAGGGGAGAGCACCACCTCCCTTGGGAGCCTGTTGCAGACCTTGGCCACTCTAACTGTAAAGAAGTTCTTCCTAATGTCCAGTCTAAATCTGCTGTCTGCTAGATTGTGCCCATTATTTCTTGTAATCCCTGGGTGCACCTTGGTGAATAAAACCTCACCAACTCCTTTCTGTGCCCCCGTGATGAATTTACAGGCAGCCACAAGGTCGCCTCTCAACCTTCTCTTGCAGAAGCTGAAAAGGTCCAGGTTCTCTAGTCTCTCCTCATAGGGCTTGGTCTGCAAGCCCTTAACCATACGAGTGGCCCTTCTCTGGACCCTCTCCAGGTT
>JAGPOW010000304.1:42406564-42416603 GCA_030014935.1 Caiman crocodilus
TTTTTTGAGATTACTGCTGGAAGATCTGCTCCATGAAAGCTGCTCACTTCCTTCAATTCCCTCCAACTGGGACATGGGGCTGCTGTCGTGTTGTTCCATCTTCCAGAATTCTCAGTTTGTTTCCCAAAGGAAAAACTGGGTCAACAGCTGGCTATAAGATTTCCTGCCAAACACAGTGTAGCAGGCTTACCTGTTAGAGCTTGGGTTGAGTCCCAGGCTTGAGATTCTGCTGTTTTGATTGGTGGAGCCCATCCACTAATCAGGAGGCAGCAAAAAGAGTGACATTATGCCCCTTTCCTGAGCAGAGGAGGAAAGGGGCTCTGCCCCAAACCTGATTGTAGACTGCAACAGTGTCAGGTCTGGAAGACTTCAGGGGTGGAGCCCTGAAGAGTATAAAAGTAGCTGTGTGCCCAGCATGAGGGGAGCACGTCTGGGACAGAAGAGTGGGGCTTAGAAGAGCTGAGGATAGCTGCTTAACAGGGTGAAGCAGTAGCCTGGAAGTGCCCCTAAAGACTTCTATTAGTGGGGAATGGTGAATGGCTCCAGTGGCTAGGCTCTCTGTGCAGCATGGCGCATGGTTTCCAGACCGTGGGAGCTACATGGGGGTGGCTCAGATCTGCAACCTCTGGCATGCAGCCAGAGACACAATGCACTGGCCTGTGCCCAGAGCAGGATCTTTGGAGTGTTTGGATGGCTTGGGTCCCCAACCCCTGGTTCAGGTCAGGAGCTCAGTGCGAGAGGTGTTGCATGGAGGGTCCAGGAGCAGAACAAGACCCAGTGCTGCATGAGGCAGGCCAGGCCTCCAAACCATAGCAAAAGGTTGAGTGTAGGTAGCCAGATGGTGCTTGGGCTACTGAGACAGCAGACTCGGCTGAGTCAGAGGCCCCAGAAGTCCTCCATAGTGAAACCCTGTTCCAAGGGACAGTGACCCCCCCCCACCCCAAGCCCACTGCAGGTGAGAGAGCAGCTTGGCACAGGGTACCAGGGCCACCCTCCAGGCGTGGAAGCCATGAGTTGCAGGGAAAAGGATTTCTACAGGGGAGGGGAAGTCCCCCTTGGTTGGTTAAGGGCTCCTGAAAGTGGAGGTCCCACTGGGAAGGCCCTCCTGAAGTTACCAGCTTCCTTGAGCAGCTTGAGAAAAAGCCCAAGGGCATTTTGACCTGGAGGGATGTGGGCAGAGGGGTACCCCAGGGCTTGGTCCTTGGGCCTGCACTGTTCAACATCTTCATCAGTGACTTGGACGAGGGGGTAAAAAGCACCCTGTTCAAATTCACAGATGACACTAAGATGTGGGGGAAGTGGGCACGCTAGAAGGGAGAAATAGGCTGCAATCAGACCTAGACAGGTTACAAGGGGGCATGGATGAGAACAGGATGGGTTTCAACACTGACAAGTGCACGGTGCTGCACCTGGTGGGGAAGAACCAGCAGCATACCTACAGGCTGGGGAACTCCTTTCTCGTCAGTGCGCTGGCAGAAAAGGATCTTGGAGTCATTATTAATGCCAAAATGAACATGGGCTGACAGCGTGGGGACGTAGTCAGCAAGGCCAACCGTACCTTATCTGCATCCACAGATGCATCTCAAGCAGGTCCAAGGAGGTGATCCTCCCCCTCTATGCGATACTGGTCAGGCTGCAGTTGGACTACTGCATCCAGTTCTGGGCGCCACACTTCAGGAGGGATGTGGACATGGAGAGGGTCCAGAGGAGGGCCACTCGCATGATCAGGGGGCAGCAGGACAGGCCCTATGAGGAGAGGCTAACAGACCTGAACCTGTTCAGCCTCCACAAGAGAAGGCTGAGGGGGATCTAGTGGCTGTTTACAAACTAGTCGGAGGGGACCAGCAGGCATTGGGAGAGTCCCTGTTCCCCCGAGCACTACCAGGAGTGAGTAGAAATAATGGTCTCAAGCTGACAGAGGGTAGATTCAGACTAGACATCAGGAGGCGCTACTTCACTGTCAGGGTGGCTAGGACCTGGAACCAACTTCCATGCTCCTACTGTGGGGGTCTTTAAGAGGAGGCTAGATGAAGACCTTGCTGGGGTTACTGGACTCCAGTACTCTTTCCTGCCATGGCAGGGGGTTGGATTTGATGATCTGCTCAGTTCTGTTCCAATCCTACCAGCTATGAAACTATTGGGGTTTCCCCTTGGGATTAAGTTTATTTTTAAGGGTCTTGCACCATAAGTGGCGTGATGTCATGCCTTATAGTTTGTGAACTCTCATGTTTGCAAATTAGTAGATGAGTAAATCATGTGAATGCTGAGAGGGGTGAGCGGTGAGGCTCTATGAACAGGGGGCCTGAGATGAGGTCCTGTGAGGAAAGGGTGCAAAGTGGGTCCCAATGAGCAGGGGGCTTGAGGGTAGGCCCTGCTAACATGGGGGCCAGGTTGGATACAGGTAAGCCTTCAGGTACCTGAGGCCACAGGGGAGCCAGAGGCCAACTGGGGGAGCGGCTGAGAAAATGTGTGGGTAAACAACGAGGTGAGTCGGGAGCCCCTAATTCAGAGCAGCTGAGCGAGCAACCTGGTGAGGGACTAGAGGCAGAGTCGCGCCAGTGTTCCACAAAATGCTCAGCACTTGTTTGGATGCAGGTCATGGGAGAGGCCCAGGAGGCCGTGCGCTTGCTGGCTGGGGAGTGCAGGGAAACAAGCCCCAGGACCCTTCAAGCAAGGGCAGGGTGAGTGTGGCCCCAAGAAAAGGAGGGGTAGTATGTGAGTGGCCCTGCAAAAGGGGTAATATGAGAGAGACCATGTAAAAGGCAGTACAGTGGGAGAGGCCTCAGTGAGAGGGAGGCGGTATGAGTGTAGCCCGTAATAGGGCAGAAAGTGAGAAGCCTAACACTGGCATGAGTTGAGCCCAGCCTCTGGCCAGAGAAGAGCTCAGCTGTTAGGAACATCTGTGAGGCTTGGGATGCAGTATAGGGATGGTTGGAGCTGCATACATAGGCCTAGGAGACCAGGCATTTGAAGGGCAGCTTCCTGCCTAGTTAACACTTTAATTATGTGTTCTGAAGGCATGACAGGAGAGAATGGCAGGAGGCATGTCCAGAGGCAGGTGAGGAGACTAGCACTGTGGCTAGTCAGGGAGTTCCCTTTTGCCACACTGGTGGAACATTAAGGCCATTAAAAAGAGGAAAGGGTCATGAACACCTGTAGAAGGAAGAATTTAGAAGTGATCAGGTACATTACAATGAGCCATGAAGTCAATTGACTCCCTCAGCACTGCCTGACTAGAAATGCTGCTACCACTTCCAGGCAGTTGGTTTTAAACTTTGGGTAGACCAGGAATTAAATGGGGTACAAGTGCACCACTGCCCCCAACCTGGATTCACTCCTGGTGGGTAGGCATTCCATGTTGCTTTGTGATATTGCCAGGCTCTGTGCGTTGTAGGATAGCTAACAGAAACTAGCTGCAGTCCTTTTCAGTTCCATGTCTAGAGGTCAAACTCTAAAAATCCTGTAATCCTAGATTGACTTTTATTAGTAGATGTTTAGGGTTTGCAAAACCCCAGGAAAAAAGATGACAAAGCCATAAGGGAAATACAGAGCGCCCAGGCGAGGGACTAACAATAAAAGGATGGGGGTGAGGTGGGGAACACACTTAGGTGACATAAAATATAAAGTTAGCCAACTAAGCCTGGGGGTAAGGGGAGTGGGGAGGGGTTTCACAACGCTGAGAGAAAAAGAGGATGGAAACGCGTCGTCGTCGTCGTTGTTGTCCGTGGTTGATGAATCCTCTTGAAGCGAAGGTCCATCTGGTGCAGAGGGGGTGGGGTTCAGGTGGTCCCCTCTGGGTCCGGTCTGACGGCTGTTCTCCTGCTGGGGTCCATGTACTGACGGTGGCCCGTGATATGCTCCATGTAGATGTCGCGGGACCACTGGATGGTGTCAGACACCATGAGGCAGCGCGTGAGTTTGGTGTAGCGGCGGGAGACGTGGCAGGCGCACAGGACGCTCTCTTTGCCAGGGTCCCAGCCTCCAAGTGTTCCCACGATGAGTGTGACCATCATGTCGTACCCGCGGCTCCTCAGGGTGTCGGCCAGCGGAGCGTACTTTTCCCGCTTGTGAGCCCGAGTGTCGGTGAAGGCTTGGGGCCGGTTCCCGAACGGGATGGTGACGTCCACGATGACGATCTTCTTGGCCTCCTCATCAGTCAGCACGATGTCGGGGTGCATCTGACCCGGGACGGTGCGGTTGATGGAGACCTGCCCCGCTGCGGTTGGGATGGCTCTCACCAGCCGGTCCTGGACGGCGTTGTGGTGGAGCTGCCAGGCCCTGGCATGCAGCCTGCAGCTGCAGAGCACGTGGGGGACAGTCTCGGTCGCGTAGCTGCACCGCCGGCACCTTGTCGCGGTGGCCAAAGTGGACGGCCCCGTTGAGAGGCAGGCAGTTGAGGCGGGCGCGGTGGATGAAGTGCCAGTCCGCAAAGCGCGTGAAGCTCCCGCTTTGCATGAAGTGGTTGCTGGCGTCCCACTTGGAGGTGATGTCGAAGACCTTGCCCTGGTTGGGTTTGGCCCTCAGGTCACTGGCATACTTGTTTCGAACAGCATCCTTCAGGAACCTCTCCAGGAAGGTCCTCGGGCGGGGCGTCACAGTCAAGGAGTTCGCGTGCGGGCTGGCTGCAGGGAGACTGCCAGCTCCCAGTGCTCCTCAGTCCACATCCAGACGCAGCCGATGCGGTTCCTGAGGCGGTGCGTGGCGTTGCGGGCTTGGCTCCTCGCCATCTCGGCTGAACTCGCCCTCCAGTGAGTCGCTGAGGGAGGTGGCCAGGTCACGTCTGGTAGGTTGCCTGCCGATCCGCTTGCAGATGGTCTCCTCGAGGGCGCTGGCAGTGATGGCGCTTACTGTCGTGTCCGGGCAGGTCAGGAGGCGGAAGGTGTGGGTGACCACGGTGATGTCACCGAGGTCTCCCACGCAGGGCACGTTGGCACCCCCCTGCCAGTAGGGGATGTGCAGGACCTCGTTGCTGGCCCGCAGCAGCAGGTGCAGCCACATCTTGAGCAGCCGCCAGATCTCAAAGCAGTTGTGATCTTACAATGAAACATCTCCCTGTGACTAAAACTCCCACTCCTATTAGAATAGGTGTAACAAAGCAGCAGGGCACCCAGGACAGCAGGACACATGGGGGCAGTAGTGGCTTCTTGCTGCTGCCATGCTGTGGCTGTGGTAGCAAGCAATATTTTTTGCCCTCACAAGTTAGTGGTGAGGGCAACTGCCCCAGTTGCCCCACCGTAGTTACTCTATTATTGTCTCTTAGATATTTATGGTAGTGAGCCCTACACCGTGTTGGAGCACCTCAGCCCTTTACGTAGTTATCTACTACAGCACCATATGAGCTTGGTAAATACTATTGTCTTCATTTTACAGATGAAAACTGAGGTATGCAGAGCAAAGGTACTTGGGTAGCTTTCTGCATTTATAGATACTTTTAGAAAGTTGGTGCTAAAGGCCATACCGCAATTCTGTGGCAAAGCAAAAATCAGGCCTGGGACTACAGAGTCATTGGTCAACATCTAGAACTACACTCTCTTTTGTATTATGCTTAAAGTGTTGAATAAGCATCAAACAGGCTGAACTAGCCTCTTATGATTTCTCCGTACATTGGGGAATATCTGAGTATCGCAGCACCAATGTAATGGAGCCTATTCCCTTCCCCACCTGCATTCCCTAGCAATGGACATGTGCATAGTGTCCTTGTTTATTCCGTTTTCAGAATGACTATTAATAGCTGATCACAATCCATGTTAATTAGAGCAGTCTGTAACAGGGTCTCTGACTAGAGCCCTGTTACCTGGATGAACACCTGGACGCTGTTAGTAACTACAGCCAGTCAGGTGGGGAGAATTCGCCGCCTAGCTCATGATTGGCTGATGGACCAGGGATCCTGGGGATAAAATCAGAGGCAGGACCCAGGGAGAATGACTTCGGGCATTGGAAGGATGGCGGTGAACAGATACTTATCCAAAGATGTAGCTGCTGAGGTGAGTCCAGAGGAGCCGAGACTCCATGATGTGGTCTGGTGGGAACCCTGTGATCAAAGGAGGGTCCCAGTTTGGGAGAGACCACTGCTGGCTGCAAGCAACAGCCAGAGACGCTCCCAACTCCAAGAAGTGGAGTGGGAAGCAGGGTGCAATGAGTGCAGCTGCTAACAGGTCAATTACCAGTAGGAAGCAGGGACACAAGTTGAGGAGAGATGAAGGGGGGGAATTCTTGAGAACAAGGGAGTACCAGCTAGCCCCAGCAAAATTGGAAGGATAACTGGAGAAAGGGGCTGTCCTGGCAAAAAGCCAGCGACAGGGCAAAGATACAGTAACCATGCCTTACTAATTAGCTAGTTAGCATCGTGGAGTTAATTAGCGGCTACTTACCTTGAGGTTCTCATGGGCAGGGATCATCCTCAGCTGGGAGAAGGTTGATGAGGCTGTTGTCTGCAACTCGAGCCACTGTAAAATAAAAAGGAATTAAAATCAGTGGAGTGACTTGATGTGTCTGGGAAATTATTCTGCGAATACCGACAGTAACACTATATCAATCTTCTTCTTCCCCACATAAGATCGAAGTTGTGGCAGGAGAGTACAAGAGGAAATGCACAGTATTGCGCAATCCCAACAACACAGTCCATGAGGATCTGGGACAGAAGTTCCGTAAATCAGTTTGACCTAAATTAGTTAAGTCTGATACTATATCCATCCAAGCTTATCTTAACTGGTTTCAGCCATTTTGAAAGCTGTTTACGTGCACTGAACTGCTGTTCTGTTACAGGTTTAAACTGGCTTCTGATCACTTAAACTGGTTTACGTGCAACTTCTGTCCCTAGCCACAGTGTTGTTTAACATAGTTGAATAGGCACGACAAAAGGCCTTCGATACAGAGTCCTAAAACATGTTGCATTGCTCTGCATGGGTCACCTTGTGCAGTGGAAGGAGCATACCTGTGTGTGCGTGTCATTACAGGTAGACCAACTGGTACTGCTGAGGGAGAACACCAGTTAACCTTAGTTTTTGCTAATTAGCCATCCAGAGAGCCACACAAATGTGGCTACACTGCTTGTGGTTCGGGGGCAATTCGTACGGAGCAGTGTAATGTGTTGGAGGATGCAGCAGCCAGGTAGAGTAAATTTACATTGTAGACCTGTTGTTGTCCTTCTCATTACACTAACTGAGCTTGACGAGATCAACCAGGAGATTTGGTTGGTAATTTTTGGGGTTTTTTACAGCCATGTTTTGTTCCTTGTTCTGAAGTCAGGCCTTTTCCTCTTTGAATAAGAACTCCTGCAGTGAACTTAACTTCATTCCTAAAAGTGAAGCCTGTTTTGTCATTGCAAGGAATTAGACTAGAGTTTATTTGTACCGTTTGAGGGGAACATGGCACAATCCATTTTCTCCAAAAGACTCTGAGGGTTCAGCATATTTGGTTAAATGCTGTTTTGGTCAATTGGGGGAATAAATAGTAAAGTCTGTCATTATGGGGAACATAATCATCTTTAAGATTGTAATGGTCAAGGAATTTTCACTTGCACTAAGCAAGATATAGGGACTGCAGATGCACAAAAGGAAGGACAGCATTCCCTTTATCACTGCCGATTCCACAGCTGGCTGAAAGAACTATTTTCATTACAGATCATGAAGGTATTTTAAGTTTTTTATATTTTATGCTGATTGAGCAATTCATTTTAATTTCATCAGCACAGATACATTTCAAACAGCAGTAAAACATTACTTCAGTTCTTAATTTAAACACTACAGAATACACATGCTTGTTTGGCTCTGATCAAAGAAACCCATGGGTTTGACAGGTCAGTTAGCGTGTTGTTACTTTGTAGTATGGTGGAAATTAAATTTTCAAGACTGATTTATATCATATGGAGTTCTTCCTAGGACTATGAAAAAAGGATCGAACTATCAAGATGGCAGTTGAAAGAGGTGAAAGCTGAAAAGCTTAAACAATGATTCCTCAGATTTGTGAAAAGCAGAAGGTTGAAGCAGGAACATTTATTCTTTTACAGGTGTTGCATTTGATAAGTTGCAGTAAGTAACCCCAAGTAATTCACAGCTATATGCTTGTTTTGATAAAATAATATCATGGGTACATCTGGATCTTAGTCTAACACCATATGAGGAACACTGAGCTCTGTAGAGTTTTATTTCAGCTTTTCCCTCCTACCACATAATCACTTCAATAAGTTTCAGTTGTTAAGACCAATTTTCTGTTTTTGTATTTAAAATTAATTTAGAAAATAAAGTTAACATCACCTAATGGTTGCCCAGTTCAAATAAAGGAAGTGTGGAAATGCCAAAACTATCTGGGCTATGTAATCCAGCACCAATTTTGATGGCATTCATCTTGTGATCTAAATGTTAAGTACAACATTTTTCTTGTGTTTTCCAGTTAAATATGTGCAGTGGGGGTAAGGGATTTCATGTCTGTGTTCCCTGGCTTTTAACATATAACTGAATATCCTAACTATTATCCTTACTATGAAGTGGTCTGATCCTATAAATGCAAGCCAGGTTGTAGCAAAACAACTTACCTGAAATCTCTTCATTATCAGCCAGTCTCTTCCCTTTTGTCAGTTATGTTTTATGATATTGCCAAGAACAGATCAATGTTCTCTATTTTTAGTTTGCAAATTGTATTCCTCCTTCTAGTCGGGATTGAAGTATCAAAGCCCTGAGTTTAGTAAACTGAAGTAACAAATTGAATGCAATCATTCTAGTTTTTCCCTTGGGCTGCTGAAGGGCAATTGAATTTAATATGTCCAAACAAAATGATTGACTTTTTTACATTGTTTAAAAGTGGATTTGACTTTTTCCCTTGCCATCTGGCTACTCTGAGGACCTCAAGACCCAAATGTGGCTAATGAGAGGTGCTCAGAGCATATTGGAAGGCAATGACAAGATATAATGCTCCTCACTTCCTTGTCATATGAGAAGAAAGAAATATAGAACTACTGGGAAATAAATGAAACATGCATATTATTATGTCACATTCCCAATGGATGTAATGTTCCTGTTCTGTGCCTGCCCTCTCTTACTGTGGCTGGGTCCTCATCGCCAACAACCTAGCAGCGGCGACCCTATGGCACTGCTGCATGGTGCTGGACCCTCCACCGGACCTACTGGAGAGACTGCAGCGGCTCCTGGTGGACTCCCTGTGGGACATGCCACTGGCTCTCACGAGCTGCCCTCTACCTGCCCACCAATGAAGGGGTCCAGGGCCTGATCAACCTGGCCAGCAGGGTAGCTGCCTACCAGCTGCAAGCCCACCAGTGGCTCCTGTATGCCAAGGGTCACCTCCTGTGGTGGCAGCTGGCATGCTGATTCCTGCAGCTAGTGGGGGGCCTTGACTTTGACTGGGAGCTGTTTCTGCTGGACCTCGCCTTCCTGAATGGGGCGGTCCTTCCCCCGTTGTACCTCGGCATGGTGCGGGCCTGGTGGGCGGCCTTCCATCTCTGTCCCCAGGCCAGGCGCCTGTGGTTCCCGCAACTGCTTTGGGAGCCCCTGGTCTATAACCCAGCCCTGCAGCGTGTCATGCTGAGCGTGGCCTCCACCAGCCTCGTGGCTGCTCTCAGCGAGGTGCACACCACCTGCCTGGGGCACCTCCTGGACCCTGCTCAGTCAGACTGGCTGTCACCCGAAGCCCTGGCTGCCCAGCTGGCACTGCACTCCGTCCGCACCACAGGCTGGCTTCTGTGGGCCGGTAGAGCCGCCCTCCCGACGGAAGCAGCAACTGCCCTAGAAGGCTATCTCCAGGCTCACCAGACCTTCCCCACCACGGATGCCACAGGCAATGCTTCCCCTCTGCTGCCCATCATCCCAGTGGTGCCCAGTGAGCTGGCTGACTGGCCCAACATGCTGCTTAGGCTTCCTGTGCCCCCCAGCAGCAATACGGGCTGCCCTTTTGGCACCCTGCCCTGCAAGGGCCTCTGTGTGTGGGTGGTGTGCATCCAGCACAGCCAGGTGCTAGCCGGTTGCCCTGACACTGTGGCGGTGGTGCCTGACAGCCCAGGACTCCAGCATAGCGCATGTTGTACAAG
>JAGPOW010000304.1:42416703-42432692 GCA_030014935.1 Caiman crocodilus
CAAGAAGACCGGCGACCTCCAGTGGCAAGTAGCGCATGGCATTCTGGCCATTGGCACCTTTGTGTGCCACCTGGACTCGGTGGCCTGCCCCCTCTGCCCCAGGGTGCTGGATGAGGACATTTTCCATGCTTTCCTTGACTGCCCCCCGGCTGCAGCCGCTCTTTGTCACCCTTGGAGTGCTGCTTCAGGCACTGGGCCGGGACTTCTTGGAGGACGTCTACATCCACTCCTTCCCATACCGGGTGGCTGAGTGGGCTGCAGTCAGCCTTGCCAACTTCCTGCTGGGCCAGGCCAAGATGGCCATCCTGAGAAGCTGGTGAAACCGACTCACCGGGACCGGGATGGTCGATGCCCTGCAGCTCTTCCACCTGATGGTGTGAGCCTGCCTCTCGCTCAAGTTTGGGCACCCGGTCCTCTGGTGGATGGTGCCCACCTTTGAGGAATGCTGGGCCCTCGAGGGGACACTGTGCCGAGTCGAGGCAGGACACCTGCTCCTTGCCCTGTGACATCACCAGCTGCTCAAGGTGCAGTGACATGTCCAGCAGGCTGAGACCCTGGACTTTGTTCATGCAGGCCAACCCCTGATGCCCTGAGGCCCCCATGGGTGTCCAGAACTGTAGATATGTAAATACTCCTTTTGTTTGTTATGTGTTTTTGTCAACAGTGTATAGGCAGGCCTTGCAGGCCATAAGACCAGGCCTTGGCCATGAGGTCCAGATCTTTGGGCCAACCTGTGCATAGTCTCTACTGGCTCCGACTTGTCACCCTCCCTGGAATAAATGCCTCTTAAAGGTCAAAGTCTCCTGCAGTCACCCTCTTCTCCTCCCTTTCCTTGCAGCTTTTCTGTTGCTTGTTTTCCCTTCCCTTCCCTCCCACATTGCTTACCTTTCTCCTCTCCTCTGGGGTTAGTTAGCTTGTTTGTTTCTAGCTGCTTTGTTCCCTGGGGGAAGAGGGCTGCCCATCCCTCACCCCTCAGGTTCCTTGCAGGGTTAACCTTGTTTTTGCTGAAATGACTGAAGGCAGCTCCCAGCAGTTCATTGCTGGGGCTTCAGAGCTTTGGGACCAGAGCTTTGGTCTCCAGCTTCATGCCCCTCCCTCCATTGGAGTGGAGGAGTGTGCTGCTGTTGTGGGGGCACTCATAAGCTGCAAGCATGTCCTCTATGCTGCCTGGGTGAGTTCAGTCTCCATCATCTTCCACACCACAGCTTCCCTGCTTTAGTGAATGAGGTTGTGGTAGCAGGTGTGTCGGTCAGGGGTGTTTTTTGCCTCACAACGGCTGTTCATGTGGTAGCCTCAAACGTGCCTCCATTTCTCTTGGATGTTGACCTCATTAACCACCTGTGCCATTATGGCATGGTTACAGGGCCAGGCCATAGACTGCTGCTTGGCAGCAAGGTCCCTGAGCTCTGGCAGGTCCTGTCCTTTAAAAGGCCTTGTGCTTTCACTGCAGCAGCAGGTCCCACTTGGCTACCCAGTGCCCAAAGAACAAGCTGGCAGTGGCAAAGCTGCCTGAGGCTGCGCCCAATAGTGGCTTGTCTGCCCTGGTGCGGCAGCCCCATTAGGTGATGGGGACGGGCCTTTCTCTCACTCTCTCCCTGTTTCATCAGAGTCGGCTAGCTCCATGATGGTGGACCTGCCTCTTCTCTTTCTCAGGAGAGGTTTTGGTCCCTTCCTGCTGGGAAGGGCAAGTCCCAGAAACAAAAGGGGTCTTCCAAAAAGGCCTCAGCATCCCCTCAGGACCTTTCCACTGCTAGGGGAGCTGGGGTTGGTGAGCAGGGCCCCCATTTCTGCCAGCCTCTTTTGCATCCCCCCTGACCCTGTGGTAGTCAAGGGTGACCTGGGGGTAGGGGAGGTGGTGGGAGAGCCTGATGACCCTCCCCCTGCCTCTCAGCTTCTTGAGCCTGATGAGGTCGACGTGGAGGTTGGGCCCTCTGGGAGCTGCAAGTGGCTCCAGGAGCAAGAGTGCCCGGCCCAGAAGAACCCCTGCTCTAAGAGATCAGGGACTGAGATTGCTCCCCAGTATCCCTTAGAGGACACTGCTCCTATAGGGCCTGCTGCCTCCTGGTGGGGGGGTGAGTCTGCTTCCTCTGGGGCTTGGCAGCTCTTGATGCCTGACATGTACAGCTGCTTCTCTTGGGGGTCAGATTATGACTCTGCCTCTAAGGATGAGTTGGCAGAGGTCCTGCCTTGAGAGGTGCTGTCCCCTGATTCAGCTAAGATGCTCCCCTTAATGGGTAGGGTCTCCACTCTGGAGGCAGTACTTGTTCCTGTTTCTGGGGAATCTCCCTGTGCTGGTTACTCTGTTGAATGCCTTATTGAGTTGCTAGACCAGACCAAGCACCACCGGAAGGTTGCACAGTGTGTTCATAAATGGTTCCTGGAACCTGAGACATTTGTGCTGTCTGCTAAGGAGACCCTGTGAAGTGGATGGCACTTCTACCTTTTTCTTATGCAGGAAATCAAGATGCTGCCTTTCTGCAGGAAACACACACTGACACAGCTAATCAAGCCAGCTGGCATGCTGCTTGGAAGGGCTGCATGTTCCTGAGTCATGGTACTTCCCTCAGCACAGGGGTCATGATCCTTTGGCTGCTGCAGTTGAAGCCTGATTCAGCAGTAGCCCAAGAGGTCATCCCTGGCAACCTGCTCACCATCTGCATCCTGTTTGCACAACATTGCCTCCTTCTAATTAACATCTATGTGCCCACTGGTGGATGAGAACGAACCGCCTTCTTTGAGACCCTGGCTGACTTCTTGCAGAGTGCAGCTGATGGTGATGTCCCACTCCTGGGTGGGGCCTTCAATTGCATGGCCAATGCACAGCTTCACCAGAAGAGGCCAGAGCCCCATCCATCAGTCTGGAAGCTGTGGACCACTTTGGAGGCAGTGGACCCTATTGATGTCTGGAGCCATCTCCATGCTGATACGAGGCAGTATACCTAGCTGAAGGTGACAGCTGGTGGGCTCTCCATGGCATGCCTTGACTGCCTGTACATCACCAGACACCACCTACCCTTCCTGTGCAGCTGCTGCATTACCCTGGCAGGGCTATCAGATCACAGCCTGGTCTCTTGTGTACTGAACCTACATGGCAGGACATGTTCCCAGGCACCCTATTGGTGCTTCAACACTAGTCTCTTGCAGGGTGCTCACTTCTGTGACTGTTTTGCTTGTGTTTGGTGGACATGGGAGACTGCAAAAGCCACCTTCCCCTCCTGGAAGCAATGGTAGGTTGTGGGAAAGGTGAAGACTAGAGTTTTCTGTCAACAGTACAGGCAGTTGGCAACAAGTATGCTCTGCCACTGTGTTTGGGAGTTGGAGGAGGATGTGGAACAGCTTGAGGTGGCCCTGCATGATGCTGGCAGTGATGCGGGGGTGCTTGAGAGTTTTAAGCTCTGCAATCAAGACCTGTGGGAGCTGGCAGAGAGTGCAGCCTGGGGTGCAAGGGTCCATGCCCACTACCAAGAACTGGCAGAGACTGATGCCCTGACTTACTACTTCTTCAGCCTTGAGAAATGATGAGCTGCATGGAAGATTATTGACCATCTTAAGACCCCAGGCAGCCAAATGCTCACAGATCCTGTTGAGACTGATGCTACACCATCGCCTTCTATCAGGAACTGTTCAAAATTGAACCAACTTGCCTAGAGTTTGCTAAGCACTTACATGATGGCCTCTCTAGGCTTTGATCATTGGAGGCTGGCCATCTTGATTGAGAACTGTCTTTGGAGGAACTCACGGCTGCCATCAGGTACCTTGCCTCGGGCAAAGCCCCAGGCATCAATGGATCACCTACTGAATTTTATAAGACCTCCTGACCTTTCTTTGGTCCCCGCCTCCTGTATGTCTTTCATGAGAGTCTTGCAGACCAGACCATGCCAACCAGCTGTCGCTGAGTGGTTCTTACCCTGCTGCCTAAGAAAGGAGACCTTGGCAGCATCAAGAACTGGTGGCCAGTGTCGGTCTTGGGTTCTGATTACAAGATCCTGGCCAAGGCTTTGGCCAAGTGTCTATTCACGTTTAGGACTTCAGTCATCAGCCCTGAGCAGAGAACTACTATGTGCTGGGCAGGACCATCCAGGATAATCTGTTCCTGCTTCGAGACCTGCTGATAACTGTAGACCTCTTTGGTCTCGACATTGGGCTTGCATCCTTGGACCAGGAGAAAGCCTTGGACCAGGACAGTCATAACTACCTGTTTTGGATCCTAGAGGCCTTTGGCTTCAGGCCCATTTTCACCTCTGCCCTCTAGGTCCTGCATTGGGACATTTTCAAACCTCCTGAAAGGTGAACAGCACACTCTGTGCCCCATTCCAACCTGCAGGGGCATCCACCAGGGATGCCCTCTGTCAGGAATGCTGTACACCTTGTCCATTGAGCCCCTACTCCACACTCTGGTGGCGCCTGACTGGACTAACTCCATCTGCCTCTGGTTCAGCAGGCTGCCTGTAGGTTAGGCTGATGGCATATGCAGACAACGTGATTGTTCTCATTCGTGCCCAGAATGATGTTCAGTCTTTGGTCAGCTGTCAACAAGCCTATGAGTGTGCATCTTTGGCTCACATGACCTGGATGAAGAGCAACACCCTCCTTCTCAGTCCTTGGGTCAACTCCCTCCTCCCAGACTTGCCATGGGGCCTTACCTGGTGTTGGGAGGGCCTCAAAGCCCTGGGGGTGTTCCTCAGGCCATTGGTCTTCTTGGCACAGAACCGTGCGGACTTTGGTGCTGAGGGTGGAGGCACGCCTACAGTGACGTTGTTGGCATCTGTCCAGACTCTCCTACTGTGGGCAGGTCCTCATTGTCAGTAATCTGGCAGCTGTGACATTGGCACCGGTACACTCTGTTGGACCCCCTGCCAGACCTGCTTGAGATGCTCCAGTGGCTTCTTGCAGAATTCTTCTGGGACGGGTGTCATTGGCTCCTTCGAGCCATTCTTTATTTGTTGGTGGCCGAGGGGGCCAGGGCTTAGTTGACCTAGAGGGCAGAGTTGCTGCCTTCTGACTGCAGGCCCTCCAAAGGCTCCTCTATTCCCCTGGCAGCAGCTAGCTCACTTGTTTTTGCACTGGGTTGGGGGCTTTGGATTTGACTGGGAGCTTTTCTTTCTGGATCCCACCCTTCTGGACTGAGGTGTCCTCCTGCCCTTCTATCAAAGCATAGTGCAGTCCTGGCAAGCTGCCTTCTGCCCCCTACTCTAAGCCAGGTGTCTGCTGTTTCTGCAGTTACTTCAGAAGTCCTTGGTCCATAACCTGGCCCTGCAGTGCAGGCTGCCAAGCCTTGCCTCTAGTAGCCTTGTCGACTCCCTCATCCAGTTGTGTACTATCCAGCTGGGTCACCTCCTCTATGTGACCTGGTCAGACTGGTTGTCAGCTGAAGCTCTAGCTCAGGGGTGGGCAACCTGTGGCTTCAGAGCCACATGATGCTCTTCAGAAGTTAATATGCATCTCCTTGAATCTTTGGACAAGCACACGGTGATCAGCTTCCATTTGGTCATTCCATTTGGAAGCTGGTCACTGTGTGTTTGTGCAGAGTGTCAAGGAGATGCATATTAACTTCTGAAGAGCTGCATGGGGCTCTAGAGCTGCAGGTTGGCCACCCCTTCTCTAGCCACTGCTTGGGCATGTGCATTGTCTTCTGTGCCTCCCAATTCCTAGGGGATGTGCAGGCCATTCTCCCATCAGACGCAGCAGCTGCCCTGGAAGACCACCTCCAAACATGGAGAGCCCTCCCTGCTGAGGATACCCTGGGTGAGCCTTTTCCACCACTGCCTGTTGTCTGTTGTTACTGTTGTAAACAGTGATCTTGCTGGTAGGCCTGGCATCTTACTGGCTCTTCCCATGCCTCCAGACAGTGGTACCAGGTTCCGTTTCAGTGTGCCCCCTGAAAGGCCCTGTATCTGTGGGTTATTTGGGTCTGCCATGCCCATGTTCTTGCCACTCGTCTTGACACAATGTGGTGGAGGCATGTGGTAGCACTGGCATTCATGCCAGCCCAGCCTGCCTGGCACACGCTTTACAAGCCCCACCATTTCCAAAAAAAATGTTGATCTCCAGTGGTGGTTGCTACATGGGATACTGGCCACTGGCACTCTTGTTCCCCACATGGACCCAGCTTCCTTGACAGCCTGCCCCTTTTGTCAGGGGGTAGTGAAGGAGGATCTTAACCATGTCTTCCTTGGATGTCCTCAGCTATAGTCTCTGTTTGCTCCCATTAGCACTTTACTTGAGGCACTGCTTGGACCTCTCAGAGGCCACCTACTTGTTTTCCTTCCCAGACGGGTGTCAGATGGGGGTATCATCTGCCTGGCCAACTTCTTACTTGTCACTGGAGTTTGAGCATGTGGTCTTCCAGCAGGTTGTGCCTATCTTCCAGGCACATTGGGCAATTCAGGGGGTATTTAGCAGCATTGAAGGTGTCCGTATGGTCTTTGTGCTGTGACATTCCCCCCCTTCCCCTCTTTCTGGGGTATTGGCAAGGGCCCTAGAAGGCCCTTTCTTTTTGTTTGAGACAAACAAAGCAGACCTTGAGGACTAGCCCCAGGCTTTGTCTTTTGCACCTTGGCCCCTGTGTGGGCTGTCTCTTGTTGTTTTGTTATCCCCTTTCTCCCTAATAATCATTTATAAACAGTAAACAAAAAGTCTGTCTCTTTCTTTTTTCTGTTGGTAATTTTCTATGCATGTTGGAACAAGCATATCACTAAAGAAGATGCTCGATTTGAACCCATATCAACAAAATAGAACATAACTGGATCTGTTCCAGCAAAGCAAGTCAAAAAGCCTGAGTGTTTTTATTCCCCATTTCAATTAGGGAAGGGCAGATTGACTTGAATGACAATTGACTTTGAACTTTTAGGTTTGCCAATTAACCTGAATTTTTAGAACTAAGGCCTGATATGAATCAATATGCTTTAAGAAATATTTTTGGCATTTTTGCTCTTTTTGGCTTAATCCTCACTCCTTTGGTTAGACAATGAGAGCCTACACTTCTAGCTTGTCTGACCTAGCTAAAACTATGGGAACTAGTGGAAAATCTGGTGAATGTTTCCTATGATTTCTATTGTAGAGTGCCTCAAATACATGTAGAGGTAATGATAAATACTCAAATGTGCAAGACTGATTAGCAAAGCAATTAAAATACAACTGAAGTCAATGGGATTGGATGTGTTAAAGGCTTGCCTACAGGTAGTCTCAGGAAGGTTCATAAGAATTAAAGGTATGAATTCAAAGTAGGCTAGTTAAATGGTATTAAATCCTTGTATGGATACTCTCGTTCAGAATTTCAGTGGTTCTAACAGCTCCCAGTGAAAAAATTTAATTAAGCTACATATTTGGTGGTTTCGTTCTGTTTGTTTCAGTGCCATTTCAGGCAGATGAATGTAAGAGTACTATTGGAGTATGAGGAAGACCCCAGAGAATAGAATGAGCACACTGAGGGATTGAGCCCACTTGGGTCCCAGACAGTAGTGTAATGTGAGATGGGTACAGTAGTGTAATGCTGGCAAGCAGAGCATGTGCCCTGAGTGCTGCCTAATGGGAGGGGTGGCAGAGGAACAGTGATGGGGTGCCTTACCCTCCATCCCATTCTCCATCTGCATGGAGGGCTGTGTGTGTGGGGCTCCAAACTGATTCCCATTATTGCTGCCAAAACTAGCCTTTTTGCCCTTTCGGCATGGGCTTCATCAGAAAAAAAAGGGTGTGGGGGTAAAAGTTTCATTCCCAGCAGCAGTGAGCTCTACTGTCCCTTGTACTCCATGACGCACACTGCCTGGCTGTTGCTTTTGCTTGCTCCCTTGTGTGGAAGCCAGAAGAGTTGGGGGGTGGAAGTGAGAGAGGATTGCCCTGGGGTACATTCTTTGGATGTTCCAGCTCTGTCCCCAGAAACACTTAATACAGCTGCATCGGGGTGGGAGGGAAGGGGGGCAGGCAAAGCGGGCTTGAATTTCATCAGTCCTGTGGCTGTTTTAGTTCCTGGTGGCTTAGAGCAGCTTCAGGGCTGTTCTCAATTAATCATGACTACCTATAGGTCATTTTTGGCAGCCAGGACCTCTTGGGATGTAGGGACTGTTTGGCTCTGCCTTTTTCCTCTCAGAAATGTCTCTTACCTTGGTGAATAGCTTTGCAACATCCTCTCTGTGTCAACAGGATGGAGATGGGGGTGCCTGAGAGACTTTTGTTGTGTAGCAGTGTCAGTGATACACAGGACCTAGAGCAGGCATCACTCTCTGGATGCCTATCCTTTTTGTCCAATCAGATCACAATTAATTTAAAAAAACAAAAGTGGAGACAGAGAGACTCCTGCAGACCTAAGTCAATTCTTGAGAACTAGAACTGAAATTCAAATATGGACATTCCTTCCTCCCCCCTGCCAGTTATTGCTTACTGGCTTGGAAAGAAAAAAGCAAATGTAGCAAATCAGAGCTAATAAGGCAGCAGGAAAAAGTTTATTTTTTCTTACTCTTACTTAGCTCTTAACTGAATAAAAAGAAAACAAGTTGGCAGTTGGCATTTTAGATGTTCTCACTCTGTGAGATCCAAGCTACAGTGCCAGACACTTCAGAAAATATATTTATTGGCAGTCACACAAGTGAATCATAAAACTGGATTTGTCAGGAGTAACATTCAAATGAAACTAGAAATAGCAGGTCTGGGGGCAAGGAGCATCTCCTTTTTTCAAAAAAAATCATATTTGCTATGGCCAAGTTCTTAAGGAAGAGGTAAGGTGTTAGCTTAAGGGTCTATGCTGTACCTCCAGTGTTTCCAGGCAGCATTGCTCTGGGGGACTGGGGGGATCGAGCAATGTTGTCAGGTGTACAATAATTATCATATTTTATATAATCATTTCAACCATAGGTGACGTGTAGAGAGTGCATGTGCCCCCCTGACAGCAAGTGCTCTCAACTTGGGGGACGGGCAGGGGGCAGGCGGAGCACTAGTGCCCCCCCTGAGAAGCATACCACCAACACTTCTGGGCTCAGTGTTCCCCCCCCCACCCCCCCGGTCAGCAATTGGTCACTCCCCACACTGCTATGGCTGCCTGCAGACGGTTCCCTGCTTGGACCGCCTTTGCCACTGACACCTGTCACCACCTGCGGGTGGTCGCTGTGCCCCCCCAGCCTCGGGGGGCATGCGTTGCTTATGATTTCAACCCTTGTACAATGTATAGATAACAGTAAAAGCGTTCAAAATGTATGATAATTTTTGAGGCAGCTGATTGATATAGCATACTCAAAACCCAAGTTATTCTGAGGGAATCTTAGCTGACTTTTGAGTTTGCTGTCAGCACTTTTTTATGAATACTTGCCTCAAAAGAAAGAAATACTTTAACTTTGATGACCCAGTTCTCACTTACTCACTGCACAGTTAAAGTGAGCAATATGAAGAAAATAAGACAAAGACTTATTTATGTACTCATTTGCATAGACTTTTTTTCAGTGTAGAATTTTTCAGCAAATATAATAATTTTGAGCTTCCAATAGGATAATTTCATATTTAAGACCCAGCAATGCTGGGGATCAAGCCACCCTGGAGGACGGTGGGGGTGTTCCCCCTGCTGCTGCTTCTCAGGTATGCTGGAGACACAGAGTGTTTGAGAGTGGTACCATTGGAACAACTTCACTGGCTAGTTTCTGGGTTTGGCACAAATACATGGGAGTGAGAATCATATCATAGAGAAGTAAGCCTGAAGGGACCTCCAGAGATTGTCTGGTTCAACCACCTGCCTGAGGCAGGATCATCTAAAACATCCTATACAAACCCATTGTCTAATTTATTAGCATAACTATACAGTCAACCCTAACACAACCACAAGACATGCCAAGGGTAAAGTAGGGGGGACATGGTGGCCTGCTACTTCAAAGATTGTTAAAATGTGCTTGAGAGAGCTAAGGAAGAGGGCCATGCCCCCTGCTGAAAGCAAAAATCTCCACAGTCAGCGGCTATGTAAAACATGTAAGTGTGAAGATGCAGTGTAGATATAGCTTAAGAATACTGTCCACACTTTCTCGTGTGACGTGCAAGCAAAACCTGCATTGCATGTGTTCTATATCACGGTCATTTGTAACATGCTGGTACTGTATCCCTTCATCAGGGAGTTGTTTCAGTGTAACGGGACCACCTATGGCCCCTGTTCCAAGGTCAAGGAGAGAAGGGAAGCATACCTACAGGAGGTAAGCCTGCATCACTTCGTTACGGCCTGGTGATGTGAGATGCCGTAAGGGAGGAGTCCAGCGACGCAGGGGTCCTCTACTGGAGCTGATATTGATTGGCTGCCAACCCAGAAAGACTTGTTGAAGAGGCAGTCAGCAGTAAGTTCTTCCCCAAAGAGTGGGGAGAGAGAGGCAGTGAGAGCTGCTGAAAGTCTGTAAAGAAGCATGGTGGATTCATAGAGACTAGGGAAATGCTGGCTGAGTGAAACAGGTTTGAATGCACCCTGATAGACCTCTAGCCATTTTGAGTCAGTCGTCTAGGAGTACAAACCTGGGGAGAGTGATGGGAGAAGCCAGTTAGGCAGACCCAGATGTACAGGAAAAGGACTGTAAGAGTGAAAATTGGGACACATGATATCAGAGGGAAGAAGCCAGAAGGCCAGGGATTTATCTAGATTTAGAATGGACAGAGACCCGGTTCCTGTCAGGATTGTTACAGGGGAGACATGGGCCCTAGACCAGGACAATCATGTAAATGGAAGACCCAGACCAGGGTGTTCCCTTTGTGCCTGAGAAGGTGGGGAGAAAAGAGAGAACCTTATCTGGAGGAACTGAGGGAGGATGTGCCTGCTGAGAAAGTAAACAGGGTTAATGGCCCTCATGCCTGGGGTAGAGAGGCTTGATTGACTAGGATCATGCTAAGTGGACACTGGCTGGGACTGGGCAGGGGCTAGGGGAGGCAGAGCCTTGTGGTGGCAGCCAGAGTGTCTACACCTCACTACTGTGCTAGCAGCTGTCAACCTCTTTTCACTAGATTTCTTTCTCCTTAATGGTGGGCATGTGGGCAAGTAGGGAAGACAGCAGCAAGAACAGTGGACTCCGGGAAGGCCCTGTCTACATTCAGATGAAGTTTATTCAATGTGTTTGACATTCTTATGAAATCCCTACGTGTAAGATCATGTAGGAGGTACTACCAATGGGAAGGGCACAGTAAAATGATGATAAACAGCTATGAATAGAAAAGGGACTCTGGATTGATTTTTATCTGAATAGATCACTTGGAGAGCACCTGTTACAATTCTTGGCTTGAAAGACTGCTGCCATATCTGCACGTATGCTTTTGCTTAATAAAGATGGAGGGTTTTGAGGCAAGATCTATTTTAGTTTTATTAACCAATCTTTACTGGACTTCTCTCACCTTTCTCCTACTCATTCAAGAGCATGTTTAAAACGTGCTCAATCAGGAGCAAAGTAAGGATTTAAAAAAGGAGATAGAGGGTGCTTTGTAGGTTTCAAAGGCCCTCTCAGGCCAAATCACTGCTTGGGCTAATTTAGTTAAGGCATACCAGTTTCTATAGCCAATGATGACAAGGGAATGGTGTTGTCAACTTCAGTTTTGGCTTCCTTTGACTCCCCAGACTGAAAGACTGTATTCCTATTTACATCTTGGCTGACTGCAGGTAGCCTTCACTGTGACACCAGGCCCATAAGAGGTGGTGAAGGACAAAGGTGAGCTATGGAGACTCTTGGAAATAAAGATAAGGAAAATTAACTTGCTCTGTGACAAAAAACAATGAGAAAAGTGAAGAAATCTGAGGAAAATTTTTCATATCGTCTAAAAAATGGAAGTGATAGGGATCCAGAATAATACCAAACTGTCAGGGGTTTTCAAGTGAATCTTACGGAGTTCAATGCCCAATTGCTTCTGAAATGTAAGGGGCTTTAGACATTTAATTATTTTTGCCTTGTTTAAACTTCTCAGCTCTCATTAATGACCAAGAGACCTAACATGTGCCCTGCTTGAGAGGACTTCAGATAAAGACTTCAGTTCCTTTCCTTTTTTCATAGTATTTTAATTGGAGAGAGGTTAGGTTGGTAAATGTTAGGTAGAGCATACCTCTCTCAATTTGGCCATTTCCTTGACTTGCAGACTCACTCATTTTCAGCTGACCTGCGGGTGAATGTCAATGAAGGAGGGCAGAACATTGAAAAGATACTACTTCCTCAGCAGTAATAATGGTTATTAGAGAACTGACTTGGAGCCATGTGTACCTGCAGTGTGGGTTTCCCTAGTTCTCTAATCCACAGTGCCTGCTCTCTAAACTGGACTGAATGTAATATATTAATAACTGGCTATGAATATTTTGTGTTTACAAATGGAACATTGTCCTCACCAGTTAAATATATGTGTGGCACCAGAGAAAGTACCCAAAGACCTTAGCTCCAGGCACTGCCTTTTTACTCTCTTGATTTAAGGGGAAATTTTCTTTAGTTGCAGTATTTAAGTTGATATAATCTGTAGGCCTGCCTTTCAAGAGCAACTAAGTCATTTCAGCATAGTTGCTAATTGCATCCACTATGAGCAGTGGTTTAGGCAGTGTACTTTATTAATCCCACATGCCTGGGCAGATCCAAGATTTTGTAAAGTAGGGTATAGAAGCAGTGACCAGTATTGCAGAAGAGGCTGCACCCCCCCACTCCTAGCTTCCTCACCTACCAGGGTGGGCACAACATGCCATGGGACAAGCAGCCAGAGACTTTTTCTAAGTCCTTGAATCAGTAAGAATCTCCACACCATCCCCATACACACTCTCTTCCTTCCACTCCCCTCCATGCTCAACATCACGTCTCCTCCACTCTGATTTCCTTCCTCCCCTGTCTCCTTCTGCCACTGTGCCCAGTTGTCTTGGGAACAAGGGAAGTTCCAGAGCCACTCCTGTCCCACACCAGCCAGGCTCTGTGAGGAGTTGGGTTGAACTAGAGACACTGGTGGCAGCAGTGGCTGTGGGCATATTCTCCCACCCTGAGTCTGCTCCCAGGCTCACAGGAAACAATTGGGAGACTGAGCAGGCAGAAGGAATCTGTCCACTGACACCACTGCTGCTGAGCCTGGCTCCCCCCACAACCTGGCTGGAGCAGGGCAGGAGTGGCTCTGGAGCTCCTTCCAGTCCTGAGGCAGCTGGAGACAGCAGAAACAGTAGTAGTGGCAGGGGGGGCAGGGGTGAATAGGAGGGGAGAGATGGGGGGAAGTCTGCTAGTTATGGAGGGGAAGCAGGAGAAATTTTTACCTGATTTTTACCTTAAAAAGTGCTTGTCTGCTGCTCCTGCAGTGTGGTCTGAAAGGGGGTGCAACTGTGTCACTACATCTGCTCTGGATCTGCCCCTGACCACATGCTGGGAACACACCAGTAGCAGCACCAGCATACCAGAATTCAATGGTAGTGTTATGAGGGCCACTGTAATTTGAATCACTCCCTTAAAATAATACCGGATGAACCCACTGGACCAGATGTGATTTAATAAAGAAAAAAAGACAGTATCTGATCTGATCCCAATTATCTCAGTGGTGTTTAAAGGCTATTTTTAATCTGTCTTGGAGGCAATTGATCCAAACTGTAACTGAACCTAATCCTCTATGGAAAAGTGAAATTGGCATATTTCCTATAGCCCTACTTTCCCTGTCCAACAAGGGAAAATAAAGTAACTGAGAGCAATCAAGATTCCATCGGTCTGTGTTACAGCATATGCTACTGTATCATCACACTAAGGGAACAGATGAAAAAAGAATACACAATTAGACAAAAAAGCTTTGAAATGCTAGCAGAGATGCTCAGATATCTTGTCTATGTATGATGCTTCCAGTGTATCTTTCCTTTGCAGACATTTAAGGATTGGTTTACAAAAATGACACTGAATAAAAAATATTTGTGTTGAATTGTGGAATGAATAAATTTTATCATGAGAAACAGAATGCATTAAGTTGTAAACGTCTTTCAAACTTGTTAAAAGATAAAAGGAACACTAGAAAAATCATTCAAAATAACATTCACTCAAGGAAAAGGTATAACATCCCTAAAATGTGTTGCAAGCCAGCATATTTACTATTATTTTAACTTTAAATTGAAGATGCCTAAGAATAAATGATTAGATTGAATATATTTTCTCTCTGTACTGTTTTTCTCTTAAATCAGCTTAGATCATTATATACACCAATAACTAATTACTAGATAGTAATAGGCAAATGATAGGGTACCATTGACTGTGAGTAGTTTTTGCATTTCTATAAACTGATCTTGAGAACAGACTGAAGTAGATAAATAGTGTGATTGTGCATATTTTTATGACAACTTTTCCTGTCTCTTAATTAATATTAATGGCACACAGATATTAAACATCTGTAACAGATTAGATGTTTTAAAACTTTTTAGGATAGACAGTTGGCCTAAAACTGGTCTATTTTGAAAGTTGTTTTACTCTTTAAAAATAGGAGCAACATGGTTACTATAAAAATTAATGAGGTTTCCTCTGTAGTGCTAAATTCTGACCCTTCAGGGCACATAACCAGACATAATACGCTGCCCTGGCTATGGTTCTTGGTTGCATAGCTTTGGCTAGGTAACACTGGAAAAAGATTTGATGCTAAACCTGTACCAGCAAGCCCTCATAGTATAGATGCACATTATACTGGAAAAAGGTTATTTTTCTAATATAGGTCACAATGATTCCCTGCACAGAGAGAGATTTATTCTGACATCACTGCATCAATACAAGAACATTTTGTCAATATAAAAATGCTTTAGAAACATGTCAAACTCGTGACTGGCATTTAATAGTCTGGCAAAAGTTTCTAGTATAGACCTGGCCCTACTTAGTTCTTCAAATAAGGGCTCCTATAAGAACAGCAGCTTAATAGCTATTGACTCAATCCTGCAGAGAGAGGAGCACTTTGGCCCCAATCCAGCCAAACCTTTAGGCACATGAATCAATGGGACTACACAAAGACTCTCAGTTAAGCACATGCTGACTTAGTTTGCTGGAATGGTGCCAGAGTATTCAGTGCTTAGCAAAAGTGAGCCCAATGTGTTCACTAAACTACCCCTCTCTCCAAGACAGAACCTATCTTCAGCAACTAGGGCTCTAGGGCATGGTATTAAGTAAATGTATGTCTCCCTGACATCTCAGCAGAAGGATGGCCAAAGAGTGAGGACTGAAAAGCAGTGCCATAGTAATGAAGTTTGGTGCCTGGGGCAAAGCCCACAGTAGCAGCCCACCCTTGCCCTGTGCACAGATCTGGGGGGCACACATTCCCCCCATGTTTGCCTGGGAGTGCACACAGCAATGGGAACCACCCTTCCCCCATCCCTGTGCACCCCCAAATGAGCTGCTTGCGACTCTGTCCTTTGCCTCACCCCTGCTGGACAAAGCCTGTTGGAGCCCCTTCACTTAGGGACGTAGGGCAGTCGCCCTGCTCGTCCCCCCTCTCCCTTTCGCTATGGCATTGCTGAAAACACCAAGCAACTTAAGTGGCAAACTTTTGGCTGGAAGTTCTAAAAGAGCTGTAAAAGGTTGCATCTATTCAGTTAAATATCCCTGCACCCCTAATGCCATCCAAAGTGCTAGAGGAAGATAATTTGAATCTTGTATTCAGAGCTGATCATTTACTTCATTTACTTATTTGTCAAATCTTTTAGCTAAATTTACTAAATGGAATATCATCAAAAACAAATGAAGCTTTCCATTAGAAAAATTGTCAACTCTGCTAGGAAATTTTGAAATCTTATTTTGAACTGACATTATCATTTTGGTTTTGGAAAACAAGCAAGCAAAACAAAACAAAACCAAAAATATTTTGATTTTACTTCTTTTCTCCTCTCTTCCCCCTTGAATCTCTCTCCTAACTTTTTCATCTCCCCTTCCACCCCTTTTCCCTGCTCGGCAGCTTGTCAAAATTTCTCCAACTTTGGAAATGCTAAAGATAAAAACAATAGAAGGTGAAACTCTGTTACACTCTGTTTTGATAAGGAGCAGATTGATTTCTTTTTTCTTCTCCCCCCCCCCCCCCTTTTG
>JAGPOW010000304.1:42438947-42454863 GCA_030014935.1 Caiman crocodilus
CGAGGTCCTCTGTACCTTACCACGTGTTCAGAGCTCTCCGACTTGGGTGGAAGCTGCATGAACTTTTATACGGTTAGAGTAGCCAATGAAAATTTGCCAAGTAGAAATACTTAATGAGGTAGAACATACCAAATTTAGAACAATGCCAATTATACAGAGGGGTGGTCTATTGTGTCAGGGACACTCACTTGATTTGGGTTGTGACAGCTGGATACCTTCAAGTCAGCTGGCCCTGACAATCTACACTCCACAGTACTCAAGGAGCTGGCTAGCATCATAGTGCAGCCCCTGTCACGGATTGTTGAGAACTCCTGGTGCTCCGGTGAAATGCCCAAATATTGGAAGAAGGCCAATGTGGTGCCTATCTTCAAGAAAGGAAGGAAAGTGGATCCTGCAAACTACAGACCCATCAGCCTGACCTCTATCCTGGGCAAGGTCTTAGAAAAGATTATTAAAGAGGCCATTCTTAACAGACTGGCCAATGGCAACATCCTGAGGGATAGCCAGCACAGGTTGTGGGTAGGTCTTGCTTAAGCAATCTGATTTCCTTTTATGACCAGGTGTCCTATCACCTGGACAAGGGAGAGGAGATTGATGTCATATATCCTGACTTCAAAAAAGCCTTCAATCTGGTATCCCATGGTCACCTCTTCGCAAAACTGGCCAACTGCGGCCTTGGGACCTCCACAATCCGCTGGCTGGGGAATTAGCTCTGTGGTCAGACCCAGAGGGTAGTGGTTGACGGAAGTCAATTGTCATGGTGCCCTGTGACCAGTGGGGTCCCCCAAGGCTCTGTCCTTGGACCTGTATTGTTCAACATCTTCATTAATAATGTGGACACTGGCATCAGAAGTGGACTGGCCAAGTTCGCCGATGATACCAAACTCTGGGGTGAAGCATCCAGACCTGAAGACAGGAGGGCGATCTAGGCTGACTTGGACAAGCTTATGAACTGGGCAGATGAAAACCTGATGGTGTGTAACACTGAAAAATGCAAGGTTCTCCACCTTGGGAGGAAAAACCTGCAGCATCCTTATAGGCTCGGCAGTGCTACACTGGCTAGCATTACTGATGAAAAGGACTTGGGGGTCATGATTGATCACGAGATGAACACGAGCCTTCAATGTGATGCTGCGGCTAGTAAAGTGACCAAAATGCTGGCTTGCATCCATAGATGCAAGCAAATCCCAGGACGTCTCAAGCAAATCCCAGGACATCATTCTCCCATTGTACTCAGTCTTGGTGAGGCCGCAGCTGGAGTACTGCATCCAGTTTTGGGTTTCACAATTCAAAAAGAATGTGGAGAAGCTTGAGAGAGTCCAGAGAAGGGCCACATACATGATCAGAGATGAGGAAAACCAACCTTACGATGCCAGGCTGAGAGGTATGGGGCTCTTTAGTCTGGAAAAGCGCAGGTTCTGATGGCCACTTATAAGTCTATCGGGGTGTTCACCAGGATCTGGGAGAAGGATTGTTTACCAGAGTGCCCCAAAGAATGACAAGGTCAAACAGTTATAAACTCTAGTAAGACTGTTTCAGGCTGGACATATGGAAGAATTTCTTTACTGTCTGAGCCCCCAAGGTCTGGAATAGCCTGCCATCGGAGGTGGTTCAAGCGCCTACAATGAACGCCTTCAGGAGAAATTTGGATGCTTATCTTGCTGGGATCCTATGACCCCAGCTGACTTCCTGCCCTCGGGCAGGGGGCTGGACTTGATGATCTTCCGAGGTCCCTTCCAGCCCTAATGTCTGAGAAATCTGCGAAAGATAAAATGGTAGATGAAAGATTCCTACACCATTCAAGGGCACTGAAACTAATTCATGAATGCCTTGCTTTGCTTGGCTGGAACACAGCCTTGCTATACATTTGCAACAATGGTATTTTTATTGTGCTCTACTTCAGGTTGCATAGAACCTATTTTTCCACTAAGGGAAAGATCTGTCCCTCTGATTCACATGAGTTACCAGTATACTTCATCATCTGAGACAAAATACCATTTTAGTTTTCTTCGAAAGCAACCTGTAACTTTTATATGACTCAGAGAAAGTTCAAATTTTGTTTTCAATAGAACAGGAAGATGTTTGTTTTATGAGATAAGGTGCACCAAAACTTCAGTCAGGATGAAAAAAATGAGAGACTTTCAAACTAATTGTAAGCCAAAAGTGTTAATTTCAAGTTTTTCATTATGGTCTAGAAATTCCAGGGATACGGTCCACAATTTTTAACTTCTGAAAACATTTGGAAGTTGCTCTAGCTTTTTATACTCACTCTCACAGAAATTGAGCCATTTCTGTCATATTTCCCTGTTGAAAGACAATTGATTTTTTTTTGTCTATTATTTTGAAAATATATTTTAGTTTGACTACAGAAGTACAAATAAAATATTGATCGATTGCAACTAAATACAATAGCTTAGAACACTGAGGTACCTTTTAGGTAATCAATGACAAACTTTCTGTTGCAAATAAAACTCACAAAGTAGAACTGTTTTTGCTTAGTGGGAAGGTTAAATGAAAAACTGGGAATATAGGAGATACTGTAATACAGACTGTAAATCCTCACTAATCTCTCTCTCTCTTTAGCCTTATAGAAATGCACTTTTAGAGTTCCTAAAGCCTGTTGATTTCATCATAATCCATAAATGTAAAATTATTCCTAGTTCTCCCCTTCGTTATGTCAGTTTCAGGACCTCATTCTCAACACTTACACCAATGATTCTTAGCAGTTTTCAGGATCTGGACACCTCCCCACAGCTTTTCTGAATGTGGTGGCATCCCCAGTTGAGACCTACTTTGCTTAGTTTACCTCTCAGTGGATGCATCTACACGAATGAATAAATTCCAATGCATATCACACCGGAGTTCATGACTCCTGGGCACCATGTCTTCATGTGTACCTGGGACTGCAGCATATTGAGCTGCCTCAAAGCAGCTCTGGCTCACAAGGAGCCCAGGGGGTCAGGCTGCCAGCCTGGGGTTGCTCCAGCCAGGCTCAACATGCTGTAGAGGGGCTGGCGGGGGCACAAGGGTGCTCCAGTGTGGGGCTAGATGGTAGGCAGCACCTCACTGAAGCACTCTTGTGCCCCAGCCAGCCCTGTGTTGTAGCACACTAAAGAATGCCACTGCAGGGTAGTACTTGTATTTACAAGCACTAACCTGTAGCAGAGTTAATTAGTTTCTCGAGGCCTAGTAGAGCTATACCTGTAGACACTGAGACTTTACTGAAAAAGTAATTAGACAACTCCACAGTCAATGTCTTGTGTAGATGCGCCTGGTACTTCTCAAACAGGTGCTGCTGCCTCCAGATCTTCTGTACAGCCAGATCAGGAAATGCTGTGGCACCTGCATGCACTTCTCCTTCATTAGAGCTCTTTGATAATCCAAAAGTAGGTAGGACAGGAAGCTCATCCTACAACCGTCCCCAGTCTGATCCTGCACAGCATCTCCCAGAAACAGAAGTACACAGGGAAGATGGAACTGTCCCGTGCTTCTGCTCCCGAGAAATGTAGGCGGTGGGGAAGCAGACCACTTCATAGTTTCATAGTTTCACTGTTGGTAGCATTGGAAGGGACCTGAGCAGGTCATCAAGTCCAACTCCCTGCCATGGGCAGGAAAAAATGCTGGGGTCAAATGACCCTGGGTAGGTGATTATTTAGCCTCCTTTTGAAGACCCTTAGGGTAGGAGTGAGCACCACTTCCCTTGGAAGCTGGTTCCAGATCCTAGCCACCCTGACTGTGAAGTAGTGCCTCCTGATGTCTAGCCTGAATCTACTCTCAGTCAACTTATGGCCATTATTCCTTGTTACTCCCGGTAGCGCTCGAGGGAACAGAGACTCTCACATTGCCTGCTGGTCCCCCTTGACAAGTTTATATACGGTCACCAGATCCCCTCTCAGCCTTCTCTTGTGGAGGCTGAACAGGTTCAGGTCCTGTAGCCTCTTCTCATAGGGCCTGCCCTGCTGACCCCAATCATGTGAGTGGCCCTCTGCTGGATCCTCTCCATGTTCACATCTCTCCTGAAGTGTGGCGCCCAGAACTGGACGCAGTACTCCAACTGCGGCCTGACCAGTGTTGCATAGAGCGGGGGTGGGGATCACCTCCTTGGATCTGCTCATGATGCATCTGTGGATGCATTACAAGGTGCATTATGCCTTCCTGACCGCGTTTTCACATTAGCGGCCCATGTTCATCTTGGAGTAAATAGTGACTCTAAGGTCCTTTTCTGCCTCTGTGCTGACGAGAAGGGAGTTCTCCTTCCTGTAGGTCTGCTGCTGGCTCTTCCTCCCCAGATGCAGCACCTTGCACTTGTCTGTATTGAAACCCATCCTATTCTCATCCACCCACCCTTGTAACTTGTCCAGATCTAGTTGTAGCCTGTCCCTCCCTTCTAGCATCTCTAGTGTCCCCTACTTCTCCCCACATCTTAGTGTCATCTGCAAATTTGAACAAGGTGCTTTTCACTCCCTCATCCAAGTCGCTGATGAAGATGTTGAACAGTGGGGGCCTAAGGACTGAGCCCTGGGAACCTCACTGCTCACATCCCTACATGCTGAAAATGACCCATCCACCACCACTCTCTGGGTGCGGCACTCCCGACAATTTGCAACCCATCTGACTGTGTAGGTGTTGACAGCACAGTTGCATAATTGTTTAATGGGCATGGGGTGAGAGACAGTGTCGAAGGCCTTCCTAAAGTCCAGAAAGACTATGTCCACCGCAACACCTGCATCCAAGGATTTTGTGACCTGGTCATAGAAAGCAACCAGGTTGGTCTGACAGGACCTGCCTCTAATGAACCCATGTTGATTGTCCCTAAGCATAATCTCCCCTACTGGTCCCTCACAGATGTGCTCCTGGATAATTTTCTCAAAGAGCTTCCCCAGGACCGAGATAAGACTAACAGGCCTGTAGTTTCCTGGGTCCTCCTTCCTCCTTTTTTTTGAAAATGGGGACCACGTTGACTCTTCACTAAGAGCTGCCACCTGAGCCAGCTTTCCCTAATGCAGGAAGAGTATGATGGTGCAGCAACCCTGCATGTGGGTCACTTTTACCTGGCCATGGTGGTAGCTGCTGTGTCGTGGCATCCTTGTAGGTGTCTCGTACCACCCTGGGTGTGGTAATACCTTTGTTGAGAACCACTGATTTACAATTATGAATAACATTACCTATAAGGGACTATTAACTTGAAAAATATGAACGAATAAATATTCAGGATTGGGACCTAAATCAGGGGTACTTACAAAGACTTCACTGTAGGTAAGCAAAATAAAATTGATGAGAGATGAGACTATTGGTAACCCTTACCTACTGTATTTTAAAAGCTGAAATCTTCTCCTGCATCTGTTTGAGCACATTTTGGGGCGGGGGGGCGGGAAGTTTCCTTTGAGGCGTAACTTTGTTGTACTAAGACCATAATTCTGTCTGTGTCTCCAACAGGCTGAAAAATATTAAGAACGATATAATTTCTTTACTTACAGATAACTTTGTATATACCATTAAAGTCATCTAACATGGACAAGTTGACTATATTACAGCTTGTGGAGTTAGTGTTAGACTGAAGCTTCATTTGTAGTCCTGAAATAGAAGCAGCTGGTAGCCACAGCACTTCAGGAAGAGCACAAAGAAGGAACAATGCTGTTTTAGGGGAAAGTAAGACTTAGCAGGATACAGTTCCCTTTCTCCTTGTACAAGATCAAATGTGTTCCAGGATGCTTCACAAGATTAAACAGAACTGCAAGGTCAAATCATCTGTATGAGAAATATATTATTTGATGAGATTTGAAAATACCTGGTATATATGAGGGAGTGAGCTAGAGTTAGATTCTGTTAGAGGTAAAAAGATGCAGAGGTGGTAAGTCTTATAGCAAACCTATGAAGAGTGGATTCTATTCTCTGTTACCCTGAGTCCAAAAGGGTTAGCAGTATTGCTTATGTCTTTGTTCCACCTGTTCATCTCCAACAAAACCAATGCACAATTGTTGCTTGTGTGCATAGATGTATAGTACTAAATGATGCCTATAGGATGTATATTTTTCAAGCAGTTAAGAAGGAGCATGCAGTGAAATACGAAGTGCCTAGTAGGATGGATGCAGGTGAAAAAACTAGGATAGGCAGGTAAAATTATTTGCTTGAGTGATGTCTGGTCACATGATTTCTTGGTCTGTAACTGACCTCTTTCAATATATCAAAGGAGAAAAGGGAGCTGGGTTTAAAAAGAATAACACCTGCATCACATGTCAATTATATTAAGTGGTTGTGATGTCCTTTTATTACTACTTTGGGTATTGACTAAGGCCTAGACCAACAAAGAAGTAGGGTTGTAAGAAGCTTCTGTCCCTGATTTGATTTGGCAGAGATTCGGCCTGATTCAGTGGCTGAATCTCCAAATCTGAATTGATTCAGAACCCTCCAAATCAATTCGGAGAGATTTGGAAAGGTTCAGACATAGACACAGCTTTAAAAGTTTTTTCTACATACCTCAGGGTATCAGGTAGTTCATGAGTGCTGTGATGGTGGGGTGGATGGAGCATCCCACAGGAACGCGGGGGGCTCCCTAGCTTGCTTGGCAGCAGACCCAGAAGTGGACCAAAAGCACTTCTGGTCCACTTCTGTGTCTGTTGGGGAGCACGCTGGGGGGACCCCTCATGCCCTCCTGGTTTGGTGACTGGTGACTCCTGAATCTGACTCTGAATCCCAGAGCCCCCCATGGCTGATCATTGAGTTGGGGGCCCCATGTGCTCCCTGGTGGACCCAAAAGTGGACCGGAAGTACTTCTGGTCCACTTCTGGGTTTGCTGCTGAGCATGCGAGAGGCCCCCTCCCTACTCCTGTGGGAAGCTCCATCCACCCCAGCATTGCAGCATTCATGAGCCATGCCTGGTACCTTGAGGTATGTAGAAAAATATTTAAAGCTGTGTCTATGGCCAAATCACTGATCCTCTGAATCAGCATTGAATCTTCAGATTCAGGTTCATCAGAATCAAATCAGGGACAGTGATTCAAATCAATGAATTGAATCACCGTCTCCAATTTGAGCCAAATCCAAATCAAATATGGCCCATTTCGCACACCTCTACGAAGAAGCTTAGATGTCATGAGGCTAACTACTACAACCCTTACCTTTCCAGGGCCTGTTCCCCTAGCAGAATCCACATTAGGTGCCCAGGCTCTTTGTACAGTAAATATGGAAAGTTAGGTGCTATAGAATGGGATCCAAATATCTATCATAATGTGCTGTGTGCTTTTCAAACTAATTAACAGACAAATATTGACAACAGGGGTATAATGTAAATCTTACCTCTGTCTGTAGGCTATAGTCTTATTTAGCCCTATCAGGAGGCATTGTTCTTCAGATAGTACACAGAGTCAAGGGCTAGGGACAGAAGTTACGCATAAACTGGTTTAAGTGATCAGAAACTGGTTTAAACCTGTAACAGAACAGAAGTAAAGTGCACACACACCACTTTCAAAATGGCTGAAACTGGTTTAAGATAAACCTGGTTGAATGTACCATCAGATTTAACTGCTTTATGTCAAACCAGTTTAAGGAACTTCTGTCCCAGACCTCTTCCTGGTTTAAGTCAACTCACTCCAGGAAGACCCTGGCTGCATTCCCCAGTCTGACCCTCTGCTCCCTAACCAGAGCATTATCCCTGCTCTGGCTGGCTGTGATGGGGGTGGGGGTGGGAAACTCTGCTTGGGACTGGAGGTGGGGTCTGCCTGGCAGGAGCACAGAAACCCCTCCGAGGCTTTTCCCTGCCTGGGGAGCGGGGATGGCCAGACCCCAGCTAGCATGCTCAGCTGGAGATGGATTAACCACTCCCCTTCCTCCTCCCCTGTCCCACCGGCTGCTTTAAACCCCCTCCCTCTTTCCACTTTACCTCAGGCTGCCAGCCTGGGGCCAGTGTCTGGCTGCCCCCCTGCCTCCGCCTCTTGAATGGGGAGCAGCAGGGAAAAGCTTGGCAGGGGCTGCTTCCCCCCTCTCCCTCCAGGCACACCCTGGCTGGGAACTGTCTAGGCCAGGGTGGGGGTTAAACTCCTCCCCAATCGTACTCAGCTGTCTGCTGGGGCCTAGCCATCCCGGCCCCGTCAGCTCAAGTAGGAAGGGGGGAAAAACCTGGAGGGCTTCTTTCTCAGCTTCCCTCCAGCCTTCTGGCCATTGCCCAAGGAAGGGAGGGCTTGTTCTGGTGCCCCCCAGCTTCTAGTGGATCTAGCCTGAGCCACTGCAGGTATGTGGCTGCATTTCCAGAATCAAAAGTGAAAGTCTGTTCACTTGCTTCTTGGTTCAATCTCCTCAGTTTAGACTGACCTGCAAAGACTGAATCAATTCAGGCTCGGGCTTTTTGAAAGTCTGTACTTAGCCAAGGAGTCTGACAGAGGTCTACTTCAGTTAGCATCTGGATTCCAATTTATGAGCATTTTGTAAGTAGTTGTAGTTGCTACTGCCTTCTCACAAATAAATGCAAGATTCTGTTTTACCCCTGGACCATAACCAAAGCTTCTGTCTCTATCTGAGCATATGGGCACTTGTTTTTTGTACTCACAGGCATAAGCCATAAATCTCTCATCTTGACACTACTGTTATGAAAGGACAACACACTCACAGTATCTTTTTGAAGGGATCTGTGGATGCCTCATTTGATGCTTTCTGTGATGATATACCAGGATTGCAGCCTCTTTAATTAAACTCCTTCAGTTTCTCAGACTCTTTAAGATTTACAACCCATGTCCCCTGGCTTTCTTTGCACAGCTGTATACTTGTTTTGCTTGTTTGGGCAGCTAGATTAACCACAAATTTCCCTTGAAGAGCCTTTGTATCTCTTTGTCTGTTGGAGCAGGCATGGCTGGAGGGTGGCATGTATGCGAAGGTCTCAGTTGTACTGTGAACTGTCTATGCACCTTGTTGCATTAACTTCTCTCCTACGCCCCTTGTTTCCTTTAAACACAATGTTCAGGTTTGCTTGTTTATCATTAGATCAGCAACCTTGGCTCTTTCCAAAGCTGCTCAGAGTTTCTGGCCTTGTTTTTCTGCTGTTTTCCCTTAGATCAAAACATCATTTCTCTGAACCTTGGTAACCTTAGCACTATCAAAAATGGGTTGTACTTTCCTTAGATGCAGACTGCAACCCAAATATCAGTCTGCAAAAACATCTACAACAGGGCTGTTGAATGTGCACAAACAAGTTCTCTGTGCCTGCTAAGGAAATGTTGGCTGATGTATCAGGCATAAAACAATATTTGGGTTCAGCCATCTCTCAAAAATTCTCCCTTTATTGGTTATGGAAAATTATTTGTTTTTAGCCTATTTAATTCTTTTTCATCTATCAATATGTGAAGGGTTCCACTTTTTTTTCTACAATGACAAACAAGCGTACCCATGAGTTTGGTTCCTTAGTATTCTGTCTGTTCCTTTTGTACTGTACCAGGGACATGGTTTATATTTGAAAGATTGGTTCTTTAGCTTTTTATGAGTCTCAAACTCTTCTATAATTTCAACATTTTGCACTCTCATTTTAAAAACATTGATCATAATATTCTTCACTTTTAGTCAGTATGGAGTAATCATTACATTTGTATAATACAGTTACATAGAGAAGGCAGAGCAGAATTATTATAGATTAATTACTTCAGAGAGGTATGAGCTTTCATAAGCAACATCTTACTTCATCAGTTACATAGTTAACATCATCTGTGCAAATTAATTAAAAACTTTTAAAATGCCAACTGCTTTACAACTAGCTAGTGTCAAAAACAAGGATGCCTTCTGACTGAGTTTTTGCTGATGTCCACTGCTTGTAGATAGAAGGGGCATTACATAATCTTCTTCTGTTGTGTTCTATGTTTCTAGAGAGTTTCAACTCTGGTCCAGCTTTCAAATGCACCAATTTTCCACTCATGGTATTTCCCAACCTGTTTTGCTCTGTTGTGTTCAGAGATCACTCAGAGCTGAGGAGTCTGACACAGGCCAGCTTAATTCAGTGTCTCATTTCTAACTGATTAGGTTTATATCATATACGAATCACAAAGCATCTATTTCAAACTGGCTTATGCCAGAGCTGCTTCTTAAATGTACAGCATCTCAGAATTGGTTCCCTAAGCTTGGGATTCATAGCCCAGAACCATCTGCAGAAGAGCAGCCATGCAATCTCTTTTGAAAATGGGGCAGGAGGGGTTACTATTTTCTTTTTAAGCGCATGAGCAGGCATACATATATATACTTGCATATGAAGGCACTGTCTTAATGGCTGGAAATCTCAGCACCTACCTGAGCAGGTGACAAGAAGGAAGGGGTGAGGCAACCAGGTCCAAGTGCCCACCTCTCAGATCCAAGCTGGGTCATTTTGGCCCCCTGCTGGAAAATGTTGCTGACCCCTGCATTAACACACATAGTCCTGTTGATTTCATAGAATCATAGAAAATTTGGGTTAGCAGGGACCTTAGGAGGCCATCTAATCCAGCCCCCTGCTCAAAACAGGACTACCCCCAACTGGATCATCTCAGTCAAGGCATTGTCTAGCTGGGTCTTACAAACCTTCAAGGATAGAGATTCTATAACCTCTCTGGGTAACCTGCTCCAGTGCTTTACTACTCTCCTAATGAAAATTTTTTTCCTAATATCTAACCTAAACTTCCTTTGCTACAACTTGTAAGCATTGCTCCCTGTTCTGTCATCTGCCACCACTGAGAACAGTCCAGCTTCATGCTCTTTCAACCCTACCTTCAGGTAATTGGAAACTGCTATTAAACCCCTTTTCAGTCTTCTTTTCCCTAGACTAAATAAGTCCAGTTCCCTCAACCTCTTCTCATAAGTCATGTGCCTTAGCCACCTCACCACTTTCACTGCCCTCTGCTGGACTGTTTCCAATTTGTCCATATCCTTTCTATAGTGAGGGACCCAAAACTGAATGCAGTACTCCAGATGTGGCCTCACCAGTGCTGAATAGAGGAGAATAATCACTTCCGTTGACCCGCAGGCAACACTCCTACCAATGAAGCCCAGGATGCTGTTAGCCTTCTTGGCAACAAGGGCACTGTTGGCTCATAATCAGTTTTTTGTCCACTGTAACGCCCAGGTCCTTTTCTGTAGAGCTGTTGCCCAGCCAGTCAGCCCCCAGCCTGTTCTAGTGCATGGGATTGTTCTGTCCTAAGTGCAGGACTTTGCACTTTTCCTTGTTGAACCTCATGAGATTGCTTTTGTCCCAATCCTCCAATTTGTCTAGGTCACTCTGAATCCTAGTCTTACCCTCCAACATAGATACTCCAACTACTCCCCCCAGCTTGGTGTCATCTGCAAACTTGCTGAAGGTGCACTCGATACCATCTTCCAGATTGTTGATGAAGATATTGAACAAAACTGGCCCCAGGACCAACCCCTGGGGCACTCCACTTGAACCTGGTTAGACATCACTCCATTGATTACTACCCTCTAAGCCTGATGCTCCAGCCAGTTTTCTATGTACCCTACAGTTTATTCATCCAGCCCGTACTTCTTTAGCTTGCTTGTGATAATGTTGTGGGAGACTGTATCAAAAGCCTTGCTAAAATCACGGTATACCACATCCTCCATACTCCCCAAATCCACAGAGCCAATCATCTCATCATAGAAGGGAATTAGGTTGGTCAGGCATGACTTGCCTTTGGTGAATCCATGCTGACTGTTCCTAATCACTTTTGTCTCCTCCAGGTCCTTAGCAATGTGTTCACTGAGGACCTACTTCATGATTTTTCCAGGGACTGAGGTGGGGCTGACCAGTCTGTAGTTCCCTGGATCTTCCTTTTTCCCTTTCTTAAATGTCAGCACTATGTTTGCCTTTTTCCAATCATCCCAGACCTCTCCTGATCACCATGAGTTTCAAAGATGATGGCCAGCAGCTCTGCAATCACACCAGCCAACTTCCTCAGCACCCTTGGGTGCATCCTATCTGCCCCCCTGGACTTATCTATGTCCAGATTTTCTAATTAGTCCCTAACCTGTTCTTACACCACTGTTGACTGCTCACCTTCTCTGCAAACTCTGCTGCTAGATGCAGTAGTCTTAGAGCTGACCTTGCCTGTGAAGACTGCATTGAAAAAGGCATTGAGCATGTCAGTCTTTTCTGTATCCTCTGACACTAGTTAGCTTCCCCCATTCAATAAGGGACCCACACTTTCCCTGATCTTCCTCTTGTTACTGACATACTTGTAAAAACAAACTCTTGTTATCCTTCATGTTCCTCGCTAACTGCAAATCCAATTGCGCTTTGGCCTTCCTGACTTCATCCCTGCATACCTGAGCAATGCTCTTATACTCCTCTCTATTTATTTGTCCATGTTTCCACTTCATATAAACTTCCTTTTTGTGACTTAGTTTACTGAAGAATTCCCTGCTAAGCGAAACTGATCCTCTGCCATACTTGGTAGTCTTCCTCTGCATCAGAATGGTTTGTCCCTGCATTCTCAGTAAGGCTTCTTTCAAGTATAGCCAGATTTCCTGGACTCCTCAGACTGACTTCCCAGGGGATCCTGCCCATGAGTCAAAGTTTGCTTTTCTGAAGTCCAGAATCCTTACTCTGCTGCTCTCCATCCTTCATTTCCTCAGGTTCCTGAATTCAACCACCTCATGGTCACTGCTGTCCAAGTTGCCATCCACTACCACAATCCCCACCAATTCTTTTCTTCTCTGCTTGTGAGCAGCAGGTCAAGAAGAGCATGGCGTCTAGTTAGCCACTGCATTACTTGCACCCAGAAGTTGTCCCCACCACTCTCCAAAAACTTCCTGGATTGCCAGCACACTGCTGTATCATCCTTCTAGCAGATGTCAGGGTGATTGATGCCCCCCATGAGAACTAGGCTTGTGACTGGGAAACTTTCACTAGCTATTTGAAGAAAGCCTCATCTATCACTTCCTCCCTGATGATCTATAGCAGACACCCATGACAACACCATCCTTGTTGCTCTCCCCTCTAACCTTAACCTAGAGACTTTCAACAGGCCTATCTCCAGTTTCATGCTGGAGCTCTGAGCAATTATATGGGTCTTTTACATAAAGTGCAACTACTCCTCCTCTTCTTCCCTGCCTACACTTCCTGAACAGCTTGTACCCATCCATGACAGTGCCCCAGTCATTCAAGCTCCCACCAAGTCTCTGTTATTCCAATCACATCGTAGTTCCATGACTGTATGAGGACTTCTAATTCTTCCTGCTTGTTTCCCAGGATTTGTACATTTGTGTACAGGCACCTGAGGTAACTAGTTGATTTGCCCTGATTTCTCAGGAAGTATGACAGAACCTCCCCTGTTGCCCCCACCTGCTTGCTGTTCCTCCAGGTTTCCCGTTTCTCCACTTACCTTAGGGCTTTGGTCTCCACCCTGCAGCAAATCTCGTTTAAAGCCCTCCTCACTTGGTTAGCAAGCCTGTCTATGAAGATGCTCTTCTCTCTCTCAGTCAGGTGGATCTCATCTCTTCCCAGGAATCCTTCTTCTTGGAATAACATTTCATGATTGAAGAAGCCAAATCCCTGCTGGCAAAAACACCTGCACAGCTAGGTATTGATCTTCAGGATCCACCTGTTCCTGTCTGGGCCCTTTCTCTTGATCAGAAGGATTAAGCAGAACACAACTTGTCCTCTTCACCCTTGAACCTGGAGCCCTGTAGTCGCTTTTAATCTGCTGAGGGTCTCCCCTGGCAGTATCATTGGTGCCCACATGGATGAGCAGCATGGAGCAGTAGTTAGAGGGCTGGATGAGTCTTAGTAACCCCTTCATGGCATCTTGGATCTGGGCTCCAGGCAAGCAGCAGATTTCTCAAGACAACAGGTCAGGTTGGTAGATGGCTCCCTCCGTCCTCTGCAGAAAGGAGTCTCCAACCATCATCACCCATCGGTGCTTCTTGGTGATAGTTGTCTTGATTCTTTCCACCTTGGAGAGCTCTGGCCTGTCCTCCTCCACCAGTGGCACCTGGTCCTCCCTCTCTGTGGCCAGGACTGCATATCTGTTCTCCAGATGAACTGGTGCAGGTGGAGGTGAAGATTTTTGTTTGCTGCCAGAGGTCACAAGCTTTCATCTTCCACCCTCCTTGGAGTCCATGTCCTCTCTAGTGCTGCCTCTGGCCTTCATACTGGAGCTCTGAGGATGAAATGGCTCTTTTAAATAAAGTGCAACTCTTCCTCCTCTTGTCTGCTGCCTGTCCTTTATGAACACTTTATACCCATCCATGAAAGTGTTTCAGTCATACGAGCTATCCCACCAAGTCTCTGTTATTCCAATCACGTCATAGTTCCATGACTGTGCAAAGGCTTCCAATTCTTCCTGCTTGTTTCCCAGGCTCTATGTATTTGTGTACAGGCACCTAAAGTAAGTAGTTTATTGCCTTGATTTCTTAAGAAGAATGAGAACACCTCTCTGATACCCCGTCCTGCTTGCTCTTCCTCCAGACCACCTACTTCCCCCTTACCTCTGGGCTTTGGTCTTCATCCATTGGTGAACCTAGTTTAGAGCCCTCATTAGGTTAGTGAGCCTGTCTGTGGAAGTGGATGTAACAGACTGCCAATGTGGGCTCACCAGATTGGCTTGAAATACTTACCCTGGACTAGAAACAGTGCCGGTGAACTCTGGGCGACCCTAAAGGTGGAGCAGGGGAGCCCTGCCCTGTGGAAAAGGAGAAGCCAATCGAAAGAAGGGTTTTTCAATCCCCTCATTCTCATGGAAGGGGGATGGCCAGAGTTGGGGGCCAGCCACCCTGAGCCCTGGTTGGCTGGTTTGCAAGCCAAGGAGGGACTGCCGGAGGAGATAAAAGCAGCAGCTGAACTGGCATGAGAGGCTGCTGACAGTGACTCTGGGGAATGACGCAGGAGGCCTAAGAGCCGGGGTGAACTGACCGAGCAGAGAGACCTGAGCCTCGAAGGTCCTGGGAGAAGAAGGCAGCAGTAGTTGGCCGTGCCTCCAGCCCTGCAGCAGAGAGGGAGCTGCAGCCAGGGCTTGGGGCAGAGAGCTGGTGCCCCAAGGCCCCATCACGGTGTGCTGGATGTGCTGCGTGTCCCAGAGGCCAGGGAAATGGGACAGCAGCCGGCAAGGCATTGGGATCCTGAGGAGCAGCAGAGTGTCAGGGTGAGGATCCCTGGGAGCTCGGGGCATAGACCGGTGCTCAGAGCAGGACTGACGAGCTGCAAGGTGTGTGGGGTGCCCAGTCAGTCATCTGGAGCAGGGGTTTAGAGCAACGATCCCTGGGAGCTGCCTGTGCTGCTGACCCTCTGCTACTGACTGCCCCAGAGGGCACTCAGTCCTGTCCCGTATTCTTCAGCTGTTTGTTATCAAATGGATGCCCTGAGCTTTGTGCTTGGGTCATGCTGATTGCTACAGGAGCCTACTCTGTTGCTTGTTGCTTGCCTTTTTGGTTGCCATGGAGGGTCACCCTTCAGCCTTTTTGGGAGGATTGGGGTTTGATACAATTTAATTGCTGCAGACTAGAAGAGCCTACACTGTTGCAGTCTGTCGCTTATTGGGAAGCCTGTTGGAGCTGCTGGAAGCAAGCACCCTTCTTCCTTGTGGTAGCATCTCAGCAGTGGCTAAAAGCTGCCAGTTATCCTACCTGGGGATCTTGAGTCAAGGGTTAACTAATGCATTCTTGTTTGTTTTGTGATTCTGGTTATGCCATTTAAGTTTACTTGTGAATAACCTTTCCTATTATTCTTGGTTTGAAATAAAGTGTAAATCGTTAAATCAGTTAAGTGTTAGATCTTCTTGGGACCATGGGCTGCTCTGTGGGGAGCAGAGGCTATCTAGCAAATAAGTTGGTGCTGTCTGCTGAGGGTCTTCCTGAGGGGGGACCGGGACATCCCGCTTGTTGGAGGACTGTATTCCCACTCGGGAATCGCTGCTGGGCCGAGGGTGAGGGTTGACCTAGTGGAAGGGCTTCTAGAAGGGCTGGATGTCTTTAAGTC
>JAGPOW010000304.1:42454963-42513015 GCA_030014935.1 Caiman crocodilus
CAGTTAGGGTGGCTAGGACGTGGAACCGGCTTCCTAGGGAAGTGGTTCTTGCTCCTACCTTGGGCATCTTCAAGAGTAGATTGGATAGGTACTTGGCTGTGGTCCTGTGACCCTGGCACTCGTTCCTGCCATTGGCGTGGGGTCAGACTAGATGGCCTGCTCTAGGCCCCTTCTGACTCTAGGCACTATGAAACTATGAAACTATGAAAAGCCCTGCCCCACTCTCACCACACCATCCCTGACATTTGGGCAGGGGTGGCAACTATTGGGCCGCCACCCAGGTTACATTAAGTTAGTGTATAACTCCATAGAAGTTATGATAGCAGGGTAGTAAAGTCATTTAGTATTTATTGGAAACTTGTGTGTACTGTATAAGGGGATTGTCATGCCAGGAGCCTTGTTCCGGCAGGCCCTGGACGTGAATTAGGTTAGACGCTAGCTTATCTCGTGCTAGCTTCGGGTTTCCCCTTATCTGGCTGCTAGATCAATTAGATTTTGCGAGATCTTTTGAACGAAGGTACTTACGAGTTATTGCTGATAGTGGTTGTTTTTATTGAGATCGCATTACAGCAGACAGTTAGTCACCGAAGGGAGGGGGAAGGTTCCGGGGGATGGCAGGTGTTGCTGTGACCTCTCACTATGGCTTAGTGAGCGATTTTTGGCAAAACACCCGTGTTCAGCCTCTGCAAACGGCCTCCGTCCATGGACCGTGAGAGGGAGAGCTCCGCCCAGGGGGAGCACGGGCAGGGTTTTATAGCTGGCTTTAACCTATGGGATCTAATTTCCCGTTCCATTCCCTTTTTTAGCATAGAGCTGGCTTGGGACACTACGGGGGGTTTGGCTTGTTAGGTGGTGTCATGGGTCACTGCTTACAACGTGGCTTGCACAGGGATCTCTCTGAATGAACATTTGCTTAATAGGATTCAGGCAGATACAGGACTAGTTCTCAATCTAAGGATTTGTCGTTCACCTAGAAAGGCATGCATTGCTCAGCATCTTCCCACGCTGCACTATACCATCTGCAATATTGAATACTATGTATTGCATAGTCTCAAAACTGAAAATGACTATTTTCAGGCTGTCACATTGAAAACAAGCTTTATTTTAAGATATGAAGAAGCTGTTAAGCATCACAACATACCATAATACTGATGCAGAATGTCTTCATATAAAGGGTTTTTACGGAAATAAATTTCCAAATGAAAGAGTTCAGTCTGTTTTGGAAAAAGTGGAGAGTTGTGATGTTTTGTGCTTTGTGCCACCCTGCTGTTAGTTGAACTCTAAAATCTGTATCACAGTGCCAAAAAGCAATACTTTCCCTGTCACATTGTCTATCTGCTGCTTACTTCCTCTGTTTTCAGTCTCTCTTGATCTCAGAATTCAACTTTACTCTTCAAATTTATGATGATCTATTGCCATCAGGTACCTGAATAATCTTTTTCCTATATCTCTCTTGCTCTGTTACAAATCAAACACCACGACCATATTATTCCTGCCTGCTCTGTCAAACCCTGTCTATACTAGGAAACTGACTTGATGACAACTGTGAGTAACAGCTCTACCGTACTCTGAATTCATGCTAGAACTATTAATTGGAATAACCATTGTCAAAGCTACTGTAGAAGGAATTCTTGCACTTCAGCATAAACAAAACTAAATCTACCAGGAATTCCATTATTCTCAAAAGGGACTAATTTCTTGGTGGAGACAGAGCCTGAGGACTTGGTTCTTCCCATGTGACCTGTGTCAGAATGAGGACCATCATACACTATAACGTGTGCTCATATGTTAGCCAGTGGAGAACTGGAGCAATAGCATTCTACTCGGCCATGCTGCTGCCCATTGCCCTCTTTCTTCTAGTCTCTCCCTAGGAGGATGGGGAAAAAAGGGATGAACTGGTTCTGAAACCAGCCCTCTGTTGTTTTAATACTAATGGGAAATTCTCCTTTCTAAGATACGTTCTTTAATGGCCATTTTTGGCTAGAATCTATACTTTGGGAAAGTGAAGAGATCACAGTAGAAAATCTGAGCAGTACCTTGATTCATTGTTCATCTAAACCTATAAAAGGTATTTTTAAACATGCTACAGATAGAAAATGCTCTGAGAGTTAAATGGGATTTAAATTTTGGATTTTAAACTTCATTGCAGGACAACAAGGAAGTTTTTTTTTGCCTCCCTACCTGCCATCTGACACCTCCAGGGAAGGAATTCTACCTGATCAACACATCAAAGAGCTACTCAACACAGCTCACAAAGACATTCATGGACCTGGAGGGACAGACTTCCATCTGCAGCTCCCTCTGTGCAAAAATGAAGTTTATTTCCTACCTATAGGGACTTTTACTATCTTGTACCATCTACATTTTTCCCCAGAGCCTGATGAAGGGACTTTGATCCCGAAAGCTTGCAGAAAAGGACAATTTTCTTACCTTTTATTAGATCAACTGGAAAATGGCATCATTTTGGAACCAAGAATTCTAGTTTTTTGTATGTCTGAGAGTTGAATGGTTTTTTCTTTTGGTTTTTGAATTGGATTGTAAGCGCTCCTCAGTAGTATTTACTACTCTAAAATCTAGAGAAGCATTGAGCAGATGTAACACCCCCTGAATTTGGCTGTACTGTTCAATGCTCAAGATCACTTGAGAATTGGCCCTCAGGATGCCAAAGAACAGCACACAGCCAGGAAGGCAGACTTTTGAAAATGCCCTTTCCTTTTGGCACTTGAACAAATAATAAGCAAATCTCAAATGACTAAGTTGTCTGCACAAAGAATCTGGACATTGTCCTTGAAATACATTGCTTTCCATACTCATTTCATGTGAACACTGCTTCAATATTGTAAATATGGAGAAGTGACTTCACATTTCCTAATGTTTGTTGGCATTTCTATACCATGTTCAAGCTCAGACAAGCTTAAAACACTACATTTTCAAATAGTCCATTGTCCTGTAAGAACTACTAGTAACTATAGTAATATAGATTTTTCAATATTTAAAGTAGTGGGGGAAAGAAGATTTATGAAGAAAAATCTGAATTCACCATGCTAGTAAGGTGAAGGGGAGGGGATATTTAGCACTGCTGAATATAACTTCCAGTTTTCAGTAGCATAACTAAACATGGGTGAGCGTTGCACCAGATCTGGGTTTTAATTTAGGAGGAGCACCCAAATCGCTGACCCACACCTGTGGAGTCTGCACCCTGGCAGCAAAAGCAATCTTACAGCATTGTTTTAGCAGCAGCAGCCAGGTGTCCAGACACCCAGCTACTGCTATAAGAGCAACAACTGGGGTGGGCAGACTGTGCAGCAGCTGTTGTTGAGTCCTGGGTGTAGGTAAGACTCCTGCTGTCCCTTCCCCCTCCTCAAAACCCACTAGTGCTCATCAGTGCCTTCTTTTGCTCCCTTCCTGCTCTTGAAACCCATATTCTTCCAGTGTGCCTTCACCTGCCCATCCTTCCTCTGCTTTTCAAAATTCCCACCCCTCTTGCACTCTCCCACCTCCCACAGAATTTGCTCAGAGCACTAACCCTGCTTGTTATGCCTCTGCCAGTTTAGTTCATGACTTTTGTAAAGTTTTTGTTCAGGTCACAGTAGTTTATTTTCTTTTGCTGCTGTAAGATTTCCAAGTCTCTTTGTCTGGCACAAAAATAACCAACACACACTCACCAAGCCCCGTCTCAAACTGAAAGCCCTAGATAGGTATATACCATCTGCCACTCTTCTCCTTGGTAGCTCTGGCTTAACATCTGGTGGGTACAGAACAAAATTTGAGCCTGTCATTGGAATTCAGGGCTCTCCACTTCTCTCTTGTAATATTAGAACTTAATATGTCTTGTGATGTTGCAGAAATGCTGCACAAATACTGGTGTGCCCAGCAAGGTTGTGATTTTTTTTCATGATAACTCACCCACTGTAGTTAGGAAAATGAAGCCTTGTAACATTTTTTTAAGTTACTCCCAGGAGAAAGAACGTTTTAATTTTTTATTGCTGACACCAGACTTTTCTAATTACTCTTTAGGTATTTCTTCCCCTCTATTTCTATAATCTTTTTTCTTTCTGGATTAAATCCTGCAATGTGAGTCTTCACTAGGAGTCCTGCCTGCATAAATACAGCAGGGTTCAGCCAATATAAGGAATCTGTATTCATTCCTAGCATATAAAACTGTTGAAGACTTTTAGAAAAAGTGTAACACAGAATGACTTGGATTATTAGTATTTGTGAACTGCAAAATTGAATCTCCTTGACATTGCAGAGGCAAGAAAAATAGGAAAAAGGTTAAAAAGAAACCAATTCAAAGATGAAATTGAGAGATAGGAAAAGCAGAGAGAAAGGTATAAGGAAATAAAAGAAAAAACTAGAAAAAGCAAGAAACTAGGCACAAATCTAATGGCTTTTTATATAGGTCTGGCTCTCCATATCTAATTCAGAACCTTGGTCTAAGCACTATCATTGGGTCTTTTTCATCCATTTGCTTGTTCTTTCACTTCAATTAACCCCATCAATACATTATAGTAAGGCTATGACTTCACTATAGGCAAGTCACCTTTTAGTTCAGGTTGCTAGTTTCAGTTAAAGCCATTTAAGGGCCTGAGCGTGAACTCAAGCTGCTAACATAAGTTGAAAGCCAGTTGGCCTTTGCTGCTATTATAAGTATACTAGGTAACATGGGTTAGCTAATCTAAATTAAGAACAAAGAACACACCTTTTCTAGTGAATAATCTTCAGTTATTCAGAGTCAGTGCTCACTTTGCTTTTCAGATAGCACAGATAAATTCTTTTTCTATCATAAGTCTGCTTTTCTGAAATGGTATGTTTTCTTTTGTAATAGTTTTCCATTTAATAAGAGCCTTAGTTTGGGTTTGTTCATACTTGTGTTACCATATTCTTCTTTGTATATGACTCTAGCTTTGCAAGGGATCCAGCATTTTGAGTTTTACTTGGATTGGGTCTTAAATGCCATTAGGCTTTGTCACCTTGTCACCTTTCTGCCAAACAGCCAGCATGATATTATTTCTATTACTTTAAATTTGTGTAAAAATCTCTTTCAAACAGAGGTGATTTAATTACTATTGCAGATGTTTGTATTTGCATAAAGTTATTAATATCAACTGTTGATGACTCGGGGCTTAAATGCTAAAAAGCAAATGTTCTTCTCCTGCGGTCACTAAAAGGCTGAATGCTCTTAGCTTCTGCTGAAGTCATTGGGAGCTGAGAATGTCCTGCACCTTGCAGGCATAAATCCTTGCTGAGCAGTCTGACTTACCCAAAAATATGTCCAATCTATATGCTGAAGTAACTAAAGGTCTGTTTTACTGATCTGAGACTTATATAGCTTGTTATAATTGATGATTTCATTTTAGATCAAGGCAGAGCCAAATGGTTGAGTTTATTCTTTAGCTCCCACGTTATTATCTTGTTCAGACAAATGAAATGGAATTATCTCCAAACTACCAACATAAGCAAATGTCTGCTCACAGAGGGGTGCAGGAAACACACATAAGAATAAATATACAGATTTGCTTTGTGCTTGTGTGTGTGTGTATGCACACGTAGGTGTATGGGTGTGTACACACACACTTACTTGAGGTGAGTATTGTCTGCTCCCTCCCCTCTCTTCTCCCACCACACACACACCCATATAGACTTGGGTTGCATCTAAATAAAATCTGGATCAGATCTACTGGCAAAAATTCAGATTTCATTATCTGTGGTGTGAGCATGGGAGGATTGGGGAATTCATAAGCAATGGACCTGATTCTACAACTCCTACATGGCAGTCGCACAGAAATAATTCTTAGTTTTAGACTGGGGTGGGCAATTTTTTTAGCTGGCAGGCCACTTAATGAGTTTTGGTGAGCTGTTGAAGGCTGTATACACAAAATCTTTCAGAATAAATCATTTTCATAGTTTCATAGTTTCATAGTTGGTAGGTTTGGGAGGGACCTGAGCAGATCATCAAGTCCAACCCCCTGCCATGGCAGGAAAGAATACTGGGGTAAAATGACCCTGGCAAGGTGTTCATCCAGCCTCCTTTTAAAGTCCCCCAGGGTAGGAGCCAGTACCACTTCTCTTTGAATTTGGTTCCAGATCTTGGCTGCCCTGACAGTGACATAGCACCTCCTGATGTCTAGCCTGAATCTACCCTCTGCCAGCTTGTGACTGTTATTTCTAGTCACTCCTGGTAGTGCTCGGGGGAACAGGGACTCTCCCAATGGCTGCTGGTCCCCTCTGACTAGCTTGTAAACGGCTACTAGATCCCATTTCAGTCTTCTCTTGTGGAGGCTGAACAGGTTCAGGTCCTTTAGCCTCTCCTTGTAGGGCCTGTCCTGCTGGCCCCTGATCATGTGGGTGGCCCTCCTCTGGACCCTCTCCATGTTGTCCATATCACTCTTGAAGTGCGGCACCCAGAACTGGATGCAGTACTCCAACTGTGGCCTGACCAGTGTCGCTTAGAGGGGGAGGATCATCTCCTTGGACCTGCCTGAGATGCATCTGTGGATGCATGACAAGGTACAGTTGGCCTTCCTGATTGCATCCCCATACTGTTAGTCCATGTTCATTTTGTTTGATGACATGCTTTTTTGATAGGAGAGAACAGTGTGTAATGGTACGCAGTAGGGCTATGCAAAACATCAGTCACTGATTTGATTTGGCAGAGATTTGGCTCAATTTGGTGAGTGAATCTCCAAATCTGAATTGAATCAGGAGACCCTTTAATCTCTCTGAATTGAATCCGAACCCCCTAAATTAATTCAGAGAGATTTGACTATTTGGACATAGACACAGCTTCATATGTTTTTTCTACATACCTCAAGGTACCAGGCAGCTCATGAATGCTGAGATGGTAGGGCGGATGGAGCATCCCATTGGAGCATGGGGAGGGCGGGGTGGTGGGGTCCCCAGCATGCTTGACAGTAGATCCAGAAGTGGACCACAAGCACTTCCGGTCCACTCCTCGGTTCATTGCAGAGTGCATGGGGGACCCCCTCCCTGCCCCTGGCTTAGTGACTAGTGCCTCCTGGGTCTGGGGGGGCACCTGGGATCCTCCTATGGCTGATCAATGAGCCAGGAGGGTATGGTGGGGGGCCCCTGCTTGCTTGGTAGCCGACTCGGAAGTGAACTAGAAATACTTCTGGTCCCCTTCTGGGTCCACTGCTGAGCATGTGGGGGGACCTCCTGAGCTCCTGTGGGTGTTTCATTCACCTCACCATCTCAGCATTCATGAGCCACAGCTGGTACATCAAGCTATGTACTAAAAACATTTAAAGCTGTGTCTATGGCCAAATCACTAATTCTCCAAATCAGAATCAAATCTTCATTCGGATTTGGCTGAATCAAATTGGGACAGTCATCTGAATCAATGAATTAAATCACTGTCCCCCAAATCAGGTTGAATCCGAATTGAATATGGCCCACTTTGCACACCCCTAATATACAGGTAGTCCTCAGTCTTACAACGCAATTGGCTCCTGAAAACCATATCTTAAGTCGAAATGTCACAACTTGGAACAAATTTTCCCATAGGAACAATGTTATAAATGGGTGATTGGTTCCTTTACAACTCTGGAACCAGCTGCATCTGAGTGGTAAGACTGGAAGGGGAAGGAAAGTGTGTGGGGGGTGGGGCGTGCAGATGAATGCCCCTGCAGCAGAGGAGGGATTGGTGTTGGGCCGGGACAGGGGCTGGGACAAGCGCTACCCACCCAGTGTGGAGGGGCATGGGACGAAGGTGCGTCTTGTCCAAGGGGTGCGTGGGGTGGGGGGAGCAGCTGCCACGACTGCGAGCTGCTGGTCTGAGAGCTGCTCATCTGGCGACTCCAGCCACTGCTCCTGCTGATGATCTGGGAAGGCCTGGGGTGGGGGCATGTGCCCCCTGATCTGTGTGGGGTGGGCAGGGCTAGGGCTGCACTGTGTTGCATTCCAGGTGGGCAGTGGGGGCTATGGTGAATTTTTGGATGGCTGCAGCCCCTGCTATAGCACCTGCTCTGCCTCCCACCCAGCCCCAATCCAGGGGCACATGCCCTTCTCCCCCATGCTTCTCATCACTCGCTCAGCTGAGGTGGGGCAGCTGTTGGATGGACCTGTGGTTCATCCAGGGGGCGCAGGGAGGGGTGTGGCTCCAGGTGCTGCATCCTGCTCATCCCAAGGCAGCGCAGTGGCTTCGTCCTGTGCCCGCCCCGGCTGGGTGAATGGCGGCAGGGCATAGCCCCTACTCCCAGTGCTGCCACACCTGCCCTGAGCGCAGCACAGTGCAGCTCTGGCCTCGCCTGCACCGCACAGATCTGGGGGCACACGCCCCCACCCCATGCCCTCCTGGACGAGTTGCAGGAGCAGTGGTGAGAGCTGCCAGATAAGCAGCTTCTGGACCAGAGGTGCACAGTGGCAGGAGCCGCCCCCAACTCCCCACACCCCTCGGATGAGCTGTGCCTTTGTCCCATGCCCCCCTGCCCCAGCTGGGCACTGCTTGCCGCAGGCCCTGTCCCAGCCCCAGGCCCAATCCCTCCTTTGCTACAGGAGTGTTGATCTGCTCTCCCACCCCATGACCCTTCCCTTCCCCCTTCCCTTCCAGACTGACCAGCTGGATGCAGCTGTATCTAGCATTGAAAGTTGAAACTTGCATCGAAACCTCAAAACGTGTCAATTTATAAAGGTCATAAGTGATGTTCACTGTACCTCAAGGACATAAGTTGAGAACTGCCTGTACTTCAAACTGAATACAGCTTTTTCCTACCATGTTTTTATAAGTCAGAAATATGATCTAGATCATTGGTGCACAACCTACCATCTGCAGGCCAGATCCAGCTCCCAGAGTAACTGGATCTGTTCCACTGTACAGAAGGCAGGAAGGGGTCAGCATCAAGCAGCTCAGCCTGACATGTCCCGTTCCCTGCACTTCACCATGCTGCTGGTCTCCCCTGTAGCTCTCACTGGTCTATCTTCACACATGGTAAGCTCTCTTCATCTCCCCTCCTGCTTTTCCCACTCCCCTCCCTCTGATATTGTTAGCCATTTCTCCCCCTCCTCTTTCCTTCTCCCCTCACCTACTGAAGGGGAGTAGTAGCCTGAGGTATACCTGGGTCCCAAGTACCCAAGAAGGTTGAACACCACTCATCTAGGAGAAACTGCTGTATGATGGGTACATTACTGGTTGGATAGCTAGGCTGAAAGACTGGTTATCAACAGCTCAATATTTAAATGGGAGGAAGTATCAAATGGGGTTCCTCAGTGGTCTGTTCTGTGTGTGGTATTGTTTAATATTTTAATTAATGACTTGCAAAATGGAATGAAATGTACATTTATAAATCTGTAGCAGATTTACTTCTCTTTGGAGAACAAGATTAAGATTCAACATGATCTTGATAAATCAGAAAAATGGTCTGGAATAGGAGGAAATTCAATATCACATTTAGGAAGCACTGGCTAAGCAGCAGTATTGCAGAGGAGGGTCTGGAGATTGTAGAGAATCACAGGCTAAATATGAGGCACTAATGTAATATTATTGTAAAAAAACCCTAATGACACACTGGGATGTATTAACAGGAGACATAAGTCTTTCAGCACACTTTGCCTGTTCTATCTTCCAGTGGAATCGCTTTCCTTCATATTCGCACACCCTCAGATATACTAGCATTCTTCAAGGTGGCATTCTCCCCTTGTCTTCAGCTCATTTTTCTCATCCTTTTTTGTCCTCAAAGTTGTTTACAGCACCATCCATTCAGTATACCCCTGAATTCAGCTAGTAGACTGTCTACTTAGACCATGTTTTCTTTATTAAAAAAAATATAACTTGCTATTGTTCTCTCTTAAGACAATGGTAGGCACCTCCCTCATTTCAAAGAACTGTTTATCATTGGCTTTGTGCCTCAGCTATTTTTCAATTTATGTGACAGTTCCTACATTTAAACCATTTAAATTGGTTTTGAGAGTGAGTATTCATGATTTACTGCCTCAAGGGCCTCACTAAAATAAAAGTAAATTATGTAATCCATTTAGCTTTTATCCGTTAATTTTGCAATTTTATTTAAAAATCATTTGGAATAAAAAAATTCTCTGTGGAACACTTCTAAAGCAAGGGAAGCAAGCCACACTAAGCTTAAAAGTAGCACTTTGTAAGGCAAGATTTAATTCAAGAAAAAACACATAATGAACACAAAGGGAGAAGTCCACCTTACCTTTTTTGTCTTTTAAAGCCGAGGGCTCTAAGCAAGATCAGAGAGCTGCCATTTCTAATGGATAGTCTCATGAACTGAAAAGAAATGCCTATTTTTTTTTTGAAGAAGCATATGAGAAAAGTGTTGCAATGGGAGTATCAGGGCACAGTGGCCACATTTATATGGCATTCTGCCAAGCCTGGGACTGCTGCTGAGAAAGAAACTCTGCTCACTCACTCCTATACCATGTGTGCCCAAGTCTGGTAACTAGGCAGAGGGGTCCTGAACTTGTGTCCCCTCAAGCTCTCTTGGCACAGTAATTCTAAACATTCTTTCAGAAATTAATTGAAATGTTGGTGGTGGTCATACAGCTATAAATGGCCTCACTTTTTTAAAAAGTAAGGATAACCTCCTTGGAAAGATGACAAAGTAGAAAGAGCTGGTTTGATGTTGAGAAGAATAAAGCAGTAAAAACAGCAGTATTTGAGAATTTGAGTCAGAACCCTGGATTCAGCTATTACGGATGACAACATGATGATGCCTTAACAGAATGGGGTTTTTGGAACCAATATTAGAGCTGAAATTTTAAAACTGTTTGGGTTTTGTAAAACAACTGGAGCAAACTGGCTTCTAGCAACAATTTAGGATGGACCAAGCCCATGCATCAGTGTAGGCTGGGGGCTGAGTAACTGGCTGGGCAGCAGCTCTGCAAAAAAGGACCTGGGTGTTAGAGCAGACAATAAGCTGAATATGAGCAGTGTGTCTTTGTTACAAAGAAGGCTAACGGCATACTGAGCTGCATTGGCAGGAGTGTTGCCAGTACTAGGAGTGTTGCTAGTCCTCTGAAAAATGTCATTTTTGGAAATGCTAGGTAGAAGCTGAAAGACTTGTTTTACAAATGTTTGGGCATTCCAGCTCTCTTGGCTTATCTTTTGAGCTCCCTCAGCTCTGCTGATTCACACTTATGAGGCAACCATGCAGAACTGCACCTTTCCACTGTTTTTCCTGATCAAAATTATTTTGTGTTTTCATGCCATAGTGTTAATTGACCTCAATTAAATCAATATACCATTATGCTGACTAATGTACCTACATACATATAACATCCTGATGTAGGGGAAATTCCTAGTGAGGTATCTGAGTCCTATCTGGACTCTATGTTCTAACCCCACCCCTTGCTTAAGGGTGATGTTGTTTAGTCGCACTGATCCTCTCAGAGATAGGGTCCGTTAGGAGATTCTAACATCATTTCTAGTGGTCGGTGTGGATGAGGAGTCAAACTGAAGTCACTGGGCCTCTCTGTATGGGCAGCGTGATAAGCCTATGCAATGCATGCAGTAGGGTCAAGGCCTCTCTTCAGTTTTTTTGTATGCTTGTCTATACCATATGACAGGAATGGCTGTATCTAACATCCTGAACAGAATGCAGAAATACATGTGATACCTCCTGTGACAGTATTTGTGACACATGCAATTCTGGGTTCTGATTTGGAAGGAGTGGCTATGTTATCCCCTTAAAAGCTAAGAATGACCATATACCATATTTCATGATGTACAAGTTGAGAATTGAGGCCCAATTTTTAACTCTTAAAATTCAACCTTGACTTATACACCATATCACCATCTTCTGTGAGTAGCGCTGGGCTCAGTGCTTGGCTGGTGCAGCCCAGCAGTGCTGCTGGCAGGGGATGAGGGCATGCCAGCTGAGCACCAAGCCTGGCTCTGTCTGCTGTAAGTGGCACTGCTAAGTGCCAAGCTGAGAGCCATTCCCTGTGAGCATTGCTGGGGTCGGCTCTTGGCTGGTGCAGCCAGGCTCAGCAGTGCTGCTTGCAGCGGATGGGGTTGGGCTTGGTGCTTGGCTGGTGCAGTCCCATCCCCTGTGAGCAGCTCTGCCTGGGCTGTGCCAGCCAAGCACTGCTTGCAAGGGACGGCTGGGCTGGGCGCTCGGCAGCACCACTTGCAGCAGACAGGGACAGGCTTGGTGCTTGGCTGGCATGGCTCCATCCCTTGTGATCTGTGCTAGGATCAACTGGTGTGGCTCAGGATGGTTTGAAGGTGTGTGCCAGCAGGCCAAGCCAGCTCCTTGCCAGCACGTGCAGGCCCTGGAACCCAGCCAGAGGCATGTGCCACTAGGGGCTCTGCCTGCCGCGGCCATGAGTGCCCTGAGGGCCTGCTGTCACTGAGCTACTGGCCGTGGGGTCTGGGCACCACAACCATATACCTACCCACAAACCTCACACATACACCTACACCTCTCCAAACCACTCCAAACCTCACACCTGCCCACAAACCCCACATACTCCCATACCCACTCCCTCCCACAAACCCCACATCCCCCCGTGCCTACCTACAAATGCCACAGCCACCCACAAACTACACACCTTCACAAATACTCCCTGCATACCCCACCCCACCCCCCAACCATACAAAGTACCTGCATATATTTCTAAAGAAGGTTCAAATAGCATTTATATTAGTTTAATTTGTAAAAACAAAAATCATTTTGCATAATTTTGAGTTTTTCTGTGCATCTTTTTGAATTTTTCTGTGCATCAATCCCCGGGGTGTAGAGAGTGGTCTCAGCAGGAGGTCTGATTTTCCATGATGAAAAACCCAAAAGCCAAATGCCAAACATATCAAAACATATTTTTTATGTCAGAGATTTTGTATTTTCGTCTTGGAGAAAACTAGGATCCCTGGTAATAAATTTAACAAACATTTTGGATTTCTTTTGTTCCTAATGTATTTAAAAACAAAACAAAACAAAACAAATAAAAACAAAATAAATCCCTGCATATTTTCTTTAGCTCTGTTAGCTGTGGATTTTTTCTGTAGTCTTTAGTTTTCTGTATCAGTTTACTTAATAAGCTCTAATTTATGATTATTGTTACCTATTTACCTATTTTCTATTTGTTTATAGAATCATAAGGCTAAAGAGACCTACAGGCTCATCTGGTCCAACCCCCCTGCATGACTTTGCCTATCAAATGCTTGGCTAGCCTACTCTTGGAAATTTTTATTGAAGATACTCTAATATGTCTTAGTATTCAAACAAGACTCAGCATGAACTATCTATTTTTGACTCCATTATACTTATAAATATGAATTAACCACTAGATGGGAAGTTGTTTTTATTTTCTAATTAGTGCCTTCATTTCACCCCTGAACCTGGTTTGCCTTTTACTCAGATCTGTCACTTTTCCTTGACTGCAGTATTGTGATTCTTTTAGACATCTAACATGTTCTTTTTCAAGGACTTGTAGTTTTCAATCACATTTTTTTCCTATCTGAATTTTTCCTCTTAATTGATTTTTGGCCATAATTTTCTTTAGCTCTGGGTAATTAGTCTTTTGGAAACAGAATGTATATCTATTACTGGATGAGATTTGTTTTCCATTTGCCTGTCTGGAATGTGATCAAGTCAAGATCATTGGTTCTAGACAACCATCAGCTTCCAGTCCATTCATATTTACAAATCATCATGAGGTCCAATATAATTACTTTATGTTGGGAAAAATACCTTCTGCAATAGAAAATGATTATAGGTCATCTAATGCTGCTTAAAAATTACAACCTAAGTAAAACTGGTGCAACTTTCTTTTGTAAAAAACCCTTTTAGACAGAGGCAGCGTGGTCTGGAAGACTGAGTGCCTGGTCACAGATTATACTCAGGATGTTTTAAAATGCACTTAAAATGCTTGCATCTGAACATTTAAGCAGTAAAACATGTGCTAAGTACTATTGTAGCATAGCAAAGATAGGATTTTTCTGATTAGGAATATCTCCAGATCCTGTTACCTAACAAACCTTCAGCTAACATCTGACTGCTCCATGGAGGTAATAGAATCAGGAGACTCAGGGACTGTGGGGAAGGAGGAGAGAGGCTGTCACTACATCTCACTTCAAGCTGCCATACCTCAGAGGAACCTTGAACTGGCTCTGGTGCAGTGTTGGGGGCTTTTACCAGCTCCCATGTTGTGTGAGGGCTAGGACTGATGAACAGTGTGATGTGTGACAAAACCCTGAGCCAGACTGAGTGTCAAGAAGTTCTGAGTTCTGCCATGCATTGGGCATGTGTACATGAGATGATTTATTGTGCTGTAGGGCAAATTATTGTGTAGTAAACATCACTGTCTACACATGCACACCCTTACTGCATAGTAATTTGCTTTACTTCACAGTTAATTTGCTACCTGCAAATGCAAGTAGCAAATTAACTGCTGAGTAGTTACTACATGTACCTTATTGTGCAGTAACTACTATTACATGTATAAGGTACATGTAGATGGCTGACTGGGAGCAAATTTGCGGGCGATGGGAGATTGCTCCTTGCTCCTGGATGCTGCCTGCTGCCAAGGTGAGCTCTGCCACTGGAACTTGGGCAGGGACAATGCTCCCCTGCCTCAGCAACAGGGAGCTCCCAGACCCTCCTCTGCAATTGTGGAGTAGGGGCTGGGAGCTCCATGCATGGGGAGAGTTCTCCACTCAGCCTGGAGTTGGCTGGGACCTACCTTAGACTGGGACAGTTCCCGGCAAGCCCCATGGGAAAGTCTGCACGTGCAGCCTAGAACTGGCTGGGGACTGTTGCATGTTGGGCAGTCCCTGGCCAGCACCAGACTGCATATGCAGACTTCCTCATGGGGCTGATCAGGAACTGACCTGGTCAGGGACAAGTCCCAGCCCCATAGCTTTTTCCCAGCCCCGTGTCCCACTCGGGTGATTGAGGCATGGTGCTTGGAAAAAGCTGCAGGCACGGGGCAGGTCCCAGCCCCTGTCTCAATCTGCCAGTGGGGCACCTTGGGAATTTTCACCCAGCCAGGGGCTGGTTGCTTATGGCAGATTGGGGCAGGGGCCTGAGATCTGCCCCCCGCCCCCTCCCCGCAGCTCTTTCCAAGCCCTCTGCCTCTGATAGAGGAGCCAGGGGCTGGGAGCTCCCTCTTGCATTGTTTCCAACCTGGCAGAAGGCAGCTTCTGAGAGGCATGGAACAATCTCCCAGCCTCTGCCAGGAGACAATTGTCTCCTGGCCCCATGGTCCCTGCTAGCCCTTGAGCTAGCACCCTTGGGGAACTTAGAGCACCCCCTGGCTGCTGCAGGGGGCCTGCAGGGCTGGAGGTGGCAGGAGCAGACTGTTTACAGGATCAGCAAATCTGCTTCCAAACGGGTGCATGTGTAGGCATCTGCCCAGGTTGCAGCATTTGCCTGTGTCTATGCACCCACTATGCCATTGACTTGCTGCTTGGTGAGTAAATCAAGATCCTACTTGGAAGCTAAGCTAATCTATCTCAGGGGTGTTTGAGGTTACTTAGCTAATGTTTGTCCAGAGCTATGAACATGCAAAGTATAAGCATTTGATTTTTTGAAATGAAGAATAGGACTAGAGACAAGTGTGTGAAACTGCCTTTGAGATCCAGAAGCTGCAGTGGTGAAGAGGAAATAAAAACACAAGGATATGAAGGGGGCAAGGCACATTACTGAAATGTTTGTTATGTTCTTTTACAACAATTGAGTCAGAGACTTAGTTGCCATAACAACCATCTTCACGTTTCAAGACCAGGTTAGACAGACACTTGTCTGGGAAGGTTGAATCAGGGATGAGCCTGCCTTGACGATGGGGCTGGACTAGATCAGGGGTTACCAACCTTTTTATGGTTTGGACCAGCAAACCACAGACCAGAAGTGACTGCGGACCAGCAAACTGCAGACCGGAAGTGACCAACATACTGTGGGCAAGCAGCCAACCCTTTATTATACTCGGTATAAAAAAGGTTGGCTGCTGGTTTGTAGTATGCTGGTCACTTCCACGCTTCCAGGCCGGCAGCAAACCCTCCTGCAGACCGGCAGCCAACCCTTCATGGCCTGGTACTGGGCTGTGGCCCAGGGACTATATGAACTTGTAGGTCCCTTCCAACCTTAATTTCCTATGATCTATGTTTGAATTAGGTAACTACACTTTGTCAGTTGTTAGTTCAATAGAAACATTTCTAATAACTTATTGAGCACACGCAGGTCTCATAAACTTTTCCATTATCCAAAACTACTAATAATAGAACTAAACATTTTCTACTCAAGTGAATTAGTTTGCACAACAAATTTCCAGAGAATGACTCTATTTTACAAGTAAACTTACTGAAATTAGAACTGAACTTACTGGCCAGATCCAGATGTGCAGGCATGTGCGGTTTGTGGCACTGCAAAACTCTAAGCGGTAGCACAAACCATATGCCTGGCACATTAAAACGTGCTCTGCACACCAAATTTGCAGCATGCAGGCAATATTTACTACAGGGAAATCCTGGTAGCAAAAAACCTCCAAAAAATGCTGAGAAGAAAAGTGGCATGGTGCATGCCACAGGACCATGTGTCGGCAGATATGGAGGCTTGGTCCTCCAGGGAGATGCTCTGGCTGCCGTCCACAGTGTCTCTCCTCCTGTAGTTGTATACCAGCTCCTCCAGCATGCCAGGAGCTGGGAGAAGCTGGGAAAAGGCAGTTTGCCCAGAAGTGTGGCATTTTGCCCTGCACCAAAACATGTATGTAGGGACATGCACAGCAGCAAAAAGTAGCAGCACAAATTTTGCCACTGCTATTTTTGCTGCTACAAGCACACACCCCTGCATCTGGTGGCATGTCCCCTGAGTTTATTAAATCTTGTTAAGGATTTGAAATCCTTCTGAATGATATAAAGCACCCTGTAACAGTTTATTAGTTGTTGGTTATTAGGTTGGTGTTTTCTGTGTGAATTATCTTGATTTAAGTGTTGTTTTTGATACAACAAAAGTGTGTTAGGTCAAGTTGACTAACTTGGCTTCAGAACATATCTATTTCTGTTGTGAAGACAAAGCCTAAAAGTTTGTCTGGAATCAAGCCAGGAAGGAGATGATTTCATGGTAGCTGTCCAACAACTGACAACCTATGGGTTAAGAAATGTTGCTTTAAAGGACTTTGTCAGAACTGTAGATACTGATGGCCCTAGTGTGAACTCTTGATGAGTTTACTGATTTGGTTTGATTGGGAGGGTCAAAATTCAGAAATAGAACAGAGAGCTCTGGCAGGTTTTAAAAGTGCACACTCTCAGAGGAACACTTTCAGATGGAACAAGACTGAAATAAGGCTTAGGGTATATTTATGTGAATGAGTTATCTAAGGTCAACTAGTTTGTGACCTTGTAGTGTGTGAGCTTGTAGTGCGTGAGCTTGTAGTGCAACAGCTACTCCATGGTAATGACTTGCGCACATGCTCTTACCTCGTGGTATAGGTGAGCTACTGGTAGCTTACCTCACTGTCATTGAGGGGTAAGCTATCTTGCATTTACTCTGGGGTGGAAGTGTGTACATGAACAGCTACTGGGGACTAGCTAATTCACTATAACACCCTGGATTACTTTGTGGTAGCTAGTTGGTGTATGTTCAGGCACTGGGATTCCTGAAACTGTCTGAAGCTGCCAGGCCCACCTAAGTCACTACCACTATAGTGACAACATATCAAGCCATGTGTCCAAACCCAATTGGTCTATATGGTAATGATGGCTGACACACAAGGTAGTGTAACCCAGGTCCTGGTTTAAGATTGGGCGAACCATGAAATGCAGGAAGCATAAAACCTGAGAGAGTGCACTCAGAGATCAAACAAGGGATATCTATGACAGATGAGTTAATAATTCTAAGTTTGTGTGACTATCACATCATATAGATTGTGATTTAAAGGCTTAAAAATAATTCAATTTCTCTATAACTCTTTGAAGTTATTTTAGTGTACTAAAAGCGTGGTGCAGTATGGGCGGTTACTGCACTGTGTGCGCAGCTCATGGTTAGATTTCACCACTATAGCACCATATTGGTGCGCTATTACCAGGGAGTGCGCCGTTACAGTGACATAGCTGGCTATCATGTGTAGACCCACATAATCACTATGCTGCAGGAGTGTGGTAATAACCCTGTGGAGTGTGGTAGGCTCCAGCCAGCCTCCATGTGTCATGTATCAGCAACCCCATGCTTCAGAATGGCAGTGGGGGTGCTTTCATTCAGTGAGCTTTAGATAATTGCCCCTACTGCCATTTTGAAGCACAAGGATGCTGGTACATGAGACACCAAGGGAGCTTTAATTAGATCAGGTCTCAGAGCTGATCAAGCACATGTAAAAATGCCCACGGTCTCCCTGAATTGGGGGGAAAAAGTGAGCAAAGCATCCTGGGATGTTGGAGGACTGTGCTGTAGCTTCTCTCAGAAGAGAATTTATATAGCTATTTACTCCCCCAGGACAAACTCTTGTGAGATTTAACAGGGTTTTAGCCCTGGTTGTTTCTAGGTTATTTTCCCCAGCCATTTGTGCTGTGGGAGAAAAATCCTGAGTATCTGTACATTCTTGGTTTCTTTTGGGAGAAACTGACTCTCCCAGGAGAAACTGAATGTCTGCACATGGCCTAAATTTGTGCAAGAATTTCTTAGATTATAAAAGATACACTATCACTATCAAACTAGCTCTAGCTTCCTAGGATCCTAAGTAAAATAACTAAAATATGATAATTATTTTTATATTAATTATTATGATAATTACATAGTTCTGTACACTGGAGAAATTATAAAGAATACAAGTGGTAACTATTCAAATTGTTTCTGTAAAAGAAAGAACTTTTTTTGTGAAAATTCACCTCATATGTCTGTCACTTAAAGAGTTGTCAATATAAAAGTCTAAATGTTTTCATTTTTTTTGTTCAAATGGAAGAGATACACTTGTCATTAAAAAGATTCCCAGTTTTAACCAATCCTGTGAAACAGCTTAGACCCACCTAGGACTAGATCCTGTACCCCACAGTGTAGGATACCAAAACTTCCTGCACCATTTCTGTAGGGAGGCAGGATGGCAGTATTTTATTCTAGTTTTGGAGACTATAACTTTGTTTTATCAATCAGAGGGTGTAGAGTGTGATTAAAAGTTTAGATTTGCAGAATGATATTAAATTCTGTCTGGGTAGCTTCTAGGGTAGGTTTGGACAGATTGGAAATTCAGAAAAGCAGATGAGGTAAGTTTAACTAGATGTCCCCAGCTAGATTAAATGTGAATTAAGAGAGAGATTGTGAACCAAATAATTTATCATCTGAATAGACAAAACCACCAAGTAGTGTGGGGAAGAACAGTTAAGAGATTGATTGGAGGCAGTTGTTTCTGGAACGGAAACATGGGTTGGCAAGGTACTGTGGAGGGACTTGGTTCAAATAATTTGAGAAGTCAAGTCCTCTGGAACACTAAGACCAGTTTGAGCTTTGCTCTTCTTGAATTTCAGCATGCCTGGTTGCCAACTGTCATGACTGTACTGCCGCATTTGAATAACAGTTCATTGCAGGTTCATGCACTACAGATTTCCCTATCATTTCTTTTTAAAACTGTGGTCTTTGGCTGATGTTTGATAGAACCTTATAAGAAGCACTGTGCAGAATTTTTGTAAAGCATTTTAATTTTTAGAGTTAAGAGAGCAAGTCTTTCAAAGTAAATGCAATACACCCAAACTCAGTATGTATTTGTATATACATTTTTAAAGTATAAAAATCAAATGTATCTGCAGTGTTAAAATAGTGTATTGCAGAGCCATTAAGATTAAGCTCCTTATAGTCTGTCAGAAACTCTGATCAGCCTGGGCCCAATGCTTTCAGGGACTGTGAACAGGTAGACTAGCCTGAACCAAACAGCCACACCTGCAGCAAGCCTCAACTAATGAACTTTGCTACAGTTTAGGATCAGCAAACATCCTGATTGGATGCTGGGAGCACCACCTTTCCATTTAGCACCAGCTGGGGACCCTGAGGGGGGGAAGGAGGGCAGTTCTGCTGTGGCAAGACTCTTGCTTCTGTCACTCTGGTTTTCTTAATTCTTGTTCCTGGTTACTGGCTTATTTCTGGACTTCAGATTTGGATTTCCTTGCGGTTCTGTTCCCTAGGTCCTGACCCTGGTTTAGCTCTGGTTTTGGACTTTGCCTTGTGGATTGCCCCCGATGCCTACTTTTTGGTACTCATTATCTGAGCCCCAGATCCTGGCTGGAATTATCTAGTTGGGGATGGTCCTGCTTTGAGCATGGGGTTGGACTGGATGACTTCCTGATGTCTTTTCTAACCGTAATTTTCTATGATTCTATGATCCTGACCTTGGCTTTGGCATATGGTTCTGGCCTTCTTGGATTGCTCCTTAACATACCATATTTGTGTGAATCTAAGAAGACCCTATAACATATCTATAAATTTGTTATAATTTTCCATGTATAGAATCTGATTACTTGGGGCTCATCTTTAATTCATCCCTCCCATCTCAAGTAGGGCAGTTAGTGGTGGGGAGGATGGTGTGGGAAGCAAGCAAGTTGCCTCCTGTTTGTGCCTGCCACCAAGCCACCTCTGCCTATGCCCATAGGCAATGCATAGGGAGGGTGGGGGGGCACATGCCTCCCTGAGATTAGCCGCCATCAGCTTCTGTGGGTGGTCACCGCTTGCCACTCCCTCCCTCCCAACATGGCTGGCAGCATCCATGGGCAGTCCCTGCTCACTGCTGCCAGTGCCAGTGGGCAGACCCCATTCATCACTTACCACCATGGTACTGCCCCAGTCTTGGGAGGCACCAGTCGTTCATGCCTACACTTATTCCCTCATTCACCCCTTCTTCTTGCAGCCAAATTCTCCCCTTCTTCTTCTGCTTCCCCTCCTGCTCCCTAGCCTATGCTTTGCCCACCTTTTTCCCTTCTCCTTGCCGCATGCTGCAGCATACTGGCTTTGTTCACACTGCAGCCTGGGGCACTGAGTATAGTCCCAGCCTAGTTTCTGAAGCAGCTGTGCAGGATGTACAGAGCTGGACTATGGCCAAGTTCAGAGCTTTAGGACACAGCATGGATGGAGCCTGCCAGCATGGGGCAAGACTAAGGAGGGAAGAAGAAGGGGCAGGTGGGGCAGCAGAAGCTGCATGGGTGGTGGGGAAGATGGAGGAAGAGGGTGCAAGGATGAGATGTCAGTGTACAGAGGAAGCAGGGGAAAGGGGTAGGCAGCAGATGCAGCTATATGCCTTTGACCCTAGGCCAGGGCTGGAGCCTGAACCACAGCAACCCCCTCCCATGTATTTGATTTTAAGATGAGGGTCTTTCCCTCACCATGTTAAATGGTGTGTGTGTGTGGGGGGGGGAATCTCATCTTAGAATCAAGTATATATGGTAAATAGAATGAACTTGAAACAGTGTTACCGAAAGCAAGTTAATGAAGAAGTGTAGAAGTCATTTTTAACTTTTGTTATTGAGACCAAACATTTTTTTGAGTAAGAATACTTGTTTCTGTGTCTTGTACAGCACCTAAGCATTCTGTTTAGCCAATAACGTTATATAGTAGAAACATATGAACAGTCCAGGACTTTCAAGCCCAACATAATTTTATTTGGCTAAAATCCAGTTCAGATAATTGTATTCTACCCTATATTGCCTATTTTTCCATAACCCTTCTCTCCTTCTGTTTCCCATGCTTGTAAAACAAAAGCAAAGCTCATTTTATGGGTACTTATTGTCAGCCAATACAGTAATAGGTTAGATTGAGCTCTTGCTCTCTACTCAGTCCAACCAAAATAAATGTTTTTTATTGTAATTTGCATACCACTATTTCTCTTATACCAGATGGCTAATGAATCAATACATCTTAGGTTCAATATACCCATAATTCCTGAACAGTCACTAGAGGAATTTTTCAGTAATTTATGCAAATGAAACTATGGCATCAGCTTTATCATTTTGTCAAGTTCCTTTCTTCTCTGGAGCTTCTGATCATGGACCTTGCTTGATGACTAGCCAATCTGCAAATACTTGTAGGCTAGGTACAGACAGTCAAAAAGCCTGAGGCTGAATTGATTCAGTCTTTGCAGGGTAGTTTAAAATGCACAGATTAAATTGAACCAGAAATGAATAGACATTTACCTTTGACTCAGGGAATGCAGCCACATGCCTCCAGTGGCTCAGGCCAGGAAGCCAAAGGGTGCTAGAGCTGAATTACAGCAGCCAGACTTTGCTGGGTAGCTCATCACTTTCTCTTCCTGTTTCCAGGGATTTGTGTTCCACAGTTGCAGCCAGCAGTAAGTTTGAGTGTAGGAAGGGGTGTTTAACCCTGCTCCCTGGCCATTTTGAAACTGGTTTATTCTGTTAGAGATTTAAACCAGTTTCTGGTCACTTATTTTATGTATAACTTCTGTCCCTAGCCATAATGTTTCTAACCATAAATACATTTCTGAGAATGAAAATTTTAGGCACAAGTAGGTGGCTTATTCATGTGCCCTTTTATCCTCTGATCCAGCTCTTTGCGTCAGAGGATGAGGAGAACAGCCTCTGCATATATAGTGCTTCTTGTCCTGAACACATGACAGAGAGTGGCCATGCCTCAGTTCAGAGCCATGACTATTTACCAACAGCTTCTACACAGTGGCCATGTCTATATGAGATGCTATGTTGTTGTAGCAACAGGGTACAGCAACATAGAGCTGGCAGAAACAAACCATGATGCTGCAGCTACATTGCTGTAGCAGCACGCTCCCTCACTACAGTGTGTTGCTGCGGTGATGTAGTGGGTAAAAATAACCATGCACTGCGAGTGCGGTGCAGTATGTGCTGTTACTGCACCATTATTTAGTAGTTCTAAAAGGAAGTACTAAATAACAATGAAGTAACAATGGCAATGTATGGGCACGTGTAGACAAGTCCACTAGTATCTAATGCTTTCCAATATTTTCTACCAAGCAGAGGAAAATACTGAAATATCTTACATATCTTCATGTGGCAATTGTTAAGTAATTGTGTCATCACCTATGTAGTCAGGTGTTTCATTAGTGTTACTGTAGGTTTTGTACTTGGGAGGAACAATTAAAAAAAATGTTCTTGTAAATGTTGTGTAGGAATTAAAGTTCTACTGACATCAGTTTCAACAAAGGAATTTAATTTACATTACCTAAAATGTTACATAACCATTTTTTGTTCATTTGGACCCACTGGTCTACTTTATTAACCCTGTGTTAAATATATGACCACACTTTTTTAGAAAAGCATTTGCTTAACAGGGGGTATGAGCACTTACAGTTGATAGCTCAGAATTAGCACAGCTGAGGCTGGAATCATTTTTCATTTTTATCACTCTGCCATGCTTCACTTACTTACTAAATGCAGTCTGTTCAGTGCAATCTTGATGGATGAGACAACATACTTGTAAATAACCAATATATGTATATTGCTTGCTGATCAAGAAAGATATGCATCATTGCCACAGCAGTGCATCTATGGTAGATTTAAAACTCTGCCAATACTCTAAAATCAGATTTTTTTTAGTCTTGATGAAGGAAGATTTCAATACTGGACCGAGGATAGACTGATGAAGAACTCCACTTGATACCTGCTCCCAACTAGATATTAAGCCATTGAGGACTACTCACTGAGTACCATGATCCAACCAGTTATGTATCAACCTTACAGTACTTTTGTCTAGTCTGTATTTCCTTAGCTTGCTAATGAGAAAGTTGTGGAAGACTGACTATGTCAAAAATCAAAGTATATCATGTCCACTACTCTCCACTCATCCAAAGAGACTGTCACTTTGTCACAGAATGAAATCAGATTGGTCAGGCATGATTTGCTTTTGGTGAATTCATGCTGTTTCCATTCACTTTGTTCTCCTCTAGGTGCTTTGCAGTGGATTCTATGAGGACCTATTACATGATCTTTCAAATTATGGAGGTCAGGTTGACTTGGCTGTAGTTCCCCAGATCCTTCTTCACCTTCTTAAAGATGGGCACTATAGTTGCCCTTTTCAAGTCATTTAGGACATCATCCAATCTCCTTGAGTTCTCAAAAGAGATAGCCAATGACTCTGCAATTACCTAAGCCAAATTCTTCATTCAGTACTCTCAGGTGGATCCCATCTGGCCCTGCTGTCTTGAAAGCATCTAGCTTCTCTGAGTAATCCCTGATTTGTTCTGCCATTACTTTAGGCTATTTGTCTCCTTCCCTAGTTCTGCTGCCAACTGTTCTTGTCATCTGGTAGCTGCCCTCATTTGTGAAAACTGAAGCAAAAATGTCATTAATTACTTCAGCCTTCTCTGTAGTATTGGTGACTAGATTGCTTTCTGTGTTCTGTAAGGGTCCTATGGAATCACTGGTCTTCCTCTTACTTTTGACATACCTAAAGCATGTCTTTTTATTGCTTTTATGTCCCTTGCCAGCTGCACCTGAAATTGTGCCATGGCCTTCCTAATTTTTCCCTGCATGCCCATGCATAGTCTTCCCTGGTACTATGACAAACTTCCCACTTCTTACAGGCTTCCTTTTTGAGTTGCACTTCCTTGAAGAGACTCTTGTCTAGTCATGTTAGTCTCTTGTTGCATTTCCCATTCTTCTGTCTCATTGAGATAGCTTGTTCATGTGCCCTTAAGAGATGCTTCTTAAAGTACAGACAGCTCTCCTCATGCGTAAAAAATCAAAATGAAGTGTGGTTGTTCCTTAAGGACATGATCCTTGAAGCACAAAGGAAGCTATTCCCATGTGGAGAAGAGGTAACAGAAGGGCTGGGAAGCCCTCTTGGCTAAACAGGGCAATCACAGTTCTCTTTTCAAGAAGGAAGAGGCTTATAAATAATGGAAGCTTGGGGCAGACCCCAAGGAGGACTATTCCATGACGGGCCACATTTGTAGGGAACAGATAAGGAAGGCTAAAATGGTGACCAAACTTAGATTAGCAATGGAAAACAAGGACAACAAGAAGTCCTTCTTTAAGTACATAGGGAACAGGAGGAAAACAAATGGGAGTGTGGGTCCATTGCTCAACAACTCAGGAGAGCTCATTACCAGCACACAGGAGAAAGCTGAACTCCTGAACGACTACTTCACCTTCGTCTTTCATTGGACCAAGGGGAAAACAATACCAGGTAGAGTACAGGATGAGCATGGAAGGAATATTCACCTTCCTACTATTGCCATAGAATTGGTGTCTGACCATTTAAAACCCCCTGACTGTAACAGGGAACACTGGTCCTGTTACCAGAAGGCAGGTCAGCCCCTTTAAAGCCAGAAATTTCTAGGCATGGTATGCTGGTAAGGTAGGGGTTAAAAACTGAGCCTGGCCTGCTAATCAGCTGACCGGAAGGGGGCAGGCCAGGACTATAAAAACCCTGAGCTGGGTGGCAGTAGGGGCCAGCAGCCAAGGGCAAAGAGTGCGTCCCAGGGATCCCTGGAGAGTGGTCCAGTGGCTGCAGGAGAGATATACTACTGAGGACTCCTGGAGAAGTGGCAGCAACCCACAGAAGAAGGACTGTAGCAGACAGTGGGAGAGTAGAAGCATGAATCCCTGAGAAACTGTAAGCTGGCATACTGCGTTCATATTTTTTTGTTATTGAGTAATACTGGTGGTTTGGGTGAGGCTATTTGGGGAAGGAGGAGGCCTCATCTGGACCCCACTACAGTGTGGGGACCCAGCACCAGTGTGGGTGCAGGATTTTGGGGTGCTCTGACCCAGGCATCAGAGGATGTGATCCTCTAAGGTCAGGGTGGGCTGGTGCACTGGAGGCGTGATTTTGTTTTTTTGGCTGCAACAAGGTGAGTTCAAGGCCACTCCCCAGCTTTGAACTTGCATTTGCCAGGCTATGGGGCCGGTGAGTAGGCCAGGGAGGCTGTGCTTCAGATTGGAGCAGGAAAGAGGGCCACAGGCCTCAAGACAAGGAAGGAAACACCTAGAGCCTTGGAGTCAAACCCTGTTTGGTGGTTTTAGATGAGGAGGCCTAGCTAGAGAAAGACTGGGGTCAAGGCCTGTGGAGGCGAAAGTTCCCAACATACAAAATACAATAGGCAGTCTCTCACTTACAAGAACATCAGTGTAATAATTTCCATCAAGACATGGCAGAAGAGTAGAGAATCTTAAAGGGGACTCCAAGGGCACCCCATGTAAGGCCCATATAGCAAGATGGTGCTGGGGAGGGCAACCTTTTATACAGACATATACGAGTCAGTGGGACTGGATGATCTTCATCTGAGAGTGCTGAAGGAGCTGGCTGAAGTCATCGTGGGACCCCTGGCAAAACTCTTCCACAACTCATGACACTCTGGAGAAGTCCCTGAGGACTGAAAGAGGACCAATGTTGTTCCCATCCACAAGAAGGGCAGGAGGCAGGACCCGGGTAACTATAGGCCAATCAACCTAACTTCCATCCTAGGGAAGATCCTAGAAAAGTTCATCAAGGAGTCTATCTGCAATAAGCTTGCAGAAGGTAAGATTCTGAATGACAGCCAGCATGGCTTTGTTACAGGCAGGTTTTGCCTCACCAACCTCATCTCCTTCTATGACTAGGTAACTGTTCACCTACACATGAGAGAGCAGGTTGACATTATATACCTAGACTTCCAAAAGGCCTTTGATCTAGTATCCCATGATATCTTCATGAGAATATTGGAGGATTGCAGGCTTAACTATGAGAAAGTCAGGTGGGTGAGAAACCGGCTGCAGGATAGGACCCAAAGAGTCATAATGAATGGGTCTGTGTCATCCTGGTGAGAAGTGGGCAATGGTGTCCCACAGAGGTTGGTGCTCAGTTCAGTACTTTTCAGTGTCTTTATTAACTATTTGAATGTGGGGGTGAAGAGCTCACTGGCCAAGTTCACAGATGACACCAAGTTACAGGGAAGCATGATCATGCTTGAAGATAGGCTACAGATACAGGTGGACCTAGACAGGCTAGCAAGTTGGGCAGATTGGACTCTGAAGTTCAACGTTGAGAAATGTAAAGTGCTCCACCTCAGGACAAGCAACCCCCAACACACCTACAGGCTTGGTGGCACCAAACTGACTAGGACCATGAATGAAAGAGACCTGGGTGTAATAATAGACCCCCAGTATGAATGTGAGCTGGCAGTGTGATGCTGTAGCCAGTAGGGCATATAATATTCTGGCATGCATCAATCGATACATCTCCAGCAAAACCAAAGAGGTGATTCTTCTGCTTTACTCAGCACTGGTGATACCATAGCTGGAGTACTGTGACCAATTCTGGGCACCACACTTTAACACAGACATGGACAAGCTTGAGAGATTCCAAAGAAGAGCCACCTATATGATCAGAGTCTTACATGGCAAGCCATATGAGCAAAGGCTGATGCATTTGGGACTCTTCAGCATAAAGAAAAAAAGGCTGAGAGGGTACTGGGTAGCAGCGTACCGCTACACTACGGGCGTACATCAAAGGTTTGGTGAGCAAGTGTTCACCAGGGCATCCCTGGGGAAAACCAGGAGGAATGGCCACAAACTCCTGGAAGACTAATTCAGACTTAACATGAGAAAAAACTTCGTCACAAGTCAGGGTGTCCAGACTGGAACAAGCTCTCTCCAAAGGTGGTGCAGTCACCTACCCTGGAAATCTTCCAGAGGAGACTAGACAGTCACCTTGTTGGGGTTACCTCACCCCTAGTTGTCTTTTCTGCTTGGTGCAGGGGGATGGACTTGATGATATTCCAAGGTCCCTTCTGGCCTTACAATCTATGAATCTATGAGAAAATATGAAACTATCAGATTCTGCTGATTCAGAAGAGTACAAATTGTCAAAATTTTGATTTCTTTGATATCTTGTGATGATTTTATGGAATGCCTGTTAGAATCCACTGAGAGCCTTATTCTTGGTAGTCTTCTCAGATTTTATTGCATGACTAAGCTAGATTGAAATGCCACTAGGATAACTTTTACTCAGCATGTAATACAAAGGTTGAAGAGCTATGAAAAAGAACCTTCTATTCCTCTAAGAAACTATTGGTGTTTGTGAGTGGACATCCCAATCAGGTGCCCTTCTCTTCCAGTCCAGTCCTCCTTTTCACTTGCCTGCTATACTTTGGTGGTAAGAAAATAATAAGAATGGGAGAGGTCAGTGATCAGATGTTATGCAACAGGAATATACTTGATTTGGCACAGGGCTCCGGCTTCCCTACATCCTGTCCGCTCCCCATCTGCTGGAGTTGGTGTTGATTTACTTGGCCAATGAACCTTTTTCCCAGGAAAGCAAGCAACTTATCACAATTGATGTATCATAAAAAATTGGACACCCTCAACATAAGTATTCCCTAATAAAAAAGTGAATGGCTTTGTCTCAGTCTAAGTCCATCACCTCTATCTTGGAAGAAATCTTAGTTGTCCTTAGTCAATTCAGTTCATCCACCCATCTTCATACTCTAAGGTGCTTCTTCATGCTTAGACTTTCTGAGCCTTTGACTCTACTCTGTGCATTTGCACAGATTTCTCTGCAGCCCTGTGTGACTCCAACTCTTCCTCCCCCACTCCAGGGGAACTGTGTCCCAGCCAGCTTTTCTACCTGTCCTTCTGGGCATTCAGCCAATCAGCATCTGCTACCAGCATTAGCCTCCTGGTGGGCCAAGAAAGCCCGTCTGCTTTCCCAGAGGCATCTCCTCAGGAGGAGCACAGCTGACAGACTCCGTGTCCTGGTAAGTATTTTTTCTTTATTTTGGTTTTCTTCCCTTTGGAACAGGGGCTGTAAGTGTTGCACTGGATTTATGACCCAGATACCTTGTTCCTTGTTTGAGGCAGACCCAAAATCCTCAGACTGACCACAACCTTTCTATTCAATTGAATTTTATTGATATACAGCGATAGCAGAAAAGAATAATGCAAACAATTCTTTATCTACCAGTCCTAGAGCTATCATCAGAGTCAAGGTATGGCCAATATATGAGCTTCACTCTGAGGTTTTCTCTTGAATGTCAGCAACCTGGAGTTTGGAGGTCAAGGCCCACCCCACCATCCACCCCAAGTGGGTTGTATGAGCTGGGCTGGTGGTATGCCCTCTGTCCATGGTGGCCTTGGGTTCCCCTCTTGGGTACACTTTGCTGTTCTGAAATTCCTTCTTTTATATTCTTTCTCCTCCTGATGTCTCTTTATTTCTGGCCATCATTGATTGGTCTCTCAGTGGTCATCATACTGTCCATGTTCTGTCCTGTCAGCATAATCCTTTATTTCACAAACCCATCACGTGCAAATTTCCTAATTTGGGCTTTACCAGTTGTCTCCTAATTTGGTCTGTTCTCTCAAAATCAGAAAGCCCTGCAGTTGGGTATTGTGACCTGGTGCCACCTTATCTTATGTTATGGAACAGTGTAGTGCATGCATTCAATTTCCCAGGCTGTGTGTCTGCTCACTGCTTGCCTGTCAGACACAGTAGGCCTTGAGGAAACTTTGTCACAGACAAGCTTTTTAGAAATCAATTAACCTTTTTGTTGCCCTGGATCATTATTGTAATGCAATATCTACTTTACCTATAAGCCAGGTCCCAAAAGCAAACCTCTAAATACCATTTTCTAGCCTTCAGTAGAAAGTATTGCCCTGTTACAGTGCTATTTATTGTGGGATGGAGGAATGGAAGTGAATGAACACTAATTTATACTGGTTGAGTATGGAAACAGTTATCCTTAAAGTATTAAATTGTTTGTAAACATTTTCCTTTTTCATATGTACCTGGGAAGGATTGCTTGTTATTGTAGTCAGTTTGGACAACTTACAAAGGGTTTGTAAAATTTACCCTTCACTTTAAAGGAGAAGGTGGCCCTGATACTACTACTTTTGGCATACACGTTAGAAGAGTGAATACTGGAATAAGATGCCTAGCTGGAAACTTGAGCTAAGAAGATCAGGTCCAAAACCAAAGTCTTTATTTTTCTTGTGAAGACTCATAGGATTAAAATTGAAGGCAATTTGAGTGGATGTTCTTGGGATGGCTATGTCAAAGTGATTCTCCTGTTGAGAGAATATAATACGGACTCATAGTTACTCTTAAGTTATTTTAAGGAACCTTCCTTCATGAACCTAAAAAAATTCTGTGATTAATGCCCAGATATTTCATCATGAATATAATTTCATTGTTTTCTGACTGTGATTTTAAGGTTATTATTTCTAAGGAGAAAGATCAAACTCTATGATCCCCTGATTAGTTTTTTGGGAGATCTTATTAGCTAACCAAAGACCAGCTTTTGCACAGGGGACTAACTGCTACCAATATTCCAACAAAAAGTTTACAGTTAATTCTGTATACAAAGAGACCATGTCGAAGGAAGACTATGAAATGAAGAGGAAATAACTTAGTTTTCATTTAAAGATGTTTTCTCATAACTATAATGAAAAACACTACTTGACAAACATATATTAAACAGAAAGCGTGTAAAGAGTACTTTACAGTACTGAAAGTGGTGGCTGGGCATGAGCACCTTGGAAGAGGTATGTTTTATGATACTTTTTTAAAAAAAGTATAATGCCTTCTATTATAAAGGCAAAAATTTGCTTTTCAGGAATATATTTAAGTGTGGTGGTAAGTCCTTTAACAGCATCTAGAAAAGAGTTGACTTTTTCAGGGACAGGGAGATCTTTCTGTCATTCCATTCTGTTTCTTGATATCAGGATATAGGGATCATGCGTACAGTTTAGCTTGACTTTTTTGTATTTGTATATAAGAAAGATTGTAGTTATGCAGTTATATCTTGGGCTGGACCAACGTATGCCTTTAAAGGAAGCTACTGGCCCAGCTCATGTTCAATCCAAGAGAATTGTGGGAATGTATCATCTTTTTCAATATGGTCTCTCATGATTTGACTAGATTTGATAGACTCGGACAAAAGTGTCACAATTTGATGATGTAACTTTGCTTTTTCTAGCCAGTTATTTGATAAGATTTCTGTTACGTTAAGCCAGCTTAGCTTCCAAAGTATGGAAGTTTCAGAAATGAATGTGAACCACTCCCTTAGGTAAAAAAAAAAAGTTGGAAATTTGGGTTATCTTTATTAAGTCTTTATTAAATAATTAATGATCCAGGCTGAATACTGGAATTAACTTTTGCCACATACTGAAATGCATTCTATATCATGCTTTAGGGACATACCAAGGAACCTTAAAACGAAGATCAAAAGAAGACATGATAAATCTTGAAATACTTGGAAGACTAAGCTACTTAATACTAAACTGATGTGCAGTAAAATAGCCTGCAAGCAGTACTAAATATTTAATGTTCATTAAATATTTACCATTGTTAGGTGGGTTCTGAGCAGAGGTCATTATGTGTGCAGTTGTATGTGTGTGTGTAGGAAAATAGTAGTACTGTTCAAACTGCATCCACAACCAAGACTTACTTACTATGATGAGAAAATGAACACTTAGTTCTTCATAACAGCATTCTCCATCTTCTCTCAAATGCTTCGATAATGAGTGAAATAGTTAACAGTACTATTTAAATTATTCCAGCTTGGACTAAACTGAAATGAATAGGGAAATTCATATTGTTCTGAGCTCTTATTGCTAATTGGTCGCAGGTTCAGGCTGTTACTACAGATTTATTTTCTGAAGGTTTCATTTGTAACCATCAAGCCTACAAACTTAAAAGCACTAAAAACTTGAAATAAGACTATGAAGCAAAGGATGTGACACTGAGGGCACTGACTGACCCAGGCCCTAAGGCCAGCCAAACCCTAGCTGGCAACTTGCTGCTGCTACTTCCCCCTTCCTCCTCCCCCACTTCCTGCTGACAGCTCTGTGGCAGGGTTGGACTGCAAGAACCCAGCCTTGATTGCATAAAAAATTAACTCTAGGGGACACAAGTTCCCTAAGGCACTCTAAAGTAGAATGCCTTCATCTGTTACCTTGTTTGAGGAGGGTTAATTTTTCATGCAATCAGCCACCTTAAAAGTGTTCTGCAGCTGTGCACGTGTGTCATAGCATGGTTGTAGAATGTTTTCAGTGGCTTGATGCCATAAAAATGTAACTTCTGTCCATGTCCCAATGCTTTATGCTTTTGGGTACATAACAATGACATTGAGAATTTGTGATTATAATTAATTTCTTGCCCCGTCAAAATCTTCATAATTTAAAGAGATTCCAGCATTATCTGATTGTTTAGCCTAACCTTTAATTGGTGTGCAATCAAAAAAGAAACCTGTCCCTTATGTTTAAAACAATCTGGTATGGAAAAGTTGTCAGTGGAGAGGAAGTGTATGACAACTGCTCATGTGACAAGAAAATGTGATTTGTAAAAATAAGCTGAAATGATTTAAAAAGCTGTTTCCTGAGTAATTTTTCTTTCTTCAAGCAGTGTTAGAAACTAGAGGGCAGGGATTAAGAAGAGTTGATGCTCACCTATGCATACTCATACCAGCACTACCTCAAGGACTTGATGACTGTCTTCTGAAAAATGGAATTTTGAATATCTGCAGTAGGAAATGTGTTTTTGCTTTGGTCTAATTCTTCAGTACAATGGCTGTTATAAATGTGTAACTGTTCAAGACTGATCTGGTGGCAGAGTAGAGGAGAAATAGCTTAAATATAATTGTTGCTGAGATTGCTAACATTATTTTCCCAGGCTTGCTGCCAGCTATGACCCCGTAGCACTTCATTAATTCCCTAGCATTCCACGCCTGCGCTGGATATTTGAATGAGGAGAAGAAACTCCCTAAACCCAAAATGGGAAAAACATGAATAGAGTTGGCCTCCAGGAATGGATCCAGATGAGATGCAGTGGTGTAGCTGCATGCTTTTTTGCTCCCCATTTCACTCAAACTTCAAAACCAACTTCCTGGTAGAGGCAGTGGCATTTCTATTTGGGCCATACTGAGGCAGTCAATTGACTTCATGGTTCATTATAATCAACTTGATTCCTGTTAATCTCTCTTCACTCTGCAGGTATTGATGACCCTCCATCCTTTATAATGGTCTTGAGGTTCCATTAATCAAGCCATCCTTTCTTCTACAATGTTTCTGAGTGTTAGCCATTCCTGGTAATATATCTCCAGTTTCACAGCCCTGCAGACTGGTTTCAGTTCTAGCTAAAAACCTCAGCTCAGGTGTGGTAATGTTAATTCATGTGAACATTAACTCAGGTGTGGAAATGACTGACAGTGAAGTGCTGGATGCAATGTGAAGCTGCTCAAGCAGACTAGATTTTGTTTTATGAATCTGAACAGGAGATATACAGTTAACTATAATGACTACAGATCTAATAAAACAATATCTTTAGGCTTTTTTGCCTAGTACATTGTCTTTTTTTAATGTAATATACAATCTAGCAAATAACTGCATGCTCCAATAAAGTTATATTTGTTTTATTTTGATATTAAACAGAGTAATATAGTGCTGGGCCTCTCACATATGTTTAAGTGTTTCATGTAGTCTTACACTTGTGAATTGCTCTTCTGTCTTTAACAGTCTGATTTTTTTAAAAATTGTTTCCCCCAAAATATTATTACATTCAGCAAAGGCTCTGCATCCTTGAGTCCTTTCTGGGACTCCAAGAAGTACCTTCAGAAGTGACATTTTTCTTGCAATGTCTATACCAATATTTATTATTAGTTAACACACATATCTAACAAATGCTTGCAATATTGTAGTCATAAAGTCACAGAATACAATTTCTCTTAATAATGAAATGCAAATCAAAGCAACATTTTGTGAAGCTCTTGCTGCTTTATTATCCTTAAAAGAAAACCTGACCTTTTTTGCTAAAAGTGTTTTTTCTCCTTTAAAAAAAAATAACCCAAAACATTAAATTTAGGTCTTGCTTACCCAATTTTTCCTAGAACGTTCTTTGAGGAGGTAGGAGAATTATGGTATCATAAAGAGCAGGAGAATGAAACAACTGGAAGAAGATATATTTTTTAGAAAGACATATTAAAACTTAAGATGCTTTGTTAGCACTTTCTGCACTCAGATGCTTTGGAAGCATCTTGGAGAAAAGATCCTAATGAAAAATTCAGTGATTTCATTTTTTGATGCCCGAGAATTTTCCAGTGTTCAGGTCATCCAGTAAAAAAAGATAGAGATGATGAGAGATTCTTCATACTAAAGACAGAAAATTAGCTGCAACTCAAATTTCTTTTCCAGGTCATTTAAAATAACCTATAAAAAAACAAAAAAAGGCTACAAATGCAGCTTGATTTTGCTTATTATTTTAAAAAAGGCTTTGATTTTGAGCTAATGCTTAACATATTTATCCAACATAGAGCATGACTGTAGTCAAAAATAAAATTACAGATTAGCAAATATCTTAACCCAACAGAAACAGGAGATTAATGATTTAACAGAGATAGATGAAATGGAACAAAATAGTTTGGTAAATTAGCAGGAATTGCCATAATTTATACAGGAAACCTTCTTTATTTGTGAGTTCAGCATTTGTGGTTTCAAATATTTACAAATGCTGAACCTGCATTTTAAATACACTTTAAACATTTACCGGAGCTTCTTAGAAGCTCTGTGCTTGCTGCTGCTGGGCTCCCGCCACTGCCACCACGCTCCCACTGTCACCACCAGAGCCGTGCCCACCTCCCCCACAACAACCGGGGGCACTGTGTTCATGAATGCAGACTGTGTTCATGCACACAGTGCCTTATTTGCAGATTTCGCCATTTGTGGAGGATACGAGAACGTATGCTCCACAAATGGCAAGGGTCACCAGTACCTTTTAACCAATCGGTGGCATAATGTGTTCTTTGTCTTGTAATATATATTTAGCTGGAAGTCTGCTAGCCCCTATCACTTTGGGGTTTATCTCAATTTCTTGTGCACAAGTTCACTTTTGTTACTCTGTCCATGATGTTCATGGCCATTACCTTTTCAGAAATATGAAGGGATGCACTCAGTTCTCTTGTCAACCTTCCCTTTCTCAGAAATAACTTTGATGGCCTTGATGACAAATGGTGATTGTGGATTGTTGCTGAGTTCAGGAGGGCTGCTCTGATTGCCTGCACAGGCATATTTCTATCTGCATTTCATATTTTATTTCAGTTTGTAGGGTTAATTCATCAGAGTTGCAACTAAATACTGGTGGCAGGGGGTTGGACATCCTGACCCTGCTGAAATTAATGGGAAAATTGTCATTGACTTTACTAAGGCCAGGATTTCATTCCTAGTATTTAATCCAATTTCTAATAACCTTTGTTGTTTTACTAGGCAAATCATACATCATACACCAATGTGAACAATTCCTTACTGGCAGGAGAACTGGACTATATGAGTCCTGTCATAGATTCATAGATGTTAGGGTCAGAAGGGACCTCAATAGATCATCGAGTTCGACCCCCTGCATAGGCAGGAAAGAGTGCTGGGTCTAGATGACCCCGAAGACCCCCAGGGTAGGGGAGAGCACCACTTCCCTTGGGAGCCTGTTTCAGACCTTGGTAACTGTGAAGAAGTTCTTCCTAATGTCTAGTCCAAATCTGCTGTCTGCTAGCTTGTGGCCATTATTTCTTGTAGCCCCTGGAAGCACCTTGGTGAATAAAACCTCACCAATTCCCTTCTGTGCCCCCGTGATGAACTTATAGGCAGCCACAAGGTTGCCTCTCAACCTTCTCTTACAGAGGCTGAAAAGGTCCAGGTTCTCTAGTCTCTCCTCGTAGGGCTTGGTCTACAAGCCCTTAACCATACGAGTTCCCCTTCTCTGGACCCTCTCCAGGTTATCCGCATCCCTCTTGAAGTGCGGTGCCCAGAATTACATGCAGTACTCCAACTGTGGTCCAACTGTAGTTCAACTGTAGTCCAACTACGGTGCCCAGAATTGCACGCAGTACTCCAACTGTGGTCTGACCAGCGCCTGATAGAGGGGAAGTATCACCTCCTTAGCTCTGTTCATCATGCATCTGCTGATGCATGGTAAAGTGCCATTAGCTTTTCTGATGGCTTCATCACACCGCCGACTCATGTTCATCTTGGAGTCCACTAGGACTCCAAGATCCCTTTCCACTTCCGTGCCACCCAGCAGGTGATTTCCTAGGCAGTAGGTATGCTGGACATTTTTCCTCCCTAGGTGCAGCACTTTGCATTTGTCCTTGTTGAACTGCATTCTGTTGTTTTCTGCCCACTTGTCCAACCTACCCAGGTCTGCTTGCAGCTGTTCCCTGACCTCCGGCATGTTCACTTCTCATAGCTTTGTGTCATCCGCAAACTTGGACAGAGTACACTTCACTCTTTCAGAATTGTGATTCTGAGTAAATTTTATCAGGTGAGATTAGGATGATGGTTATGCCCTCTCCAGTTAGTTAAGGAGCTATAGCACTAGAAAAAACCTCAGGGATGGAATGGAAAAATGCGGGGAGAGAATAAAGTTTCCATCTTATCTTTTTCTCTTTCAGCCTGATTTATTTTCTGTTATATTTTTTCAACCCCTTGTCTTGCTTCATCTGGTTCTCTGAGCTTGTCATGACCACATCTTAGTTTCATGGTCTTGATATCCTTTTTTACAAAAGCAGTTAGCCAATATTTGGTGTCTTGTGGAAAAATGGGAGTTTCTTTGCTCACAGTTCTGGGCCTCTTTCTAGCCAACACAGGGCACATGCAGAAAAGCATCTCCCCATTGCAACTCACTGCACTTTGCAGGAAGTGCTGAAAGTTGCAACAATCTCCTGGACTCAATAGAAGTGCTTTGTGGGGTCCTAGAGTTGGGGATTCTAGCTGCTTGCTGTGAGCCTGCAGCCTAGTCTTCATAGCCATTCCCACCGCCCATGCCAGATGCTGTTTTCAGAATAGGATGGGGGGGGAAGGTGTCTATGCATAATAGTTAAGAGATGCCTTGGCACAGCTGTGTTGAGCACATTGCGAGCACGGATGCAGGGAGTTTCTCCTGTAGCGTGGGAAAAGGTTTGGTGCATGGTCAGAGCCCGCCAAAACCTTGCAGCTGCACCAGTGAGTGCATGCTTGCGATTGGCTCACGTTAAATTATGCATACGTATTGGTCGGCAATTGGCCCGCTGACTGAATAAAAGGCTTGGGCGATGCCTGCTCAAACCGGAGGAGAGCTGGGACACGCATGAGGAGAGATCCCGTGTGAGTTTCCAAGCCACAAAGGAGGCCTGATCAACTGACGACTCCCTGCTGGATTCATCCGACGCCCCAAACCCTGCGTGAGTGTGAGCTTTTGTGTGCCTGAGTTCCTGCTTGAGTTTTGTAACTTCAAGTAACGTGCCTACAGCCTAAGAACTGTAAGTAAAGTTTTTTTTGCTTCCAACAACCTGCGTGTCTAGCGCCCTAATTCCACACTCCATCAGCGGCCCCATTCCGTCAGCATTTCTCGGCCCCCACAGAAGGGAGCAGGGGGAGCTTGTTCTTGGAGTTCCCCAGCTGGTGGTGAAGGATGGGGTGTGTGAACTGGAGCCCCCACCTCAGGGGTAAGGGTGGGGAGGGGGTCTTCAATACACCTACCCTAACCTCAGCATCAGCTAAAAAAACCCACACCAAACTTCTCCTGTTCCCTTTCTCCTCTCCCATTTTGAAAATAGTGATAGGCTAGGGGCTCTGCAGACACAAGTTATAGAATGCCCTCAGTTCTGAAGTGTGTTCACCTGAACCCTTATGCAATGAGGATTCAGATTTTTGCATGACTGGGTCCTTTTAAAGTGGTCTGCACCCATGCACTTCTATTTGGTCATGGCTGTAGACTGCTTTCTGGGGCCAGATCAAGTGAAAATTGTCACTTTTATCTGTACTCACATTGACCAAAAATCTCTTTCTGAACTTTCTCTCAGGGCTACCTTACCAATGCTTATTTTGTGTTCTATTTCCATCTACTTTTCTAATAAGCAGACACACATTTACCAAAGAATACTGACCACCTGCATTTGCATTCAAACTCAGTATAACCTCTCCTCTCAGACAGTTTTGCTTTAGGCAAGCCTGCCATGTGACTTATGTTCTTAACAGCAACTCCTATTGTTTCAGCTATTTCGCTGAAAGGAAAAGGAGCTTAGCATCTTCCTAGACTTATTAAAAAAATGAATGACAGCTATGACACCTATCAGTTTCTGTGAGGTTTCACTCAGCCTCCACTGTATTAATGTTTTATTGCACATTAACTATTAACTTCAAAGTATTAATTATTACATGGAATTAAAATGGCTTGATGAGATTTTACTGTTTATGTCCCACAGCTAGCCAAAATGTCTTGCGGCATCACTATATATGTAGTAGCCTTTCTGAGGCCCCGCAAACTGAATGCAAATCCACATAAGCCCTCACTAGACATTTTTTTTCAGTGAGGAAAGATACAAAGTCTTGTTTTGATCAGGCTAAAATGCTTCATATTGATAGTTTGTCAACATGTTTATTTTCTTTGCATTTTTCCAGTTATATGAACACACCAAGATTTCTTTATTGCTTAGGATATTTGTTGCATAATTCTTCATGAAAAAGAAACTATTTAATTTGTACAGGGAAGTTATGAATTTAGTTACAAAAATACAAAATTATGCTATGTTTTTGAAATTGAGCAGTGTCTTATATCTGAAGGATGGCATCATGAAAGAAATGCATGTATGATAAAATAACAGAAGTAAAGGAAACTTATGTATCAAGTTCCTATGTACATCCTACATGATGGAATTTTGATTGTAGGGTATCAAAAGCTTTTAAAATGCTTATGAATTTGAGCTCACCTGCCTCCTCTGGGCTATGCCAATGCAACTGCTGTCCTCAGTCAGAGGTAGAGAGGATGACTAAGACTTGGGGATAATTTGAACACGGAAACAAAGGGGCCCAAGAGTTTTTAAGACTGAAGATTAGGAAGTGCCTGAATGAGTGACATATCATTGGAGTCTTGATCACAGAATGGTATTACCATGGGGGAAGCACAAGAAAGGGGTTGCCTGGAGTGGAGATAAACAAGGGAATGGAGATGTTACAGGTGGAAAGTAAAGGTGACAAGGGATGGATTAGGGGTCAGTCTGTGGGATGGAGGTGGTGACCATGGACTGGGAACAAAGGGAAGAGGATGAGGGAAGTTATGAATATAAAATGCTTTCTTCTATTTTGTAGTCCATTGATTACTTACTGTTAACAGCAATTTGCTCACATCCGGGGCAGATCTAGAGGGATGCAGTGGTATGGTCACACCCCCTCTTTTTGACTACATTGAAGGAGCAGCAGCCAGGGACTTTAAGTCCTAGAAGCAGGTAATTTTCCCCTCTACTCAGCACCCTCTCCCTTCCCCCACTGTGCTCAGTGGCAGGTCCCCTCCCCTCTGATTTCCTGTCTCGCCCAGCTGATCCAGGGGTTAGGATAACTCCACAGCCTCTTCTGTCCTACCCAGCTGAACTGTGTGGGGAGCTTGGCTTAGCAGGGTTAGTGGTAGTGGCAGTGGTGGGGAGCAGGTTCCTCCTCCCTGGCTGGTCCCCCTGGGTATTTCTCACTTGGGAGCCAGCTCAGAGCCAGGGAAAATTGCCCACCACTGCTGCTGTTCTTGGCTGAGCCTGGCTCTGTGCATAACTGCTCTCCACAGCCCTGGTTGCTGTAGGGCAGGAGTGGTTGGGACAGCAGTGGCTGCAGGCAGATCTTCCTGACCCCTTCCTGTGCTGAGATGCATAAATAGAGAGGGAAAGTGCCACTGAGCACAGAGGGTAGGGGAGGGAGAGCTGAAAGTGGGGATTGGGAGAGTGTTACCTGAACAGGGGACTTAAAAAAGTCCCCAGCTCCGCTTCCGCAGTGTGGTCTGCCTGCCCTGAGGGAAGTGGGGAAGTTGGGAGTGGGGGTGCAGCCACTTCTGCAGTGTCAGTTGCTGCTCCTGCACTCTCCTGTTTAAAATCCTGGATCCACCTATACAAACTTACTTTGCTCCATAAGGATCACATATATATCTTTGGAGACCAGGAAAATATTCTATGTGTATCTTTCCTGGGCCATCACACATTACATAAGTACAAGACTCCGCAAACCTCACCTACGTGGGATTGTCTTTTGCATGTTCTCAAAGTTATGCCCCAAAAGTTTTCCCTCTCCATTATTATACAGAGGGATTATTTTGATCAGCTTCTTCTCAGTGTTCCTCCAGCTGCCCAGTGATGCTTCTGCCATGTCAGATGCTTAGTGAAAATAAAACCAGAGTATCTTGGATATACACATCTCTAATTTCTTTTCTGAGTAATCTTGGAGGTAAGGAGTTGTTGAACCTAGATAAATCTTTATATCTGTTCTAAATTATTTGTTTAATACCCAGTATTTTGTAGGCATTTACTTTAGAAGGCATTTAGTTTATACCATACCAGATTGTAAAATTCCATTTTCTATGTTTCCTATGCAAGAAGTCAATGTCCAATCTACCATAACAATGAGACATACAAATTTACCCTTTATAAAAGATCCAAAACAAATCAAAACCCCCAACATCATGTCAGACATGGTACTGAACACAGGAAAATATACATAACCAGATCTTTCCTTCTGCCTAGACTGGCTGTTTTTTACTTTCTTTTGGTGTGTCTGTTTTCTCACAGTATATGGGGGTTGTAGCTGTGGCTCTTGGATTGCTATACCCCAGTCAGAAGAGCAGGAGAGCAAGTTCCTGCTGTTGCCCAGGTAGGCTCAAATAAAACAATCAAGTCCTCATTGATTCTCAGTTTAGTTTAACATTTCTATATTCTAACAAAGGAAACAATAGCTGGAACCATGTAATGAGGATATGTACTGTAATCCATCTGTAAATACAGCATGTATACAGTTTAATCCACCTGGATTTAGAGGCAAAAGATGGATTCTTTGTATGCTGCATTTACAGATGCATGTGTATACAAAACATTTTTTATGTGCCACTGACAATACTAAGGCCCATTCTTGAAATCTTTCACACAGGTAGACCAGTTCTCATACAAGTAATGCAGTTGACTAAAGTTGAACTACATATGTGAGTAAAGATACTCATAAAATGCAGTGTGAAACAGTTGTTTGCCTTGTATAATATCTTATGATGCAAATAATCCCCCTGCAGGTGGTAATTGTTAAAGGAAAGTATTTCTCAGGGAAAAGAAGGGACTGACCATTGGGTTAAATATGGACCAAAATAATCTTCAATACACTTTATAAGGCTTAAGTTTGAGTTATTTATGTTAAATATTAACAGGAACATTCAATTTTGTACTTTTTATTATTCAAGATTTGTTTCCATTGGTGAGAATGTTAGCGGATGAAATCCCATTAACTCTTGCTCATGGACAGGGATTATTAGTCTCAAATATCCTTAGATTTATACATTGTTCCTATTACAATTGCCCTTTAAAAACACTTAAATTGTCTTTGTAGCTACAGAAGCTGCTGCACCATTTCTTATAACGTTATCAGAGGAAACGATTTCGAGTGACGCTATCTTTGAAAAGAGTACAAAAAGTAATAATTTTAATTTATATTGTGCCTTTCCCTTGGAGATTTAATTTTGGTGTGCCTTACAAAAGATAATTAAATCCTGTCATGGATCAAACAAAATAAGATCATTCTTAGAGATTCCTAACAGAAGGCCCCTTCGCCTGAGTGTTTATTTAAGTCTACTCAAAAAGAAAGTCAAACTTGTCCACTGGCTAATTCAGACACTCTCCTTGGTATTTGCTCTAAAAATTATTATTAACAAAGTTTTATAATGTTAAAAAAATAGAGAGAGATTGTGTTTTCTTACTGTGTCCCTTGAGACCATTAGCATTACTTTTCCATCTATGGAAAGGAGAGGGCTCCCAGGATGCTTTGTCTGAGATTGGAATTATAACAAAGCTGCTGCTGGGGCCTGTGGCCTCAAACAGGGATTCATTTTTAGTGGGGAACGTGTGGGGATCAGTAGCTGCTCCAATTCTCCAGGCCTGGGGTAATGGGGTAAAGCCCCCCCACTGACTTCCCAGAATGAAGATCCTGGGTCTGGGGAGCCAACAGGTAGCAGCTGTTCTTCCACAGTAGGGAAGAGTAGTGGGGCTGTGAGTGCTGGTTTTGAATATGCAGTGGTGGGGAGGGAAGGGTGGTGAAAACTCGTGATTACACAGCATGTTCAAAGTCAGCACCAGTAGCCTCAGGGAGTGGAGTGGAGAGGAAGGAGCAGCATTGGGAAGGGAGTGTACAAGTGTTCAATCTTGCAAAAGAGTTTCTCATACAAGGGTAGACACCTGGAAGATCTTTCTTCTGAAATAGGCATGTTTCCCTGGGGAGAAATTGAATGAATGCTTGTATTTCTTTTTACCAGGGGAAGGGTGATTATCCCAGTAAAAAATTACCACTTGCATATGACCTATGTTTTCCTTTCTCCCCTTTTTCAAACAGAGAAGCTTGTTGGAACGATCATGGAACAGCTTGATCTCTCACCTCTGAGGGAAAAGTGAGTTCTAGCCCTTCTTGCTCTTGGATCTTTAGGCTAATGCTGGAGTCCGCAGTACTGGTTCTCCTGTAAGGCCCCAGATTACTTCCTTGAACTGCTATCTTTTTCTTAGTGACCATGATCTTTATACCACAGGTCTTTTTACTGCCAAGCCAGTGGGAGTTCTGGTACTGGAGGTTTCATATTTTTTATGGCTTTATCAAAAGCCATAAAGAATATGAACTTACAGCCCTCTTGAAATAAGTAAGAGATGGGAGAACTCAGTCAGAGAGTTATGAATTGCCAAAAAACATTTTTCATAACCCAAAGAACCCATGAGTATCAGTTTCAATTGTTGGCTCTGGATTTAGGCCTTGTTCAAGTTGGGGTGGTGGTGGGGAATCCATCTTTAGACTAACCACGACCTTTCCATTCAATAATAGGCAAATTTATTGATACACAGTAATAACAGAAAAGAAACAATACAAACAATCAAGCAATTCTATAGCTACCAATCCTAGGGCAGTCATCAGAGTCAAAGTGTAATTGGTCAAGATGTAGTAATCACTCTGAGGCACTCTCTTATATGTCAGTGGTCTGGAGGTGGGATGCTGAGTAGGGCTGTGTGAAGCTTCAGTTTGAGATTCGATTCAGAGAAGATCTGGCCTGCTTTGGAGGCTGAAACCCTGAATCCAAATAGAATTGCTAGAAGCGTAAAACTTTCCAAATCAATTTGGAGGCAATTCAGAAGGGATTTGGTGATTCAGCGATTTGGAAAGCAGTCTATATGGGGAAACAGAAATTTAGAAGAGGGAGGGGGATTGGTGGTGGAGGGGAGGACTGGCTTCTCTAGCTGGCCAGTGACTGTGACTTCTCTGTGACTGCCCTTCCAAATCACAGCATCTGGGTGGAGGGACATAGAAACAGCATAAAAGCCTCTGTGTGCAGGCTTTTCTGTCCCTTTCCTGAGCTCTTTCTGCTTGAGAAACAGCATCTCAAAAGGTACTGTGGCTACTGGCCTGACTTCATAGTCAGTGGCCTGCTACTTTATGCTGTTAGAATGGATTGGATAGGATATAGCTTAGCTTATCTTAGCATCTGTCTACTTCCAATTCATTTCTTTCAATTTATAGTTGATTCCCCCCTCCCCCCCCCCCAATACTTTTGAAAGAAAAAGCTCAATGTTTTCGCTGACACTGTGATCCGTCACTGTGCAGGGAGGAACACACACACACATAGAAGAAAAAAAATCAGTTATTCATAGAAGAGATTCAGATTATATAGTAGTTAATATTATTATAGTTAGTTTACATATAGACTAAAGACAACACAGGAGAAGAAGACAGACAGAAATTCAGGTTGAGATTAACACACACAACACAGAAATCAGAGTTCTAGAAGAAGGAGGAGATGCATTATTTTAGGTACACTACACAGAAGAACAAGAAGTAGTCACACATTCACATTAATAGTACATCACAGAAGAAGACACCATATATAGTTACTAATAATCAATCACAATCAAGAGTCATCACACCAGGCTCCAGAACACACACAAAACAACACAGAATAAAGCAACACAGAGAAGTCACACACACTGCAGCATAGGAAAGATTAACATGAAGCGTGCTGGAAAGGCAAGTATAAGCTCTTCTGGCAGGGGATGGAGATCAGGTAGGGGGAGAGCTAGAGCTGGAAGTTCTCCGTCCCCCACCCAAACCTAGATGCATCCTATTCCCAAGCAGCCATGAGGCTTCTGCTGCCAGTGGAAGCAAGGAGGTGGGAGCAGTACCTGCTGTCCCTGTACCACCTACCCTAACTCCAGAAATAGGCACCAGCAGCAATGTCATCTCCCAGCATGAGCCTCCCACTACCAGAGGAGGAGCTGGAGCTAGAACCAGGTGATCTGTGCGCCCTGGCTCAAGCAATTCTGGGGACCAAGGGGGAAATCAGAGTTTGTGCTCCACACCCCTCAAAGTTCCCTTAGACCCAGGTCCTCTTCTCTGGAAAGCAACACCTCAGAGGAGGTTGATGTTGTGGAGACTCAGGCAAATGGCTCAGCTGAGGCACCTCCTCCTGCTGTTGTGCCTCAGCCTGCTGAGGGGAATAAGACAGCATCTGCACCGACAATCCAGAAGGGGGTGAGTAGCGTAGTGTAGGAGCATTTTGAGCTGGCAGGTGATCCCAGGTTTGATATCTGCCAGCACTGCTGAAGGTAGATCAGCTGGGGTAAAGAGGTGAAACAATTTACCACCACGGCAATGCTGCTGCATCTCAGGAGGCAGGACCCCCTTGCCCTTTTTTCTGCTCAGCCTGGCACCAGTGAGAGCATGCCCAAAGGGAAGTACCCTGCTTACTCCAAAAGCCCTGTCCCCCTGTAACAAGTTGCCCTTCTCAGTGCCATCTTCCTGGTCATCTGGGGGGGCTTGTCTGGGGGTTCTTCTGTCCTGCCCTAATCGCATCTGCCACGTCGTTACGGAAATTATTATGCAAGTGGGAGATTGCCTATTATACTGGGGTATGTTGCGGGGTCTCTCCTAGAATGACCTGACCCCTTTTTTTCTCTAGCTAGGCCTCTCTGTCCAAACCCACCAAACAGGGTTGGACTCCAAGGCTCTAGCTTTTCCTTCCAGTGCCTGGAGGCTCATGACCCCCTTTTCTGCTTCTTTTTAGAGCATGGTACTTCTTGGCCCAGAGGCATAGGTGCCAGTCCCACAGCAAGGGGGCTACAAGTTCAAAGCCAGGGTGCAACCCTACCAGTCCAAAAAAAGCCCTCTTGCAACTTAAGGCATACCAGGCCTCCCTGGCCTTTTTAAGATCATCCTATGAGTGCTGGGGTTTGTGTCATTCCAAACTGAGTCCTTACTGGCACTTGGGCTCTCTGCAACCGTATCACTCTGTCCCTCACTATAACTGGGGCTGTGCCCTCACTGGCACCGGGGCTCCCACTGCAGGGTGGGTACCCAAAAATGAGGCCTCCTCCAACCCCTAATAGCCTCACTCAAACCTCTGGTTTTGTTCAATAATAATAATAACTGCACGTGCTCAATCAATGCAGCGGGTCAGTTTACGTGAACTCTCTTCAAGTCTCAGCTCCACACTGCTGACTACAGTCCTGATTGTGAATGCAGTCATCATCTCACAGGGGCTTCTGTAGTTTCCCCCTTCCTGTCATGGACTGCTCCCCAAACTTCTTCCTAGAGCTCTCAGGGACACTGCTTCCCCTTCAGCTGCTGACCTCCTTACTGCCGTTCAACCCAGGGTTTTTATAGTCCTGCCTCTTCTGGTCGGCTGACCAGCTGTCCCAGTTCAGCAGTTAACCCCCTCCTCACCAGCCCTTCATGCCCAGAAGGTTCTGGCCTTATAGAGGCACAACTGCTTCCTCGTGACAGGGTTAGGGTTCCCAGTCACACCCCCCAAAGCAGAGGCAGACCACCCTGAAACAGTGGGGGAAAGCTGCAGACAGAGGGGGGTGCATTCCCAAGGCGAGTGAGATCACCCAGACCATTGGGGAGATGCTTGCTCTGGATAACCAGCCCTTCTCCCTAGTTGAGCAGCCAGGGTTCAGGCAACTCGTGGTGCTTGTTGGCTCCATTTTACCAAGTGCCTGCACACACCACCTTTATCAGGACAGTGGTGCCCTCCTTGTATGGGACATGCAGGGAATGCTTGAGGGAGAAGCTGTGCAGGACAAGGCAGCAGGTAGCCTTGCACTTCACCTTGGACATCTGGATCAGCAGGGGTGGCAATCATGCCTACCTCTCCCTTACAGAGCACTGGTGTGATCAGTCAGGCTATCGGTGGACTTTCCTCCAAGCTGAGGTGCTGGATGAGTCCCACATGGCAAGGGAGATCATGGTGTCCATGAACTGCATCATGCAGGGGTGGCTCATTGGGCAGGCCGAGCTTACCCATGGGTTCATGGTCACCGACAATGGGGCCAATATGGTTGAGGCTCTCTGTGATGCCAACTTCATTGGTATCCGCTGTGTGGCTCACAGGCTGCACCTCATAGAGGTGCCTTGGAGGGAGACAGGGCTGCCAGTGATGGCACCACTAGCACTACTGCTACAAGCCAGCTGATTTCAAAATGCAGGATGGTGGTGAGCTCCTTCCACTGCAGCATCCAGGAGGGCAAAATGCTGTGGGAGAAACAGGCAGAGCTGAGCATCCTGCAGCACAAAATCATGCAGGATATGGAGACTTGGTGGATCTCCACATACCTGATGCTTGAAAAGCTAGTGCAGCAACAGAAGGCCATCCATGAGATGGCCTTGCTTCAGGAGATTGGGATCAGTGGCCCCCTGAACACAGCTGAGTGGGGTACCATCTCCCAGATCTTGGTGGTCCTCAAGTCCTTCCTTGAGGCCACCGAGACTCTTAGCGCTGGTGATGCCCTTCTTAGCCAGGTGATCCCTGTAGTAAGGGAACTTCAAAGCTAAATGGAGAAGTTCCAGGGGATCAATGTTCCTGGCTGGGGCAAGCCGCTGTTACCAGACGTGCAGGCACTGGTGAGGTGGCTGAAGGAGGGCATCAAGAGACAGCTGGATTCCTTGTGATCCAGTATGGTTCACATGCTGGTGGGCATGTGTGACCTGAGGGTAAAGGGGAGCATATGCACTGGCAGCACCAAAACCCTCAATCAGTGGTTTCAGGTGCTGGTCAACAAAGTCAGGGAGGCTGAAGGGCAGAGGCGAGGGGATTTGAAAGAGGGTGATCCACTTTCCTGTGTCAGCACTCCCAGCACCAGCACCGCCACTGGCACCAGCACCAGCCAGCCTCCTTCATGCTATCCACTGCCAATGTGGGTCAAGGGCATGGCTTCAATACTGTGGTCCAAACGCACCAGACCCCATCCTTCGGCAGGTAGCACTGGGCCTTCAGTAGCTACCTATCTTGCTGAGGATGTAGAGCCACTGGACTGTGACCCCTTGGCTTACTGGGCAAGCCATGGCCAGATGTGGCAGGATATATATATATATTTATACCTCCCCCCAGCAGTTGGATTTTCTGGCACATACTCAGGTTATTCCATTTGAAAATTCTCCTGTATACATACCTATCTTTTTACTCTTCGAAGAGCATAATCTATTTAATTATCTGAAATAGTTTATATGCTATATTTACTTGATTCTAAGATGAGGCTTTCCCCCCTCCTCTCTGAGGGGGGAGGAACAGAAGCTGTGGGGACCTGGGGGTGGTGCAGGTGGCAAGGGGGCAGGAAAGCTCCAGGGAGAAAGAGGTGGGTAGAGGGTAAGGCATCCACCTGGCTTTCCCTGCTGTAGCAGTTAGGGGCCATGTGCATTCAAAACAACCCTCTATTATTTAGATTCTATACCTGTAAAATTATTTAAAAAATATAACATTTCCAGGTATAGAATCTAATTACTGGGGGAGGTTATCTTAAATTCAGGGTTGTCTTAGATTCACGTAAATATGATATTTATGTTCCCCATGTTTCAGGCATAGTCCAGTTACTATCAGCCTCTTATTTTTATATAAATGTTTTTTACTTTTTCAGTCACTAATTCATTTCTCTTAAATTGAAAACTAATAGAAGAAAAAGTTAATGCAACTTCTGTTGCTGAGTCACAAGTTTTGCATTCAATTTTACAATCCTGTTATAGTCTAAGACAGAATAGTCAGTAGTCAGAATAAAAATTTTAAAAGATTTTCTAAAAATACAAGGATTTATTGAATGAATCATTCCTGTCTTTCTGGAACACAACAGAAATTCACTTAAGGAAGCATGCTTTCAGGAGACCTAACACTGCCATCACTTCTCACAGAAAAATTCTAACTTCGGAATGTTTGGGTCAACAGAACATAGTATTGACTGAATATTTGGGAGTTTGATGTTGCATGTAATCTCAGCCTCATTTATATCTCTATATCTGGCTTCTTTCTTCTTTGTGTTTTTGCCTGTAATGAATCCCTATAATTCTATTTGGCTTTTGACCTGATAACTTATCTCCTATTGATTTTCTGTACTGTAATTCTAATTTATAAGACATCTCACTTATTTTATTTTTTTTTTCAGAACACCCTGTATTTTACATTACATTTATCTCTACCTTCAGAAGACAACGGTTTCCACATGTCTCACTGCATTGTTCTACGTATTTCTTCTGACATACTCTCTTGTAGAATGCCTTGAGAGAGAGCAAAGGGTAGCTATGAAACAGAATCCTGTGTTTAGCATTCAGAAGAATTGTCTGTATAAATTTAAACTGTAGTGGGAAACTCCTGCAGAGACAAGATTCTGCATTAAAGGCTCATGAAAACAAGACCTTATTTTCTTTAACAATTACAAGGGAGAGAAACACAAAAGCTACTGGGGAAAAACAAATTACTACCTTTTTTAGCAGATGGTACAGTGTATTTCATGCAGATCTGAAGTGTATGTTTATGGAGCTAGACGTTGGTAATTATTCTCAAACAGAAGAACAGTAATTATTTCTTTCAGCACGGAGGCAATTCTGATTTAATTAGATGGACTGAAGAACCTGGCTCAGTCAATGATACTGGCTAACTCCAACAATTTAAAGACAGTTTAATGGAGGATAGCTTTGAACCAACTATTGAGACATTTTTAATAATCTGGTATCTGGACAGTTCTATCAGTAGATATTTTCTTCATGACTTGTAGTTTTATGGTATCCTGTGGCTGGTGCCCTTGCCATCACCACTCTGTGTCTCTATTCACCAATGCAAACATCAGCATCTAGGTGATGGTGCCATGCTCATTGGCAAACCATATATCTTTTCTGAAGTTTTAGAGGTTATGTGGATAAGAAATACATCTACATATATCTGGTATTTAGTTACAAGCTGTGGTGGGCCAGTAGGGGGTGCTCCTGCATTGAGCCACCCACCTCACTGTGCCCAACCACCTTCCAGGCTCTGAGTGCCTCCCTGGGGGTGCCTCATGTCTGGTCGACCCCCTTCCTGGAGCATACCTGCTAGCCTGGGGGTTCCACTGCCGCCACCCAGGGCTGGGCTTGATTCTGGCTCTGTGCACCCTAGGAAACACAGGCCTAGTAGCCCTCAAGGGTACTTGTTTCACTTCAAGAACTTAGGATGCTTCCCTCAGTCTGAAGCACAAGTAGTGGTCTCCCTTAGTCAGCTGAACCAAGGGGACCCCAAGGCATAATCTAGACCCACTCCCAATAAGTCTTCCATGCTAGGTACAAAGCAGAACTCTATTGGTTACAGAGGGTAGGGTTAGAATAGGATACAGGGTAGAGCAATATCAGAGAAATCCCATAGAGCAAACTCCCCTGGCTGGGTAGCCTTTTGATCATGCACCTGAGTTACTGCAAGCTATATATCTAGTTAGCTCTCAGGTAGCTTACTCACAAGTATCATCCAGGGGCAGCTGGAGATTACCTCTGGAGGCAGGCAATTCCTTGATCATGAGTTTTGAGAGAAAGAACAAGTTTTAGATGGTACAGCTCTTCTGTCTCTGAGTCTCCTTCATGGCTGCTGCCCCCTCCTCCTGGGCAGTCCCTAACTTATATAGCCCTTGTGACCTCATTTACCTGGTCCAATGGAAGCCAGTACCTATTAGCTGTCAGCCAACCAATTTGAAATACATCACTAGTTGCCAGGCAGACTCTAGCCCACCATGGGGGAAGCCCCTCACCCAGGTATGTGATACTAGTCACGTAGACAGAGGGAGCAGGTTTCCCCCCTCTCAGGAATGTACCCAGCTCAGGTTACCTAAAGAGATAGGGTAAAGGTGCATATCCTCTACTGGGCCCATCTGAATCAAATTGTTACAGGGCAGTGTTCTGGGGGGAAGAGACAAAGGTGGCTTTCTGTCACACAAGCATGCTGTTAATTCTAATGCATGTAATAGAAGATCAGTGGCTAAGAAGAATGTTGTTAAGATGATGGTAGCACAGTATGGGGTGGAAGACATGATCTAACTAGAGTAAATGGATAAAGGAGCTAAAAACTAGTTCTGGCCTTTGTCAAAAGGAATTTCTTAATGCTAATACTAAAATGCCCTATTACTGTAATCCAGTAAATGATGGAAATAAGTGATGGAAATAGATTATAGATTATAACATAAAATTTCAAGATTTTTATGGCAGCATCTAGGAGGTCTTGTCACAGACCAGGACCCCATTGTGCAAAGCACTGCACAAAAACAGAAGAAAAATATAGTTCTCTATTCATAGATTCATAGATAGTTAGGTCCTGGGAGGGACCTTGTAGATCATTGGGTCCAGTCCCCCTGCACTAGGCAGGAAAAGGCAACTGGGGTCACTTGACCCCAGTGAGGTGACTGTCCAGTCTCCTTTTGAAGATTTCCAGGGTAGGTGACTGCACCACCACTGGAGGGAGTTTATTTTACAGTCTGGACACTCTGACTGTGAAGTAGTTTTTCCTGGAATTGAGCCTGAAGTGGCCTTCCAGGAGTTTGTATCATTGCTCCTGGCCTTCCCCAAGAGTGCCCTGTTGAACAGCTGTTCACCAAGTTCTTGATGTACTCCCCTGATGTAGTGATAAGCCACTACCAAGTCCCCTCTCAGCCTTCTCTTCTGTAGGCTAAAGAGGCCCAAGTCGCTCAGCCTCTCTTCATATGGCTTGTCTTGCAAGTCCCTGATCGTATGGGTGGTTCTTCTCTGGACCCTCTCAAGTTTTTCCACGTCCTTGTTGAAGTGCAGTGGCCAGAACTGGACTCAGTACTCCAGCTGTGGTCTCACCAGTGCGGAGTACAGCTGGAGTATCACTTCTTTAGTTTTGCATGAGATGCAATGGTCAATGCATGCCAGGGTGTTGTTTGCCCTGCTGGCCACAGCATCGCATTGCTGGACTTTGTTCATGTGATGGTCAGTCAGTACCCCACATCCATTTTGTCTGTGGTGCAAGTCAAATTGTCGCCACTGAGCCTGTAAGTATTTTGGGGATTGTTTGCCCCCAGATGGAGCACCTTACACTTCTGAGTGTTGAACTTCATCTGGTTCTGGTCTGCCCAGCTCGCCAGCCTGTCCAAGTCCACCTGTATCTGCAGCCTATCTTCTGGCATGACCATGCTCCCCCATAACTTGGTGTTGTCCACAGACTTGGCCAGTGAGCTTTTCACTTCCACATCCAAATCATTGATAAAGATGTTGAAAATCCCCAATCTAAACATAGACTCCTGAGCCACGCCACTAACCACTTCTCACTAGGATGACACAGATCTGTTCATCAGAACACTCTCTGGGTCCTACCATGCAGCCAGTTTTCCACCCACTGAACTGTTGAGCAGTTAAGAGCACAATCTTCCAATTTTTCCACAAGGATATTGTGGGATACTAGATCAAAAGCCTTTTAGAAGTCTAGATGTATAATGTTGACCTTTTCTATATGTTCAGATGATGAGAGACTTGTTCACAGAAGAAGATGAGATTGGTAGGACAAGACCTACCTGTGATGCTGGCTGTTGTTCAGAATCTTCATGCTGGTTGTCATTCAGAATTTTATCCTCAATGAGAGTATCATACACAGATTCTTTAATGAGTTTTTTCAGGATTTTCCTTGGGATGGAGGTTAGGCTGATTGGCCTATAGTTACCCAGGTCCTCCCTCTTCCTCGTCTTGAAGATGGGGCACAATGTTGGCCCTCTTCCAATCCTCAGGGATCTCCTCTGTGTGCCTACAAAGTCTACAATCTCAATACAAGGTGAGAAAATAGGTGGGTCTAGGTAGATGGGAAAGGACAAGCAAATAATGAGACAGTTCTGGTCAGTAAAATAGGCAGTCATCTCAGCACATCAGCAGCCTAGCTATTAGGAACAAGTGTGTGCTTTAAAGTAGGATATTTTAGGCTACATACATGAGAAATATGTTTAAATGTTCCTAAATCTTAGTGGGAACAGCAAAAATTTGAGCTGGGGATTTTTGCCTCAGCGCACATGCCTGAAAGAGAGAGAGGGAGAAAGAGAGACAGTCAGCTGGGCAATGTTTTATTGATATATTTTCAATGTTACAGCAGTTTGGGAGCCTACTAGTGTCTGTATCATCATAATAAAATAAATTCTAAATATCTATGTGTTTTGATGTTGCTTTTGGTTTTCTTATCATAGAACAATTAGAGCTCCCCCTGACCCCTTCACTAACTAGGATGTGGGGACAGCTGCCCCTGCAGCCACAGGTCTCGTCCTGTCTAGCAGCCGGGCATGATGGAAGTGCAAAGGAGGGATGTGGGGTTTGTAGAAGAGGGGTTGGAAGGGGTGTGGGGAGATGTGGGTGGGTATGGAGGAACGTGGGGGAAGCAGGTGAGTGTGTGGAGGGATATGTGGAGGGATGTGGGACACATGGGGTGTGTGGATAGGTGTGGGGATACTGAGAGTGTAAGGGGACTGTGGGAGCATGCTCAGATAGGGTGCATCTCCTGACCCCCATAGGGTGCAGTCCCCCCACACAGCACATGGACTACCCCACCACAGGGTCCAAATCCCCTGCAGGGCCCCAGTTTCCCCCCCATAAGGCCCTAACTTCCCATTGCAGGGCCACAGCCCCCCTGCAGGGCCTCAGACCCCTTTGCAGGGCCCATAGCTCACTTCCACAGCATCAGTGGCCATGGGCCCACTGCTGTTGGAGCTCCCCCATGGCACAGCATGGTCCCAACTGCCTCAGAACCATCACCACTTGTATCACCTGTTGTGGGTGTGACCTGGCTCAGTGTGGTGCTGCATAGGGCTGTGCACCTTTCTGCAGTCCTGGGCTGCTTGGGCTGTCACCCAGTGGCCAGTGCTGCTCATAGGGACCATGTGTCATGCTGAGCTGTTGCAGGGGCAGCCCAGATCAGCGTGGCACCATGCAGGACTGTGTGCCTTTCTGCATCCCTGGGCTTCTCAGGCTGTTACCCAGAGGACAGTGCCACTCGTGGAGACCATGTTTCCTGCTGGGCTGGGTCCTGCCTCTACAGGCCGCAGCTGTCAGACCAGGCTGGTTCTGTGGAGGCAAGATTCCCAGGGCATGGGACGGAGCTGCGATTGACTTGTCCAGGAGGCTCATCTCCTGGCACTGTGTGTACCCCAGGAGGCATGGAGGTGTGTGCTTCTGCTTCTGCACAGGATGGGAAGGGCTGCCACTGCAAGCTGGGGCTGGGGCAGTGCTGGGCACTTCTCAGAGGGTGGTTGGGCTGGGCTGCGCTTGGGGCGAGCAGGAGAGGTGCTTGGAGAGGGACTACGGAGGGAGGCTGCAGCCATCCCAAAATTTGCTGTAGCCCCTAATCCCCCCACCCAGCATTGCTGCTGCCCGCCCTGAGCACAGCATGGCCCAACACCCCCACCAGGAAGAGCCAGTGCAGCCCCAGCCCACAGTGACAGCCTGCCCTGCCCTGTACAGAACTGGTGCATATGCCCCTCAAGCCCTCCCAGGGTTCACTCAGGGTGGAAGCTGCCACCCACTCCCCATGCTGGGTCATGAGCCACGCCCTGGCTGTGCAGGACCTGCTCCTGCCCCAGTCCCACTCCCTACCTCACTGCCATGGGGTGAGGGGGTGCAGATGGAGGCCCCAGTAGTGAAGGAGGGAGCAGGCCACAGGAAGGAGCAGGGGCTGGGGTGAGTGGGGCCCTGGCTGGGCCATGTGTCACCAATTACCCTAGGCCCTGCTCCTGCCTGTGCCCTGCTCTCTCCCTCACCACTGGGGCCTCAATCTGCCCACCCCCGGCCATTTTCCCTCCCCCTGCCCCTTCCCCCATAGATTTACTTGATGGGGGGTGAATACGTGCTCTCACTCAGCCCCTCCAAATAATTTTTTCTCCCTCTGCCTATGTGGTTTTGCATATTAGGGGCATACATGAGTCAAAAACCATCCCAAGCAATGTTGGTTTACACATTGAAGTAGGAGGTCATTAGTAAAGCTAACATTTGGAAAATAGTTCTGTAAGAGACTGATACCTACAATATTGCTTAAAAATCTGAACCTACTAGTCCCAAGTGCAGGAATTCTTCCAGCACTTAATGGGTGAGAGCTTTGAATTCCAACATCTTAATTATCTTTTTCCTTATCACAACTTTTCTATCTTTGTGTGGCTGGTCTTGGGCTAGCCCTCCCTCAGACTCCCATTTCCAAATACCTATTACTGTTTTCCTGCAGGGACAAAAAGATGCCACACAAAGAAGTAAAAGAGATAATGCCAGAGATTACTAGGGAAAGTATAAATGAAGGATTAAATGAGAAAACCCTCCCACACTTTATGATGTTGAATTATAATTGCCATTCAGGACAAAATAACATATGCAGCAGCCCAAAATCTACAGCTTTTAGGTAAAAACACCCATGTCATTAACAAAGCAATTATCTTTTTCTTGGTCAGCTAGGGCCCCTCTACACATGCAGGCAAAGGTGTGATGGGATCTAACATGCAGTCTGCACAATCACATCTCCAGTCATCCCACACATCCATGTCAGGAGGCATGATTGTGGGATTGCACATTAGATCCCACCATGCCTTATTGCCTGTCCCAATCCTGACTTCATGTACCTCCAAGGCTCGGAGATCATGGCAGTGACAATTTCCCAGCCCTGGACCTTTCACACAAATCTGAGGTTGGAAGACCACAGCAGCTGTGATCTCCCAATCCTGTAGGTTTCACATACCCTCAAGGCTGGGAGATTGCAGAGCGCATCGCAGCTCAGGACAGATCCTGACAGGACAGATCCTGTTACCAGAAGGCATCCTGAGGGGACCCAGTGTCTGCAGCCGTGGGACTTTGTCTGAGGCTGAGATTCCCCTCATTTGAGGGACCCCCAGCCCCAGCTGGGCATAATTCAGCCCTGCAACTGGGAGCCTTGTCAGATGACAGGTATTTCAGCTGCTGAGGCAACCCTGCTACATGTGCAAATTAAAGCTCAATAACAACCAGCTATAAAGTTAGTACACATTTTCAAGGTCTAACTTTATAGCTGGATGGAGTTTTTTATAGTGTGATAGGTATTTTGCACATGTAGCTGCCCTCAAAGTAATTGTGAAATTAATTATGTGATATCTGTAATATACAGAGGGTGACCTACAATACTTTATTAGGGCAGAATGATATTGCTGGAAAACTTTTCATAGGAAGACTCTGGGCACTTTAACCAAAAAAAAAATGCTGTATTATAATATAAAGATGACATTTTATCACAGGTTTTAATAGCCTGTAACTGAAAACTGTTTTTGATTGCAACAAGAATTTCAAACAAGGGAAGAAGTTATAAAAAACACACAGGCTTAATTATGTACTTGGAAGTGCACACGCAGCTTCTGCTGCAGCCAGGGGGACTGTGTCTTTTTACAGCTTTGTGCTCTCAAGGGTTTTGAAATCTACTGAAATGCAAGAACATGTTCTCTGCCAGTTTCTTATTTAATCCTGCTTATCTCTGTCAGACCCAGGAAACCTCCTCTTCCTCCTCTTAGCTTTATACCTCCAACCGTAAAGACTCCTACTAATTTAGTAGCAGCAAACTCCTGGTGTTTGAAAAGAGCAGTTCAGTTTTATTGTTGGAAGTAACTTTCCTTAAAGCCTTTCACATCAAACCCTATTACATAGTTCAGAGGTTCCCAAACTGTGGTACATGTATGTCTGGGCGTATGTGAGCCATCTCTGGTGGGTACACAGGAAAAATGGCATAATGGCAGATTTAATTTCATTATAATAATAATAATTGGCATTAAGGGAGTTAACATGTATAAAACATGCTGGTAGGGGTATGTGGCCAGCTGGTAAATCTGGAAGGGGGTACACGATAAGAAAAAGTATGGGAACCTCTAGAATAGTGGATACTGCTGTTGATTAACATGAAACATAGGTGCTGCTTTTCTTTGTGATGGTCCTGATCCCGTGTTCACTTAAATCAACAACTTAGGTCAAGTTTTGATTGATTTCACCATACCCTAACTGGAAAATTCATTATTCACACTATTACTCATTTGTTAAAGAAAAAGTTTAGAAGACAAAACTAACCTAGGTTAGTTAGTTCATTGGTTCTATAGACCTTTTTTTTGTAGCTCTTTGCTATGAAATATTACTGACTATATTTTAAGTTACTTATACCACTGGCAAATGCTATTTGTTAAACTTTGCTGGACAACTAACAGTGGCAGCTAGCTCATGTTTCATTAGTTTATGTCATTCTTTGGCCACAGATGTCAAAGATATTATTATGTCAAAGATGTCACACCTACATACATACTGATCTCCACTTAGAAAGCCACAGAACAGGACAGGTCTCTGTTCCTGATTGAAATACTTGCGGCTGTAGTAGATCCTGGGCCACGTTGTAGAAGTCTTTTTTATGTAACTTTGAATGGATAGCAGCTAATTTGTCAAACACCAAGATTTGTACAGATACCATGAAAAGCTATATCAAGACTGACAATAACTACAACTATTTAGTATAACAAGTATCTTAGTCTGGCATCATTGCCCCCAATTTGGGAATTATAACAAAAGAAATTTGCTTACAGGTTTGACATACTGCTAACAGGCAGAAACTTCTGTTATGCAAAAAGACACTATTGTGTACTTAATTTCTTATTTTTGATAAGGCTAGGTCATTTTCCTTTTAAAACATTTTTGTTATACAGTATTAACTAGCTATGGTACTTTGCACACCTTGAGTAAACAACACAAATAATGTGTGTTTGCATGTGTGTTTTTAGCTGCACAATTTCCCTTTATTTTCTTCTTTATTATTTATTTATTTACCTGCTCGTGCTAAGCAGCTTAGCAATGTCATGACACTATAAATCATGCATTGCTTTATAGTAAGAATCTTGGTGACATGTTGTAAATTTGCACTGTCTATGATTGAATACTATTATAGATATTAATATACAAACTATCAACTGCATTTGTTTTTATAGGTTAGGGGATGAACTGCATTTGTTTTTATACAGTGGCTAAATTTAGCTGTATTGCAATGGGAAGGACTGGAAAAATGTAAACAATATATACATAAGTTATACATTTTTAAACAAAATCCCAAGTGTGGTTGTAGCAACTGAATCACTGGTTCTGATTTCAACTGTGGACTCTGTATCATGGGCTATCATATACTAGAAGCTAAAATCCCACTTTTGTTCACATCTTCTTTTGCCGCCTTCTTGTGGATATGAAGTGATATATTTCCATTTTCTTGGTTATATGTTGTGGTAATGTAGTTTAAAAGCATTGCCCTTAGTGGTGATAAAATGATGACACATGAAAAGACTGCTTCAAAAGTAAATACAAGTATTTTGCAGATATTGAGCAAATGTAGTATTTTTATAATCATTTGTGGCTGCCAGCCTATCACTTTTCATTTTTACATTTTTGTTTTCCCCAGTGTCCTTCAGAAGGTATGTTATGGACCCAGTAAATCAAATCCTGAATTGCGTTGGTATGACTAGCATTGGAGACTTTTTTTGCACATGAGCAAGCAGCTTTCTGTTGCTAATATTAATTTTGCTTCGTGGAACTATAAGGGTGAATCCCGTGAAAATCATTTTCCTGACTGCACCTATTTTGTTGCTTCTGACAGTGCTGCAGCCAGTTTCTGCAGTGCCTGAAATGCAGTTACAATTTTTGTTTGCTGAAACATAAATACTCATAATTAATGAAAAAAACCCCAACTTTATTGCTCTCTCTCTCAAGTGCCCTGTTTAGGAAGAATGTTAGCAATAGAATTATTACAATAAAACTGAGCTGCTCTTTACAAACAGCAGGAGAGGAGGGAAAAACCTAGAGAATTAATATAAAAATGAAATAAAGTTTTGTGAAAATTTTTGAGGGCATTGCAAATCCATACAATTGTAGATAAAAAGCAAGAATATGAACA
>JAGPOW010000304.1:42513431-42559267 GCA_030014935.1 Caiman crocodilus
TTTTAATTTATTAACTGAATTTTACTGAAAACAACTTTTTGGAATAATTTCTTGAATGCTTTTAAAATAACTAGTAAAGTTCTGACACCCAAGTTATTTTTTAAACCTCCTTTTTTCCTGCCCCTTACCAGGAATATTGGGCAAGAAGGATGTATTTTGTTGTAGAGTGGTCATTCTTGGGGGCTGTCAGTTTGGAAGTTATAACCCTCCTTTCACTTTGCTAATTATTTTGTTAAGGTCCTTAATGTTGTTGGCCATCTTTTCTAAAAATGTTGCCATTTGGGGAAATTTCTTTTGGACTTGGTGGCTTTACCTTTTGGTCTGTCTGGTTAGCTGAGATATTTTGTAACTGAAAAACAGTGTTAAAGGGTTATTAGCATTGTGGCAGAGTATAGTTGGAGTGCTCGCCATGTGACTTGGACAGCCGCAGGTTGGAGAAGAGCCAGCAGCGAAGGCAACCGGGAGATAACCTGTGGGTCATTTTTTAAAGGGGGAAGGTGTGTGGCAGAGCACCAGCAGGGTGCTCGCCACTCTGGGGCTGCTAAACACTCTGTGGGAACTTGCTTGCAGAGGAGCAGGGAAAAGCCTCCCCCAGGAGGCTTCTATTTAAAATGGAAAGGTGGGCGGCACAGCACCTCTAGTGTCTCCCTCTTTAAGAGCTGGTAGCAGGTGATGACCCATATCTGATGAGTGGCTATTTTAGATCCAGGCCAGCAGAGCTGGAGGCAGCAGTTTGCTGCCTGATGCTATGGAAGCAACACCTTCTGGTGAAGCTGCTGCTCCTGCAACAACTAGGTAAGGGCAGGAGCTTGTGGGGATGGCTTGGAGGCCACTGGTCCTGGGCATGACCTAAAACTGCACCCTGCTGGCATAGGCAACTGGTAGAGGGTGCATGGTGGTGCACATGCCCCTCTAATGGGGTTGGTGCCCCCTCCGATGGCTGACACTGATGCTGTTGGTAGGGCTGGTGCCCCCCCGACAGGGCAACTGCTGTCAGAGTTTCTATGGGTGCCTCCCCCAGATTCAGGAGGCACCAGTCACTCATGCCTGCAAGGAAAGGTGGGTTGGTGGGGCTGCTAGTGGTGTGGGAGCCCCCAGGAAGTGCCAGGCCAGTTACCTCCCTAATGACAGGTGATGAGGGGTATCTGAACCTCAGCCCCCACCTTCAGGTGGGTTACTTATCATTAGAGGCAGAAGAGGGCTGTTGCGGCGCGGGCGGCTCCTGTTGGCGGTGGAGGCCCGGCACGCGGAGTGCACACCAGGCGGAGTGCCGTGCTGGGTGGCGGGGCCAACCCAGGTGTGCCTGGATTCGGGGTGAAGAGGGGCGCAGGAGTGAGACACTCCGGAGACTGAGAGAATGGTTTGAAGAAATAAAACTTTACTTACGAAGTCTGAAGGAACTTATATACAAGAGGTAGCAGGTTTCAAGTACAGCAGATCTCATGTACAGCTGTTCAAATCGGTATGGCAGCTACAGCCAGGTCTGGGTGTACTGCAGCGCCTTGGTGACCTGTGGGACTCCCCTAACAATCGTTAAGGGCCTCCTTGAGTAAGGCCAGACAATTTGCCTGATCAAACCTTTGCTCAAGGGGATCGTGTCAAACTGAGAGGCCTTCTGCTCTTCTCTCAGATCACACTAAATCCACTCCTTTCTCCTCACACCTGATCGCCCACACGCCACACCACACTCTGGTGTGGGGGTCTTTTATACTCTCTCAACTGCCAATCAGAGGCCTTCCAACGGAGAGTTTTCTGGAAGGGCCCCGAAGCTTCTTGGGGTAATGTAATGTTTAACCCTTAAACCGCAGGTCTCCTGCAACTGCGGTACCCTTTTACAATTACATCATTTAACTCTTTCATAACACATCAACACTAAGATAACATAACACAGACATAAAGGCTTATATGAACAAAAGGAACAAGAGCAATAAGCTGGCAGGAGGCACCAATATTAATCTGCCACAAGGGCCAGGCACAGCTGTAGCCATCTGAGGCCATGTGGGGTACAGGGCCCCAGACAGTGAGAGTTGTGGGCCAGGCATACTGATGAGTGGCCCTTGAGCTTGCAGGGGTGTTCAACCCAGGCCGCAGAGTAGGGGGCAGAGTATGTGCCTCAGTGGAGGCAGAGGTGCAAAGGGGCACCTGACGGCCTGCATGAGGGTGGCAGTTAGGAGGCCATGGAGAGAAGGGCGAGTAGAGGGTTGTAGTTGTGAGGCCCTGTGAACCCTTTTAGTAAGGGGTTTGAATTGGGTCCCTGTGAGCAGAGGGATTGAGGGTAGGTCCTGCTAGCATGATTCATAGATTCATAGATTGTAGAGTCAGAAGGGACCCCAAAGAATCACCGTGTCTGACTCCCTGCTCTAGGTAGGAAAAGGATCGAGATCAGATGACCTCAGTTGGAGGTCTTCAAAAGGAGGCTGGATAGGCACCTAAGTTAGGTGTTAGTACCACCTCTCTTGGCAGCCCGTTCCAGATTCTGGCCACCCTTACTGTGAAAAATTTCTTCCTAATGTCTAACCTGAATCTACTCTCCACTAGTTTGTACCCATTATTTCTAGTTACTGCTAGGGGTGCCCTGGTAAATAGTGCATCTCCAACTCTCTGTTGTCTTCCCTTGATAAACTTATAGGCTGCTACAAGGTCTCCCCTGAGACATCTCTTGTGAAGGCTGAAGAGATCCAGATCTCTCAACCTCCCCTTGTAGGGTTTTGCATGGAGGCCACTAATCAGATAAATGGCCCTCCTCTGAATCCTCTCTAGATTCTCTGCATTCCTCTTGAAGTGCGGCACCCAGAACAGGACACAGCACTCCAACTGTGACTACTGCTGCGTAAAGGGGGAGCATCACCTCCCTCAATCTGTTGGTCATGCATCTGCTAATGCACAATAAAGTGTGATTGGCTTTGTTGATGGCTTCATTACACTGTTGGTTCATGTTCATCTTGGAGTCAACTATGACTCCAAGATCCCTCTCAGCTGCTGAGCTATAGGTGTGCTGGGGATTCCTTCTCCCTAGGTGGAGTAAATTGCCTTTGTCTTTCCTGAACTGCATCCTGTTTCGTTCTGCCCATTGACCCAACCTGTCCAGATGGGCCTGAATCTGCTCCATGACCTCTGGTGTATTAACTTTACCCCATGACTTGGTGTCATCTGAGAACTTGGACAGGGTGCTCTCCACACCCATGTACAAATCACTGATGAAGATATTAAATAACACCAGTCCAAGGACTGACCCCTGTGGGATACCACTGCCCACCTCTTTCCAGGTCGAAAATAAACCATCCACCACCACTCTCTGGGTGTGGTCTCTAAGCCAGTTGGCCACCCACCTGACTGTGTAAGCATGCATTCCACAGCCTGCTATCTGCCTTACGAGAATAGGATGTGAAACAGTATCAAAGTCCTTCTTAAACTCCAAGTAGATGACATCTGCCTCAGCTCCAGTGTCAAGGCAGTGTGTTACCTGGTCATAAAAGGCTATAAGGTTTGTCAGGCAGGATCTACCTGTGATGAACCCATACTGGTTACCTTTCAGCATCATTTCCCCTGAAGGAACTTCACAAATGTGCTCTTTAATGACTTTTTTTCCAGTGTTTTCCCAAGGATAGAGGTAAGACTGAGTGGTCTAAAGTTAACCAGCTCATCCCTTCTTAAAAATGGGTACCATGTTGGCCCTTTTCCAGTCCTCAGGGACCTGGGCTGAGCACCATGAGTGCTCAAATAGCCATGCCAGTGGCTCAGCTATAACACTGGCCAACTCCTTCAGCACCTGTGGATGGAGGTCATCCGGGCCTGCCGATTTGTACCCATCCAGCCCCTCCAAGTGCTCCTTAACTAAGTCAGCATTAACCATTGGCAGTCTAGTGCCTCCCAGACATCTGTCTATGTTCAAATTGGGAGAATTGTCTCAACCAGTACTTAGGAATACTGAAGCAAAGAACTCATTGAAGAGCTCTGCTTTTTTCCCTGTGTCGGCCACCAATTGACTTGATTTGTCCTGGAGGAGCCCTATGTTACTCTGTGCCTCCCTTTTGCTCGCTATGTATCTGAAGAAGGACTTTTTTATTGTCCTTGATTTTTGTAGCTAGCCTAAGGTCCAGCTCTGCCTTGACCTGCCTAACTGATTCCCTTCAATAGCACGCTAAGAAGGTATATTCCTCCTTTGTGACTGTCCCCTGCTTCCACCACCTATAAATCTCTTTCTTTGCCCTCAGTCTTTTCTGGAGTTCCCTGTTCAACCAAGGGGGATTTTAGTTCCCTTGTCCCCTTTCGTCCCCTTTTGTGCCCCAAAGATCACTTCCCTGGGAAACCACCAACCTTCCTGGACCCCCATATGCTCAATGCTGTTGAGTTCAGCCACCTCGCTAACTAGCCTGCTAAGTTTAATAAAATTGGCCCTTCTGAAGTCTAACACTTTAGCCTTGCTGGCTATTTTTCCACCTTTCGTTGGATTGTAAATTCAACCAAATGATGGTCACTATCTCCCAGGCTACTGTGCACTTGCACGTTACCCATAAGATCATCCCTGTTGTGATGTTGGGATTTCGGGTTCACCGGTACCCACTTTGGGCCACCCCAGCCTCTCATCTCGCCTGCCACGAGACTTTGATGAAATATATATTTTTTTTATAAGGAGGGTGTTCAGTGCCGATCTAAATACTGTAGGGATATACCCGAGTGGTACTCACGAACGTGGGGTCCAATGTTCCATGAGGCTCCGCCACCACTACACCTTGTCCACATGCCAACCGGTCACTTGTTGGTCCATCAGTTGAAAAGATCTTGGTTGTTATCTGGATCCTTCAGGATTGGTGTTGCTCGTATCAGTTGGATCCATTGAAAATGATACCTTATATTCCAAAAATTTGCTTCTTTCTCAGAAAAAATACTCTGCCGCTCCAAAGGGACTTTCCGGGGCAGAGTCCTGCTCTGGCTGGCTTGTAGTAGCCAACTTAGCCAGAGATCCTGCTGCTACATTAGATTTTCCCAGCCACGATGCTGGGATCTCTCCCCCAGCAAGCAGTGCAGATCCCTCAGGAGCTGCAGCACCAACTAACTGCAGCCTCCTCCGTTGCTCCCACTCACTCTCTCCAACTAGCTCCTCTCTGCCACCCCAGTCGCAAGGTTTGCCGGGGTTTTTAAAGTTTCCCATGGTAGCCATGCTGGCTGCCGCGATTGGTTCCGCTCTCTGGCTTGTTAGCATCAGCTGCTTAAATGAGCGGCAGGGAAGCGGCTCGCGCGGCTGTAATGGCATCTGCTGCGGCTGCTGCCATTTCTCTTCTTCCTGATCCCTCTCTTCAGGTAAGCATTCTTTCTTTTCCTTAACTGACCCCTGGGGTCCTTCCTGTATTCCTAATGACGGCGCGCCGCCATCACACCTGTTGCTAAGATCAGGTCTAACAAGGCATAACCTCTGGTGGAACTGGACATCTCCTGGGTTAGGTGGAGGTCCATGGGGGCCGAGTTAGGTCCAGGTAAGCCTTTGGGTGCCTGAGGCTGCAAGTGGGCCTGAGGCCGATTTTTTGGGGGGGTAGGGTGGCAGAAGAGGATCTGCAGGTAAATAATAGGGTGAGTCAGGATTCCCTTGACTGAGAGCAACTGAGTGAGTGACCAGAGGCAGAGTCAGACCAGCATTCTGCGAACTGCCCGGTGCTCTCTCAGATGAGTGTAGTGGGAGATGCCCAAAAGGCTGTGTGCTTGCTGTCTGGAGTGATGGGAATTGAGCCTGAGGACCCCCCTGGGAGAGGGGAAGGTGAGTGTGGCTGCAGGGAAAGGAGGGGTGGTATGAGTGAGGTCCAGGAAGGGCAGTATGAAAGAGATCAGGTGAGAGCCAGTGGAGTGAGAGACCTCAGTGAGTGAGGCTGGACAAATGTGGCCGGTAATAGAGCAGAACATGAGAGGCCTAACACTGTGCTGAGTTGAGCCCAGTCTCAGGCCAGAGCAGAGCACAGCTGTTAGAAACATCTGTGAGGCTTCAGATGCGGTACAATGGTGATTGGAGCTGCATACATAGGCCCAGGAGAACAGGGCATTCAAAGGACAGCCTCCTGCCTAATTAACAACATAATGATTTAATAACAAGATGTGGCACATGAGAAGGCAGGTGGGAGACCAGCAATGGGGCTGGTCAGAGGGTTTCTACTTTGCCACAGTCACATTCTGGAAGCATGAGGTAGGAAATTCCCTGATTTAGTCACTATTACCTGTAAAAACATAAGGCCTAGAGACAAATGACTCATATGCATTGGTATAAACTACCTTTGCACCAGTGTAAAAAGGAGCAGACATGTGATGTATAGCTGAACACTGGTGTAACTTACTAGAATCTGGTGTACAATTATCCTAGGAAAAAACAGCAGCAAAAATACACTGATGAAAGTTATATCTGTGTAGGTGTTGTGTGGCTTCAGTTATCCCAGGGTAACAGTTTGCTCAATTCAGGCAGGTTATTACATGTTCTTCTACCACCTAGGCTAAGTACAGATGTTTGGGGGGTTAGGAGGAGGTTAGATCACATTAATGATAGCCACACAAGCTAACTTAGTTCACCCAGTGCAGACCTTACACTTGGATCCCCACATAGGTTGATCAAAATGTGAACTGTACAGAAGTTCCAGGAAGGTTACATGGGTCTAAAAATGGCCAATACAAACTAAATTAACCCTACTCTGAGGAACTATCTGAGATCTGGTTGGACATTTTTACACCCATCTAACTATCCTGAATTTCTGTACAGTTTCTAGTGGAGCCTCCACCCCAACACTCCATCCTGTGAGCCACTCCTGTTGTCAGCTTTATCAGTGTTTGCAGATGCTGGGAGCTGAGGAAGTAAGTCCTGGGGGGGAAAGGTGTGAGAGGGATGGTGTGGGGTAGCGCTGCTCAGCAGAGGTTTGAGGGCCAAAGATAGTCCCTAATGCCCTCCCCCTGGCTCTTCCACGGACACTGTAATCCCTACTGATACCATCACATGCTCCCAGATCCCACTAACTCCCTGTGGACCCTTCCTGCTTCCTCAGTCTCCCTGCAGATTCCACTTGCCCCCTGATCCACCCATGGATGCCACCAGCATTCACTCCCCCCCGATGCCCCGAGCCTGCTTGCCCCCCTCCCTGACCCCTCCAAATCCCCGCTGCTAGCTCCCCTATTAGACTGGGTGGCTATTTTTAACTCGATCTAACCTCCCCCTACCTCCCCAAATGTCTGTACTTGGTCCTAGTGGTGAGATGGTATAATAGTGCCTCCTGAAGCAGCTACTCTAGGATAATTGGTCATCTCTCTGCTCTTGATATTGGTATAATATACACTGGTGTACAAAATCAATGTAATGTTAACGTGTAATTTGTCCAGCCCCTTAATTAAGTCCTTTGTACTGAAATGGTGTAGTTTGTCATTAGATTTAACTTTCCTGACACGTAGGGTGATAGAATCCACTTCTTGCTTAATTGTCTCGTGTCCCCATGAGGCACCCCTTTGGCTTCCATCACAAAGCATATTTTTTGTCTTGATTTCCCCAGTCCAGGGGTAACTTGATTCATAATCATATTCCTGATAATGTAAGTAATTTTCCTTGTAGCTACTACTAGCATATAGCAGAGGGATTGCACAGAGAAGAGTTGTTGGAGTTAATGCATCCACTTGCCCCCTCAGCATACAACCTTAGTTCTTTTAATTATTCTTTGCTTCCAACTCTGACTTACCAGAGTGTTTCTTTGCTGTGGTTAATTTTGCCTGAGCAGTGCTGTAGCAAGATGGGGTGGGGTGGGAGGGGTGGGGGGTGAGCGGGTTGACTGCCCCAGGCACTGAAGCGAAGGGGCATCAACAGGTTCTGCCCAGCTGGGGTGGGGTGCAAGACAGAGCTGTAAGTGGCTTGTTTGGGGGGGTGTGAGAGTGGGGAAAGGGCAGATCCCATCACTGTGTGCACTTTTAGGCAACCATAGTGTGTGTGGGGGTGCCCCTCAGATCTGTGCCTGGGGCTAGGGTGGGCTGCTGCTGCAGATTTTGGTCCTGGTGCTAAACTTCATTGCTACGGCACTGTACCTGAGCCACCTGGTAGTTGCTGTTTCAAATTCTCTACTTGTTTCTACTATTTCAGATTTTCTGCTTCTTTCTGAATGCAATGACAGCTATGCTTGTGGTACTCATCATTCTTTTTCCTGTTGTATGTATTCAGCTTAATATTCCAAACATGCTGCCAAAGCCTGTGATTGGAACTTTTTGCTTCCTCATCTGTCTCTCCTCTTCATTTCTAATTCTGCATGGATCTGTAATCCCCCCACAACATTTCTTCTGTTTTGGAATTTTTATAAAGATGTTTCTTCTGATAGAACTCCCCTGGCACATTTCTCTCTTTTTTTATATTGTTTCCCTTGCCACTTCTTTCTTTCTCTTCCTTTGTATTAAAGGTTAAGGGCCATTGCAAAGTCATTTTATTTCATGCTGAAAATTCCATAGCTGATGTTTATTCTTACAAGGTGAATGCTCAAGGCAGGAAGTGTGGGCTTTCTTGGTTAAAACTGCGAGTACGCCTGTGTTAGTAGTGAAAAATGTTGCGACACTGGGTGACCTGCAGGCACTGCAAAAGTAGGATGTGGTGTTATCAAAGACAATCAAACATGTACAGGCACAAAAAGACTTGCTACAGGATTTCTCTCTGAGGCTAGATGCATCCAAGTTAATTTTAGCATTGTGGATTTATTTACTTATATGTCAGGAGCTGAAATCACCTGCATGGCACTGAAAAGATTTAGTCAGTTCGAAGTCCTTTTCAAGGAAAATACATTTCTATTTAGTCAAAAGCTATATATCTAAAAATAACAGCACTTCCCATGGGGTGAATGTGGCAGAGAATGGTAGGAAAATTCAGCTTCCACCATGAATACATTAAAAAACCAGAGGAAGAATTTCAAAAGCATGTAGGAATACAAGCATTCATGAGCACAGGTCCCACTGAATGTCATTACTGTATGGCTCTCTGTTTCCTAGAATAATCTTTTGGACTTCTTCTTTTCCTTCCTTGACTTTCAGAATGATAGTAAATCAGGGCTGACAAGGAATGAATTACACTGATCTGAAGTATCATTTCATAGTCCTAGAACCTTAGAACAAATGCATTGATCTGCATTGCTATAATATATTAACATTCAAGAACCTGGAAATGGTCAGGACTAGAAATTATTACTATTTATTTCTGAAGGTCTGTGTGGCATTTGATAGAAAGGAGATGTGGTATCACCAGAGGACAGTGGGATTTCTGCTCTTAAACTGTCTTAACCATTTGTTACAATAACCTGTCCTTAGTACCTTCAATCTTTTGTACAGTGTGTTACTGGAAAGTACACAGTTCAGTTTTCCAATGGAATACAGAATATTTTTAACACTCAACAAGTTGACTAGGTTAGTTCCATTCTAAAAAACTGCTTGTGGTTTTTTCAGATTACATCTTCCTTCCACATGAACACAGGTGATAGACCTAGTCCTGTAGATCTCCTGAGAGAACTCCCATTGTTTCAGTGCCCACTGGGAAAGAAATATGGGAATTTTACTTTCAGATGGTCTGCATGATCGCCCTGGCTTTTCTGAGTCATGTCTAGGCTATGACTGAATATAATGAGTTGATATAATATTTCTAACTCTTATCTCCTACATGAAACAATTGTTTTATTATGGTTATGAAAAGCAGCAATACCAAGTAGATAATAAAATCTCTTGCAACAGCTCAAACACATTTTGACAGGAGAATTTTGAAGAAACACAACAAAAAACAAGTCTTCAGCAATTTTAATATATTTTTGAAAAATGTCACTGAAAAGGCAAAGATTTGCATCTTTTACCAGTAACAATGGAATAAGGTTAGATGGTTGAGCAGAACTGTCCCACAAAACTCAGAATAGAAAGCTAAATTATTGCATTACCGGTATGAGAAAGGTGTTTCCCTTTCCTTTTGTGTGGCTTATCCTTTGACTGATAATTAATTAATTTTTTTAGTTCCTCAAACAGAAAATTGTACCTTCCCAAAAAAGGAATGGTGGCAGCGTTAATTGCCACTGTTTCCACCCCCCTCCCCAGACAAATTACTGGTCCCTTGGGGTCAATGTTCTTAAGTCAGTGTTTAAGCTTTTCCTGACATGTGCCTGTGTTAGTAATCTTAATCAGTAGGGACCCACCTTTTTTGGCAGGTGCACCACAAATTGGCTCTGCACTCTCTGTGAATTCTACTCTGATCTCTTTTCCTTGTCCAATCTGCTGCCCTGCTTTCTGTTCCCTGCCTTGAACTTCCTGCTTGATCTGCTGATTTGTTTTCTACTTCCTGCCTCATCTTCTGTTGTGCTATCTGTCCCTTCCCTGATCTGCCATGTGCCACACAGGCTGCCCATAACACACGTGGCACCTGTACTGCAGCTTGATTACCCATGATCTAGATCAGTGGGATAACCTTTTTGGCAGGCATACCACAAATTAGCCCTGCACCTTGCCTGAGTGCCACTCTAATCCCCTTCTCTTGCCTGATCTGATTCTTTGCTTTCTGCTCTGTGCTCCTTGCCAGACATGCTGCTCTACTTTCTCCTTCCTGACCTACCTGCTACTACATTGTTTGTCCCCTCCCTGATCTGCCACATGCCACACATGCAAGATTTACATGCCACTTGAAGCATGTGCACCAGAGGTTGGCAATCCCCGATATAGATAATGGAAGCATGTAAAAGCTCTGGTTAAATTTTCTCGCTAAGCATTTTCCCTTGAGACTTCACTCCAGCAAATCCTCTGTTTTAGCTCTCTCTTGTTTCTTCTTTCAAGAAAACCGCTGCCACACGTCTGCTACCCTGAGTGTAGTTAATGAGCCTACCTTCAGGAATGACTCAGTGACCACATGCTGAGCTTTGAAAATACCTGCTGGTAGAGTGGCCAGCGCAAGAATTTTTTTCTGCCTTATTGCAGTTTGCTAGTGCAGCTGTGCTGCTATCCATCAACCTGGAGTTCTTCTGTGGAAAGCTAAATAAATAGACCTTTTCTATTGATTTCAACAAGTTCTTACAATGCAGCAAGGTTATGTTGGAGGAATGAATGAATGGTTGCCTGTAAATCCTTTGCTAGCATAAAAACCTACAATGGGAGTTGGAGTGACTGTTCAAGGTTACCTCTGATCTTAGAACTGACTGTGACCTGTGCTGGGCTATTTACTTGGTAGGGAAGTGAGCTGCTCTTAGTTTTTATAATTGATCTTCCTCTAGAATGATCACAAAAAAAAAAAAATGGGCTGTCTCAGAATTGACCCAAATTGTTTCATATGTTAAGTGCTGGGAGAGAGGCTTCTAGTCTGATTAAATTTCACTATCTTTTTATTGAATCAATCATCTGTTTTCTAGGAGTGTTACAACTACAGGCTTACATTCTTGGCTATTTGCACAGAACTGACTTCCTTGTGGCTTCTCTAAAATTTTGCCTCCTAGAGCCCATAATACATCCTAATTCTATGCAGGCTGTTGCACAAACCTTTCTCCAGAACTTTCATTGCAGATGAACTCATGTTGAGGTTTGTAGAAATGGGATTTACCTTTATTTGTGCATGTACACATCCTACCTCTTGGCACATTTCAGCTAGAGGTAAAGAATTATAAAAGAATCACGAGGGGTGATGAAACATCATGTCTGACCAATTTGCCAAATCAAGATGGATTGATAATCTCATAAGAACTATCCAAAACCACATATGTCACTGATCTCAGTTTTAGTCAGGTGTAGGACTTGGGGATTCAAATCTTTTCAACACTGCCTTTGGGCTATTTCATGGCTTCCTGTCTACAGATTAGCTATAACAGCTCATTAGTGCAAATGGAATGAACCCATTTTATTTACTACATCCAGGTATTGTGGTACTGACAAGCTTTTCAAATCCCTTTTAAAAGGGAAACTATTTGATACCACCACTTTCTCAAATGTGCAGTAGTAGTTATTGCTCCAGTGATAGAACTCCAGGTCTGTCAAACATAGAACTAATTGTAAAGGGAATAATGGAATATCATTAGAGAACTTTTAATTAACTCTCTTTTCACTCTGTGTGTCCTTTTTTCCTGGTAAACTGAAGATTCCTTATCCATTCAATGGAAAAGACTGAGGCTATTTTGGGTCCTTGGAGCATATTTAAATACTCAATTCTTCTTTCTCCAGAGCAGTTCCTTTTTAAATAACTGGAGAGAACAGAGAACCAGGAGGTATCATGTTGATGGGGATGTACAAACTGTTGATATTGTCTATTTTGGTCTCATACTAGTTTTAAAAAGGCTGCAGTCGGATGATGCACAATATTAATCTGCTACAGTCATGCCCAATTTGTATAAGGGTTATATTTTCATCAATACAGGCTTCTTCTGTCCCTTCTGCAGCTTAGGCAATTGGTCAACCCAGAAGAAGCCAACAATAATTTGTAGCCCCTTATGTGAGAGCCGCTCTGCCACCCCCTCTGTTGACTGTTCTGGAATCACTGCATGTGACTCAGACCTGTATGAATCAGGCATTAAAGTGTGGCACTGCAATTTTGTGCTTTATTATTCTTCACATTACTCACTTACAACTAACCAACCTAGCAACATATGTGGTGCTACCTGCTGCTCAATGGGTTAGACATGTGAGGAAGTCCATGACCTCGTGGATTTTTTTACGAGATGAAATGTTATTCAGTAAGTCTTTAAAAACACAACGTATCTGGACTGTTAGACCCCGACTCCATGCAGCATCCAATGACTAGGGAGATGACGGTCCAATTGCCCATGGATCCTGGTACTCGTTAGCCAGAGCAAGCAGGGAGCAAACACCAGCACACATTGCTTGCAACAGCTTTATTCAGCATGGAGAGAGCTTCAGGTGAGCTCCCTCGCAGACACGCAGCCTATGAACATGGGGAGCAGCCCTGAACAACAGTTCTCTCCAATATTTATACATCTTGGTTCATACATATTAACGTTTACCCTACCTATATCCTTCCTCTGGTTCCACCTGTTTCTCCTCCCATCTCAAGCTCCACTTCTATTTACTGTTTGCTTCCTTAGCATGGCATTTCATTCATTTACATGCCTCTCTGCTAAGAGCACATATGTAAGACTTTGACCCCTATCTTCTTTTGGTCACTTTGCAGTTTCTCATTGGTTCTTGTTGGTTTTCTTGCTGACTTTCTCATCTCCAAAGCTGTATCTCTGCTTTTGTGTCCTGACACTAGTTGTTTAACATACTATGCGCTTTGTACCCTATCCTTATGTTAAGAATCTGCTTACTGAGGCATTAGGCAAGTTAGTTGCTGTTAATATATCAGTTAGCTTTGTGACCAGCAGCTTTTGCTGAGGCACAGGAAAAAGTCTTTATTCAGCTGCACACTTGGTACTCCCCAAAATTCGTATCGTTACCCCAACATCCAAAATCCATATCATTACCCTAACATGGACTATCTACTATACTATCTGGGTGCAGATGGCTTCCTGGGGCCACCACTGTGATGGACAGCAGTGCAGCCCAAGACCTAAAGCACTGCTACAAACAAGTGTGGCATGAACAACTGATGCCTTCTGAGTCTGGGGGGGCACCAGTTCACCAGCTGGGATGGGGAGCGCTCCCTAGCAGCCGATTGCTGACTGGGAGGAGGGTTCCCCAGTAGTGAAACAAAGTGCACTTCTGTTGGTGTTTCCAGGAGGTGCACAGCCGATCTCACCTCCTATGTGTCCTCAATGAAGTGTGGGATTCTGTCTACTAGGTGCCAGGTAGGCCATTTGTTTTCTCTTTGAACTGCTGTCCAAGATCCATGTTGGCAACGGCCACTGAGCTATGCTTCATTACTAACTCTGAACAAGACCCAGAAAATGGGTTGAAGGAGGTGCAGGGCCCGGCATTCAGTGGCAAGGTGGGCTTGTCCTCAGGTCCTCCCAACAGCTATTCCAATCCAGTGCTCAAGGACCTCTGCTGACACCCTGCTGATAGCAGCAGCAAAGTATAATTAGTGGAGTTCCTCCTGGTTCTTGCAAACGGCTAGTTCCACACCATGAGACTGGCCTGCATTCCATCCTGCAAGGTATGGACAGCCTGGGGAATGGAGGGAGGGGTTGGAGCTTTGCACCCATGCTGTGGAGCCTCACTGCCCTAATGTTGGTTCATGTGCTACAGCCACTCACATTTGATACAGCTTAGTAACCCCAGCACTTGTCCCCAATCCCTGGTTATGGTGGATGGCCACTGGCAAAGATTTGGGCATCAGGAAACATCAGTCATGTACCTACCATTGCCAGAGCTCCTACAAATTGGGAAGATACACTGGCAATGGCATCCCAGAAATTAGTGGGTTAGAAGTTAGCCTTAAAACTGAGAATAGAATAATGAATGTTCGATGCATCTACTTTTGGGGCTATCGCCTACAGCAAAGAGGGACACAGACACCACAGGTTAGAGTGAGTGTGAGGAGGATGTGGGAGAAGACCAAAGAAGGCATAGTGATGTCGATTTCCTCCTTCCAGAGGAGGGCGGCAACAGCAGAGGAGTGAAGCTTCAGGAATGTCACCAGGACTACTCTAGGGATGTAGACTAAGCCTAGGAATCCTCCAGGCCTGGAGAACTCCTAGTTTTCAAATGCAGTAGATCTCTGAGGGGATAAGGTAAGCCTTAGCTACTCTGAGAGAGACCATGGCAATGCGGGGAGATAGTCTGCAGGCATAGAGGGACATGCAGCAGGAGCTCAGGCTCCTGAACTGCTCATCAGAGTGCATGGAGCCAGTATTTCAACCTACCTCATCATTCCTAAAGCAGCAGATCTGAATGGTATCAGCCCCTTTTAGCTAGGGCATTTCCCCGGGAGGTAAGAGCTGGGGATTCCAGTCCCTTCAGGCAAAGGAAGGACTTAAACACAGTCTGTGTTCATGTTGTAACCAGGGAACTACTTGACTGTAGTGGGATGCTGTTGTCTTCTCAGAACTAGCCCTGAAAACTTTTTTCTGCCAAAGTTATCAGGTGTATTTGAAAACAGTTTTGGGGTAATCCAAGCCACATTTTGAGTGAATTTATTATTCACTGAAAATTCCATTTGGCTCTATTCAGCTCAAAACTTTCAAGCCTGACTCTTTACAAGCAACCGTAGTGATTTTGTGCTTTCAGCTGTGAAGGTAGCAGGTTCAGTTTCTGCTGTATTGACCAAGGTGATAGTCATTATATGATGCTAATATCTAATGTTTCATAGCTGTTAGGGGCTGGTTGGAGCCTTGGGTTCTAGTCTCATGACTGTTTGTCCACATTGTATTCTGTTCATGGAATACTTGTGAAAAAAACCGCCAACATGGGATAAAAATAGGGAATACATTGTTTTGAAAAGTTTGCTCATGAACACAGAGGACAGGCAATACAACCTTGGAAGCTAGCAGTAATCAAACTCCTTCTGTATGCTCTGTAACTATGGGAGACCTTGGTACTGTGTCTAGGAAACACTGTAGTCTTTGTCTTTCCCCTACATGGATGAATGCCTACAGTAAAAAATAATTACTAGCTTAAACAGGATAAACATTTAAAAAATATATTTTAAGTTCTCTTGATTTGCCTTTTGTGTTATGAGCTTTTGCAGTTCATATTTCCAACTCTCATGACTTCAGAGAAAAGCTTGAAAACATTTTTTTAAAATGGTAGCTGGGATTCTCACATCATTGCAGGGCTTCTGAAGCTGAGACTTAGAATGAGCCCTGAATATCACAAGACTCATGACAAAACAATTGCTGGCAAGCAATTGAGCCCTTAGTGTGAAGGGTTTCATCTTGACTCTACAGTGCATGACAGATAGTTGGGAATGCAATCCTACCTTCTATTATACCTTAATTATAATTTATGTTGCCATTGAACCTCTCGTTTTATGTGTCTATTACTAAGATTCTGAAGATCCGAATCATCTCTGTGTAGCTTGTAGGGCTTTATAACTGCACAATAGTTTGAAAATTTAGCATCTGTATTGTAACTTTAATCAGACATTTTCACTCTAATTAAAATGACTCATGTGGAATCTGTACTAGTCACTTAACTGTACAGAGGACTTGCAGCAAAACTGGGCATATCTTGTACTCTATCAAGTTTTTTTCATAATGTTCAAGCCCAGGTGGATGCATTATACTAATTAGGATCTATTTGCTGCTATAATCCTGAAGTTACAAAAGATATTTTTTTCTTTCACATGTGTAGCTTACATGTTCTCTTACTTACCACCTCTTTCAAGCATACCTAACTCTTGTGACACTGCACCAGCTATGCTTTTGAGTAGTCATTCATGCCTTCCATTAATATTTTAGGGACACTAGGACAAAAAAGAGCTAAATGATGTAATGAGGAAATGTATTTGATGTCCCAGGTTCAAATCCTAATTAGAATGAAAATGAGTTCAGTGGTTTTATTGTAGTGCCACCAGGAAATTTGTCTGCAACAGACTTGAGAAACTAAATCCTCATGAATAATTAATTTGAATGTCACCTTGGTTTCAGTTTGAGCTGTCCACAAAATATTATGAAGTGTGCGAGTTTATTAATTTTACAGGAGCTGTGTATTTTGTCATTATTTGTCATCGCTTGAACAATTACTTGTGTGATTATCAATATTATGTGCTAATGTTGATTCCCCCCCCCGCAAGTAACATGTCATATAATAAAACAGCCCTACAAACAGTCTTAAACTGTGAAGATATAAAATCAAAATTTGTGCCTGATGGATATTTCTGCGTTTACACTTAAAAATCAAGAAAAATGAAAGATAGACCTAGCAGTGCTTACATGCTCCAGTGTGCTTGGGAAACTGAAAAAGGATCACAAAAAGGATTGAACTGAAATTTGCATCCTGATTGATTTTGCAGAAGATGTCTCTCTACTTTTCACTCTGTTCTAGTCCCCAAATCATGAGAATGTTCCTCATCTGTTTTTATTCAAGAATGGCACTGCAGGGATTTTTCACATGAGAGAGCAATGCTGCTGTTTCCCATTTAAATTACAAAATATTTTGACAGGCTATCCCTTATTTTGTAAGAATCAGATTGTGATTGGCACTTGTACAGATGGACAAATAAATGAGAACCAGGTAAAAATTCTCACCCCTCTTTGTGCAAAGGTGTGCAATTGAATCTGATTGTGTGTAGAGACTGGTCTCTCTGTGTCTCATTTAGAGAAGTGGCTTCTCTGAGATGCAGTCTAGTACAACCTTTTCCTCCTGTGTACTAGAAATGTTCTTCATTGGCCCCAAGAGTCTATATATGGTCATGGTACAGGTGTCAGGATCAGTCAGCTCTGTGATTGTCACACAGACTAACGGTCATGGCTTCCTCTGACTGATTAACCCCACAGCTGGGGTTAATTAATACAAAGTTAATACAAAGTGGCCGATGGCTTTCCTGTCTTTGATTTTACCCACTGAGAACATGTAATGCCAGTTCTTCAAAGCTTAGCACAGCCTTCTCTATTTCACAGTCTCTCTGACTCCTTTTCTAGTACAAATCAAATTGCTGACACAATGAAGTCCTTTATAATTTGGATCCTGAGTATCTGGGAGACTGCCCCTTTCTGTACAATATTCCTCTTGCCCATCCCATTTATATATCAGTGACTTCAGTGAGGTCACTGATTCTTATCAGAGGAAGTGAAGAACTGGGTCCTTTATGTTCCTCTACAAAAGTGGTGGCCAGTCACAACTCCTTGACTTAAATGGGACAAAATGCAGAAATTACATTTTCAGTGGAAGGGCATAAGTCTGGGATTGATGTCTACTCGTGTTTCCCCAATTTACGGCTTTCTAAAAGTTTCATGGAATAGTTATAAGATTCCTGCAGTGACAGAGGTCTTTGTCTGAGATCATGTTTGGGATCAAGGATATGCTATATATAGAGACAGCCTCAGCATCTTGAGATGGGTTTGCTTAGCAAAAATAATTTGCAAGGCCTGTGAAAACATCTTGTTTGAAAATATAGCAGTTTGCTTTGCTGTTTCTTCCACAGTAATACTGCTAAAAAAACCCTCTTAAATTGTTATATTTAGCTGTTCCTTGATAAGAAATGCTGATTGGTAGGTGGCATCTCTGCCTTTTTGGTTGCTCTTAGTTTTAACCAACTCAAGAATTACTTCTTATTGATTAATAACTACTTATTAATTTTAAGCAAGTAGTGACAAGACACATTATCATGTTAAAGGAAATTTGTACCCTAAGGCTCTGGCATATTAGATCTTAAGAGTATATCGGATATTCACAAACACCAATAGATTGTGGCAGAAGGCCATCTCTGTTTCTCCCCAAAAACTCTACTCTGTGACAGTTTGGTTGGTATGGGCCCTACAGAGGGTACACACCTTACCCTATCTCTTTAGGTAACCTGAGTTAGATATGTTTCTGAGGGAGGGGGGAAACCCTTTTCCCTCTGCCTATATGACTGGCATCACATACCTGGGTGAGGGGCTTGGGCTCCCTAGTGAGCTAGAGACTGCCAGTCTTCCCAGGAACCAGTGATGCATTTCAAATTGGTTGGCTGGCAGCCAACAGGTGCTGGCTTCCATTGGACCAGGGAAACGAGGTCATAAGGGCTATATAAGTTAAGGACTGCCCAGGAGGAGGGGCAGTAGCCATGATTAAAACTCAAGGAGAGAAGAGGTGGACCATGTGAAATTTGCTCTGTCTCTCAAAACTCATGATCAAGGAACTTCAGAGGGAATCTCCATCTGCTCCTGGATGATACTTGTGAGTAAGCTACCTGAGATCTAACTAGACATATAGCTTGCAGTAACTCAGATGCATGATCAAAGGCTACCCCAGCCATCCTGTTTGCTCTATGGGATTTCTCTGATACTACTCAACTCTGTACCCTATTCCAAACTTACTCCTTGTAACCAATAAAGTTCTCCTTTGTACCTAGCATGGGAGACTTATTGGGAGTGGGTCCAGATTATGTCTTGGGGTCCCCCTGGTTTAGCTGACTAAGGGACACCCCTACTTCTGACTGAGGGAAGTATCCTAAGTTCTTGAAAGGAGTCAAGTACCCTTGAGGGCTACTAGGCCTGTGTTTCCCAGGGGACACTGTGCCAGGATCAAGCCTATCCCTGGGTGGTGGCTGCAATATCCCCAGGCGAGTGGGTGTGCTCCAGGAAGGGGGTTGGCCAGACGTGAGGCACCCCCAGGGAGGCCATCTATAAACTGAAGCCTGCAAGGTGGTTGGGTGCAGCACAGGAGCACCCCCTACTGGCTCTCCACATAGACTGGATTTATTAGCATGCTAATTCTACCTGAAAATATACAGTTGTGATTGTTGTTGTACTAAACATTAAACTTAGTAATAATGGTAAAATACTTTAAACACGAACTTCTTGAACAAGCAAACTTATTTGTAACTAAACAATTTCAAGAGTGATTGTTGATTTTTAGGGTACTCCTTCTGACACATTTCTTAAAGTGTGATTTCCAAAAAGTACTAGGCACTCACTTTTGAAAATTAGTGAATTGATCCCTTTAGAATCAAGGTATACAAAAATAACTAGTTACTCCTGAAGAATCCTGATCACTATTTTCAGCATGGGCATCCATGAGTTGGTTTCAGTTTTATTGTTGGCTACAAATGTCCAACTTGGGATCCTTAAAATTCTAATTTATTAGGTGCATTGAAACACTGTAATCATAAACCTTGGGGCTGGTCCCCGCACACACACACACATGCACACAGTAGCAGGCTACAGTCAGGTATGCCTATCCTACAAGTGCTGGAGTCTGTCGTCAAGGCTTCTTTCAGCGTGGTGTTATCTTCCAGAAGGGGGTCGCCGACTGGTCCTTCTGGCTGGACAGGTCTGGTTGAGTTGGAGATCAAGAGGGCACCCTGGAGGGTCACTTTTCCCTGCCTTTTATCTGTCCCTGGAAGACTTTGGTGACTCCCCCGTTTTCAGGTTTGCCCAATCCAGGGGTCATTGACCCTCATGGGACTTCCCCCCTCGGTGGCTACTGGACGGCATCTGTCAGCCCCAGGGGTCGTCCGCATGTATGTGCAGGTTTGGGAATCCGCTGATGAATTTTGAATAGGGCTCTGGGAGTGGTCGATGTAGAGATAGTCAGCCCAAAAGTTGGTCCCCTGTGTTGATTAACTCAGGCCAGGGCTTCTAGCCCTTGATCAGTGACGTTTAGAGATTTCCCAGTTGTTACGTTGTCTTCTATTGAGTTCTTCCATTGGCTGATCTGCAGCTTTCAGGTGTTAATTGCTGCCTGCTTCCATGTTACACATTCAATCACTGATTCACTCGCTCTTTCAGGGGCCAGCCTGATACAGAGAAGGGCAGTTTGATTCCTGCCCTGGTTAACATTGTTACTTATGAAACTAAACACATTTAGTTGAAAGTTGAAAGGTAAGGAGTATAAAATATAAGCTACAAATGTAATGCCATGCCACACAAATACATAAAAATACCAAACTACAAGGGGAGATACAAAATGTACACATACAAATTTTAAAACACAATTCCTTATCTTAAAGTGAAAGAGAGAGGAAGGAAGAAAAGGTAGAAAAAGAGAAACGTATCCAAAGAGGGGAGAGCAAATGCAGGCAAGAGGAAAAGGGGGCTTTCTGCTACATTATAACTCGTTCACTTCCTGAGAGAATTTTCTGGCTCGTTTTCATAAAGTGTGATTATGCAACTTATTATAGTGCATAAGGACTTGCAGAGTAAGGTGTGTTGAAGGGCAACTAATAGGCATATCTGAGCACTGCATCAAAGTTAGGTTCTAGATTAAGTACCCCTTCTTAAACAAATCCTCTTCCTTCCTATCTTACCATATTTACTTGAATAGAAGATAGACCTGATTATAAGATGACCCCCCCCAATGATTAGATTCTGTATATGGACAATTTATAAATTTGATACAATTTTCCAGGTATAGAAACTAATGATCTTTGCTCTCTGCTTCCCCACAACTTTTTCCCCTTCCCTCTCCCCTTTCTGTCACACATTGCTTTTCCTGAGCACAAAAGTGAGGAGCAAATTTGAAAACAATAACCTTGAAATTAAACATGACTGTAACAGTTTGCATTTACTGGAAACCCTCACTATTCGCAGGTTCAGCATTCTTGGTTTCAAGTATTTGTGAATGCCAAACCCGCATTTTAAATACACTTTATACACTTAGAGGAGCTCCTTGGGAGCTCCGCGCTTGCTGCTGCTGGGCTCCCACTGCCACTCCATAAATACATTTTTAGGCAGTACCTTGGCATCTGCTTATATATAGTACAAACTCTTCATGATGTTCGTCCAAAGCTCGTGATTTATCACCTAGTTAATCGGGCTGGGTTTTGCCAGAGTCAACAGGATCTTAAGCCACAGTCACTCCAGAGCTCACCACTGCTCAGGATGTATCTGTATTTCAGATACACCCCCACAAAGGATCCATATGCTGATTAGCCCTGCTCATGACTAGAACTGGGTGTTCTTGTCACAAATCCTTTGATGCACCAAAAATGTATATGCAGATGAATCACAGAACATTTTGGTCCAGCTTCACCTCATGGAGGGTAGAGCCATGGAGGAGGTGGGGAGACTGCAGGCAGATAGATGTACTGGGATCCCAGACTGGCTGCAGCAGGAAGGCAGGAGGCTGAAAATGGCCGCATTGGGGTCCATGGAACCCCAGCCCATCTCCTTCCTGTGTGCAACCACCGTGGGCAACGAGCTGGGCTAGGGCTCCACGGACCCCAGTGCAGCCACTCACAGCCTTCTGCCTGCCTGTCACAGCTATTCTAGGACCTCAGTGTAGTTGCCTGCAGACTCCCTGGCTACCTTGGTGGTAGCCTGAAACTGTGGTTTAATTACCATGGTTAAGCTTGGGAAGCCATTAATCTGTATATAATAATGTGTGAATTAATGCCTGCCCCCCAGGCTTAATAAGAGTAATTAACCCACAGTTTGGGGCCATCTGGCAATCTTTGGGGACTGTGGGGGCCCCTCAGTCAATCAGAAGTATGACAGGGGCCCCCACCATGCTCAGGCTGCAAAAATAGCAACTGGCCCCGGGATCTGCCCACAAAATTGGCCAGCCTCCTCCTTGAGCTTGGTAGATCCCTAACTATATGTCTTATTCAGATGGGCTACATTAACATATTCTTGCAGTAGGTTCTTAGCAGCATGTTTGCCCAATGTGGGCCATGTGTTTTACAGTCACGCTCAGTGTTGGCTGCATTTAACCATCTTCATAGCCGGTTTCCATTGCTAGGCATGTGCTCCTTTTGGCAGCAGATTAATGTCAGAAGGTATATTTAATGAGCTTTCCTTGTATACAATTGTAAGACAAGGGTTTTTTTTTGCCCATGTCAACCTGAGGTGGTTATTTTGTATTTGAGTAAATATGGTAATACTCATACACCCATATCTATCTAACCTTCCCTGTTCCTGCAAACAACACAAAATAAAACAAAACTAAAGCTTTAGCGGATGCTCTGAAGGTGTTACACTTTGGGTATTTTGGACCATGTAAAGAAATGACTTTCAGATGTGCTTGAACAAGCCCTTTCCATGGAAATTAGTTGGGTTTCAAGGCTGCATGGCATCTTGGAGACTAACTGGTTCAGAGAAGCATAAGCTTTTATAGACAGCACCTACCTTGTCTGATGTAGCTGTTGCCTACAAAAATTTATGTCTCTGGACAAGTCAGTCTACAATATGCCACACTGCCCTGCTGCCTGGCTTCAGATGAATTTGGCTAGCAGCTACCTCCCTCTACCCATGGAAAATGTAAAATCATAGAAATGTGGGTCTCGAAGGGTCTTCAAATCCACAGGCATAACAGGACAGCTTCATGTTCTGGAGAACAGCTGCGTATGGGACAGAACTGGCTGTTGTGCTGCTGGTTGTGGTTGCATGGCCAGCTGCCAGCTTTAGTGACAACTGTTTTTTCATCCCCCTTTCCCAAATGCAGTGCCTGGGACTACTGCCCCAGAAGCTCCCACTCAGTTACGCTGCTGCTTAATAGCCCAACCACCTGCACTGAGAAAGGGTGAAGTATAAATAGGCCATCTCTGATGGACAATTGCCTAATTTGTTCTTAAAATTTGCAGTGATTTCTGAGCCTCCCAGGGCAGCCCATCCCAGTGTTTCACTATCCATAAAGATTTTCCTGATAGCCAATATTTTCGTTTGCTCTTGGACAAGGAGAACAATTATCCCAGTTGTCTTCATAACAACATTTTACATGTTGGAAAATACTTACTGACATAGCATAAAAATGTTTGCTTTCAGTTTGTGGAGGGAGGCGGAAGAGCCATGAGAGGTGGGGTGGGAGTGGGGCAGGGGCTGGGGCATGTGCTGCCCAACTAGGGAAGGACCGGGTGCAGGAAGGAGCATGGGGAGAGAGGGGTGGCTCCCACCACTACACATGCCCCAGGAATGCATGGGGGGTGCATGACCCCAGTTCTATGTGGGTCAGGGCAGGTGGCTGCTGCTGGCTGGGACTGAGGCTGCACTGGGCTCTTCTTGGTGGGGGGTTGTGCTCGGGGTGAGCAGTGGCAGTCCTGGGAGGGAGTATTGGGGGGGCTACAGTGAATTTTGGGGTGGTTGCAGCTCCCCCACCATTGTCCTCTCCCAGCCCCACTGCCTGTTCTGAGCACAGCCTGGCCAGGCCCCCCCCTAGCTGGGAAGAGCCCAGTGCTGCTCCAGCCCACAGTGGCAGCCTTCTCTGCTCCACATGGATCTGGGGGAGCACAGCCCCCCCTTCCTCCCAGGGTGGGTGTAGTAGAAGGAGGCATACCCTGCCTGAATGAGCCACTTGTGGCTCGGTCCCATGCCCCACCGGCTGTGCAGTGCCTGCCCCTCCCTAGCCTCAGGCTGCCCCAGCCCCATTCTCTCCCTCACTGCTGCTTGTGTGCCCCTCCCTACCCCTGCTGCAGCCTCTAGAAGGTGGAAGCTGGGCTGCCTTGTGGCCCTACAGCTGTCCCATGCTTGGGGGGTGGGGCTAAGCCCCATTATCCCTCCCTTCTCCCACCTATGTCTGCTGCATTAGGGCTGTGATCAATCTAAAGGAAGCAGGAGCTGGCTCAGCTGTAGCTCCTTCCAATCTATCCCCTCCCATCCTGGACACAGGACATTTTCACCCATGCACCTGCTTCCAGGAGAGGCTAGGTTGGGAAGGGCTGCACAGCCTGAGGCAGTTCTTGCCTGCTTTAGGCTGATCACAGTCCTAATGCAGGAAGAGCATGCACACATGCCAGAGTCCTTCCCAGGCTGACTGTGCAGCAGGCACTGGGCAGTCTCATCTGGAGGCAACAGCACCCAATTGTGAAGCACTGAGGTAAACTGAAGCAGCTCTAAAAGTGGTTTGCAAAGTGGTAGAGAGCTGCTCTATTTGAAAAGGTTGAGAACCATTGGTCTAAATATTTGTTACATAGGCAATTGCAAATCCATTGGGTCTAACCATCTCAGCAAATGCTACTTATGAAACATCATAGTGCATTGCTTTTAATAGTATAGGGAGCATAAACACCACTTTGCACAGGCTGGATGTGGCTTTCTCCCACAGTGGGTGCATTTACACATGTACTTTAATGTGCAGTAGTTTATTTTACTGAGCATTACAATGCCACATAAAAAACTTTGTGATTATGTTAATACACAGTAAAATAGCCTACTGTGCTTTAAGTGTCACTTAAAAACCATTCACATTCATTACTGTGCATTAAGGCAGCCTAATGCATAGTACCTTACAATGGCAGTACTAAATTTAAGGCACATTAGAAGAAGTGTCTTAATGCATGTGTAGGCGTGTCCACTGTGTTACAGATCATACTTGTAGCTCCTATATAAAATAGGATCTAGGCCTATATTTTCCAAATAGATGTAGTAATCCCTTCTTTGGTGATCACCTATTCTATTCCTAGAGCATTGGGAGAGTGAAGAAATTAAGAATCAATCAAGGAAAAAGGAAACTAAGCAAACTAATTTTCCAAACATATGAAGTGTTAATTCTCAGTCACTTAACAAACACTTACATTAGTTCTTAAAAGACCAATTAGGGTAGGAGCCTCATTGTGAAGGGACTATGCAAACATGTAGTAAGGGAAGTTCCATGGCTTGGGCAATGGTAATAATTATATATAGCTCTTTTCTAGCATTGGTTCTCCATTGTGATGAAACCAACACATTTTGAAGAGGATGGCAGACTAGCCAATAGTGTACTAGTCATAGTTTCATAGTTGGTAGGGTCAGAAGGGATCTGAGCAGGTCATCAAGTCTAACCCCCTGCCATAGGGAAGAATGTGGGGGTCAAACGACCCCAGCTAGGTGATTAGCTAGTCTCCTTTTGAAGACCCCCAGGGTAGGAGCAAGCACCACTTCTCTTGGAAGTTGGTTCCAGATCCTAGCTGTCCTGACTGTGAAATAGTGCTTCCTGATGTCTAGCCTCTCAGTCAACTAGTGACCATTATTCCTAGTAACTCCTGGTAATGCTCAGGGGAATGGATTCACTCCTGTTCCCTGCTGGTCCCCCTTGGTAAGTTTATAGATGGCCACCAGATCCTCTCTCAGCCTTCTGTCATGGAGGCTGAACAGGTTCAGGTCCTGTAGCCTCTCCTCATAGGGCCTGCCCTGCTGCCCCCTTATCATGTGAGTGGCCCTCCTTTGGACCCTCTCAATGCTGTCCACATGCTTCCTGAAGTGCGGTGCCCAGAACTGGATGCAGTACTTCAACTGTGGCCTGACCAATGTTGCATAGAGGGAGAGAATCACCTCTTTGGGCCTGCTAGTGATGCATCTGTGGACACGTGACAAGGTGTGGTTAGCCTTACTGACTGTGTCCTCACATTGGTGGCCCATGTTCATCTTGGAATCAATAGTGATTCCAAGGTCCTTTTTTGCCTCTGTGCTAATGAGAAAGGAGTTCCTCAGCCTCCCTAGGTGAAGTATCTTGCACTTGTCTGTATTGGAACCCATCCTATTCTCATCTACCCACCCCTGTAACCCATCTAGATCAAGTTGTAGCCTGTCCCTCCCTTCTAGCATGCCCACTTCTCTCCACATCTTAGTGTCATCTGAGGATTTGAACAAGGTGCTTTTTACCCCATCGTCCAAGTCGCCGATGAAGATGTTGAATAGTGCGGGCCCAAGGACCGAGCCCTGGGGAACCTCACTGCCCAAATCTCTCCATGTTGAAAATGACCCGTCCACCACCACTCTCTGGCTGCGGCCTTCTAACCAATTTGCAACCCATTTGACTGTGTAGGCATCGACACCACAGTCGCCTAATTTTTTAATGAGAATGGGGTGAGAGACAGTGTTAAAGGCCTTCCTAAACTCCAGAAAGACTACGTCCACTGCAACACTGGCATCCAAGGATTTGTGACCTGGTTGTAGAAGGCAACCAGGTAGGTCTGACAGGACCTGCCTCTAATGAACCCATGTTGGTTGCCCCTAAGCAAAATTTCCCCTGCTGGCCCCTTGCAGATGTGTTCCTGGATAATTTTCTCAAAGAGCTTCCCCAGGACTGAGGTAAAACTAACAGGCCTATTGTTTCCTGGGTCTTCCTTCCTCCTGTTTTTGAAAATGGGGACCACATTGGCCATTTTCCAATCCTCTGACACCTCTCCAGAGTACCATGAGTGCTTGTAAAGCTGTGCCAGGGGTCCCACAATGACCTCTGCCAATTCCCTCATCACCCTTGGGAGGAAATCATCTGGACCTGCTGGTTTGAACACATGCAATCCCACCAGAAGTTCCCTGACTAGGTCCTCACAGACCCTGGGCCTGGCTGTGCCTTTCTTGGGTCCATCCGGAATCCCAGTGTGGGGGATGTCCCGGTCCCTGCTCAGAAAAATGGAGGCAAAGAATTTGTTAAAGAGGTCAGCTTTATAGTCTGGAGTGACCACCAGATCTCCAAGCGTGTCCTGCAGGGGCCCCACATTACCTGATGCCTTCTTTTTGCTCCCTATATATTTAAAAAAGAACTTCTTGTCATCTTTGATCCGGGTTACTAGTCTCAGCTCTGTCTCTGCCTTAGCCTTCCTAACAGCCCCCCTAATGTCTTTAGCAATGGAGGTATAATCCTTCTCAGTGAAGGCCCCTCCATTGGGTTTATGCCTTCTTTTTTAGCTTTCAGGCATTCCTGAATGCCTTTGATGAGCCATGGGGGCTTTTGAGCACTCTTGCCCCCTTTGATTTGTGTTGGCACTGTCACCTTTTGGGCTCAGGATACTTCTCTGGGATGCTCAGAAATTTGCAGGATTGATTAGGGTGGGAGGGGGGTAAGGCTTTCTTTCAATTGTGATGAAAAGAAAATCAAATTCAACTCCCAGCAGTGCCAGTTTCATTGCAGAAATTTGAACTTGATTTTCCTACTTCCCAGACTGAAGCTCTGGTTACTACTTTATCAGTTTTCAAATATCATGTGCTGAATCATAAGTAGGGCAGGGTGACTGAAGCAGCCACCCCGGGTCCCAACTTTGGGGACTAGGGGGGACCAGAAAAAAATTGCTGTTGCAATTATGCATCATGGCATGGCAGCAACTGGAAACGTTCCCATATGTGGCAGCTGCCCTGAGTTCATGGCCACATCTTTGCACCTGTTTTTTCACACTCTGATTTTTGACCAGCAATTCAGTCCTGGACTTGAGAACTTCCTATCAATGAAAATTTAGTGCAAGAGCATTCCCATAAAAATTTCATGATTCATTTCCTGACAAAAGACTTGTCCACTGAAAATTTCCTTATCAATAATTATCTTCAGTTTATGGTTGGGGAAGCTGAGATGACATGAGCTTCTAAACCAAAACTAGAAATGGTGCTCAAATCTCCTGATTCCCATTTTAGTGCTTCATCTACTAGTGCCCACCAAGGCAATTGTCCTGTGTCCTCCTCTTTAATTGATGTAGCTTCAGTACACTGAGACCTTTACTTTTATTAGATAAAACATGTCAGACCCCGCCACCTAGAATATGTGTAATTGTTTTTATACAGAAAGGCAGGCTGTTACTGTTTATGCATTCCTAATTCCTTTTCCAATCATTCAATGCTGCACCTAGTGAAACTCTTTGCTACAAACAACTGAGGTGATCAATTTGAGCCTTTTTGGTTTTTTTGTGCTTTGTAAATAGACTGGATTTTTTAAATTTGTTTGCTATTCATTATTGATTAAAGGTAGCACAAGAACAAATGTCAATCTCTGTGTGAGCAGTGTTCACAGGGTGCATTTGCTATTTATTATTACTGGTCATTATCACTGAGGTCTATGATTGGTCACTTTAGTAGCCTAGCCTTTTTTTGTTCTTTGGATTGATTAGGGTAAGGAGGGAAGAGAGAGATCATATTGTTGGGCTAAGTATTTGTAGGGAGATATGTTCAGTTGTTTTTCAGAAGTAGGTTATTAAAATCAAGAACCTTGTAAGGAATAATTTGAATTACCAATGATCTTCAACTGGAGCGGTGGATCCAAACTCGCAGATATGAGTGACCGGTGCCTCCTGAACCTGGGGGGGCACCCAGAGAAGCCACTGACCTTGTCAGGGATGGCATCAGCCCTACCAACAGCACCAGTGTTGGCCGTTTGGGAGGACACTTGGCTCATGAACCCCTATCAGTCGCCTATGCTCCCAGATACTCTGACAAATCTGTAGGTATAATGAGTTTATTGTACCACCAACCTGAGCAGCCAGCCTCTGATTTAGATTGGGGGCCTGGCATCCACACTTCTGTTCACTTCTGCATGCATTTTGGCCTTGGATTGTGATAATGACTTGGTGAAGAAACAGGAAATAAGATAGGATACAAACAGTAGAGTGTGGGCATGATAGAGTGTGAGGATGTGACCAGGGAGAGAGGAGGAAAGTGAGAAGAAAAATAAAGGAAAGAATGAGAAAAAGGGGTTAAGGAGAGGAAAACAGAAAGTCTGAGGAAGGAATGGGAAACAATTTTTTAGCCCCTGCCAATTCTTTCTCTGCAACTTGTACCCACCCTCATTATTTAAAGCTTTTCTTGCATATTTTTAGACCATTTAAGTGGGTGGCTATGGCTTCAGGCTTCTTAATTTTTCAGAAGCCGATTCCTGTTTCAAAGTGTGACATGCCAAAATAAATATCATACTTCCTGTCCTGTTTCTTTTTCAATAAGCATGTAAATAAAATGGAAGAACAGTTAATTGAGTTTGTTTGCATAAAAAGAACTGGATAATTTTTCAATTTAGTTTGAATGCTCTTTGCTCTGATAGGCACTATTATGCTCTAAACATACTGACCTCTTCATTTTGATGCAAACAAATTGATTTAAAAAACATCCAAACCCGCTTTGTCTTTGACATAGCAAAATGCTGTCTATTGTATTAAGTATTTTGTTTTTGAAATTATGCAAATGGAAATCATGGAAACGGTTAATTAACTCTGTTTTGGGAGACTTATCAATATCCTGGTGCTATTGTATAACTATCCAGGCTAAGTTTAAATAGTGTTGAACTTGCCTATGTTAAACATCTGCTTTTCAATGATAAAAATCATGAATTTACAGAAATGGTGCTGGCAAGGTCTGCTTGCAATAAGACTGCAAAATCTGACAGTATTCTAGCTTTCCAAATCAATTAGTTTCTGATGCTGAAATTTTCAATGTCCAAAAGTCAGCTGCAAAGTTAGAAGAGCTGTGGTTATGGAGATAATGTTTGTTTCTGGAGTTGATGTAATTTCTAAATGCTGGCTAATTAGTTTCAGAGGAAGGAGTTAACAAGATCTACTCAAGAAATTGCTAGCAACTCCATGAGCATAATGAACTGAGAAACAGGCTGCTTTGTAACACTGATGTGACCTAGGTGATAGATCCACAGGCAGAAGAAAGTTTGAATGGTGGTGGGTAGTTAAGAGGTTATAGAGATTTATAATACCTTTAACACTGTTTACTAAACTTTTGATACCTAAGACACTTTTTTAATATATATTTTCAAAACATATAGTGCATTCCCTTGCCAGAGGAAATCATATCAGTGCTCAGAGGTACAGTTAAAAAAGGAACAGCAAATTCATTTTTCTTTAAACAAAGGATTAGTCTCTATATCAGTGGTTATTCAACTGTTTTAGCCTCAAAGCATCTTTTTTCTGAATTTCGTGGCATCCTAATGGAAAATCACTGAACTGGATCTAAATTCAAAAAAGATATGGAAGGGGACAATCACTGATCTAACTGGTGCTATTTAAGGGTGGCAGGGGCAGGATCTCACCCTGCTACGCCCTGTTCTTTCCACTGGCTACACACTGCTTCTTGGGATGTCTGAGAAGGAAGGCTACAAACACTGCTTGCCTCCTATCATTCAGAGAAGAAATCTACCTGTGTTTCATATCATCCATCCATAAAATTGGGGTATACCCATATATCTCAACTCTGTGGACATCATAAGGCCTTGGATCACATGACCTAAACATAGTGGGCTTGATACTTACATTCTCTGCTTTTCACTTTTTGAAACCCATCTGAAATGACATGGTGAGGATACCCTTACCATAAGGTAAGTCTCTAGTGGTATTGTGCTACTACCGAGAGAGAGAGAGAGAAAGAGAATGATTGGAGTGCCCCCCTGCCTTTGTGATTTCCGATGGACAGAAATACCCTTTGGGGATCTCAGTAGACTGTTGCAAGTTATATCAGGGGATGGGCAGGACCTCTGCCAGTCTGTGGCTCAAAACTGCACATATATGATGGCTATGAGGGCAACTCTTTGTACCCTCTCCCTATAAACAAGTTGAATGTATCTCATTGCGAGATGATTGAATGCTGGACGTATAAAGTATAATTACTGGAGACAGTTTTGTCTGAGAGCTTTTGCATTTTATTTCTAGCTGAGTTTAGTTGGGCCTTACTCCTCTATGCAATTTCTTGCTATAAAAGGAAATAATCTGTGGATTAAATATGGCATATTGGCCAATTGCCATCATGCCAAGTAAAGAGTGACTAATTAAAAAGGTGAAGGGTGGCAAGAAAATGCACTGATTTGTTCTTGAAAGGAGAACTGAGTTGCTTCTAGCTTTGAAGCTTGAGCCCTCCCCAAATCTGACATTTCTGGTTCAATTTTCTGCTGATAATTCTGAGTCACTATGAATGGTTCTCTGCTCTAAATGTTTTCAATCAAGGAAGATATCTTGACTGAGGGAAAAAAACCTGAATGTCAGTTGAAAAAAAAAAAAAAGAAGAAAGAGCCAAACTCCCATATCAGTTATCATAAGCAACAGTTAGAAAAGAAATCCAAGCATTTGAAATGATGCTTTTTAAAGCCTAGAATTCAAACTTTGAAGCCTAGATCCTTAACAAATGTCAATGTGTGGACACTTTAGCAGTTTGGTGCAGCCATACTGGCTTGGGGGCACTTTCTGTACTGTTGTAATTCTGAAAATGAAAGTGTAGCCATTCTAGAGATTTCAGAATATTTCTTGCTGAACACTGGAAATTCATTAACTATGTTCTTTACAGTTTAACTAATGTTTACATTTATGTAAAAATGAGTTGGGCTGGCCATTTGCAGTGGATGGTATTATTCAGCCTGAGAGGGGAAAGTGAATTTCCAGTATTCTTAAGTCTTTTTTGCCTCTAGCAGCTAAATCTAAACCACTGTATTGTGCACACAAGAGGCTGAAGCACAAAAGAATGCAGAGGCAATCATGAAAAATATGCAATAGAAAGTAATTATTTTAAATATTAAAATGTAATCTAGCAATAGAGCTCAGGTTACTGTCAGTATTTACAAACAGCTTAATGTGATATAAAATGGCTCTCCTTAGCTATTTTTCAATACTAAACAAAAATTACTAGTTTTTGAAACTACCTCATTATAAAGTACTCATCTTGGTTCAGAGCATGTCAGCTCCTTGAAGACCCACACGCAGCTTTTTGTTTGGAGTTATGAGGATGTTTTAGTGGTTCATAGGATGCTTGATAAAACTGCCTCCATCTTCCATTTAAAGCTCATAGAATCTTTTTTTTGCTTTCTATGTACCATTTCCATAAGATTTTGCATGACAGCCAGCATGGCTTCATCATAGGCAGCTCTTGCCTCACCAACCTCATCTTCTTCTATGACCAGGTAACTCACCATCTGGACATGAGAGAGCAGATTGACATTGTACACCTAGACTTCCAAAAGGCCTTTGATCTAGAATCCCACAATGTCCTCACTAGAAAATTGGAGGGTTGTGGGCTTAGCTCTGAGACAGTCAGGTGGGTGAGAAACTGGCTGCAGGATAGGACCCAGACAGTCATAGTGTCATCTGTGTTATCCTGGTGAGAAGTGGGCAGTGGTGTCCTGCAGGGGTTGGTGCTCGGTCCAGTACTTTTCAACATCTTTATTAACAATTTGGATGTAGGGGTGAAGAGCTCACTGGCCAAGTTCTCAGACAATACCAAGTTATGGGGAATCGTGATCACGCTTGAAAATAGGCTACAGATACAGGTGGACCTAGACAGACTAGCAAGTTGGGCGGATCAGAATCTCATGAAGTTCAACGTCAAGAAATGTAAAGTGCTCCACCTCAGAATGAGCAACCCCCAGCACACCTACTGGTTTGGCAGCACCAAACTAACTAGCACCATGAATGAAAGGGACCTGGGGGTAATAATAGACCACAGTATGAATATGAGCTGGCAGTGTGATGCTGTAACCAGCAGGGCAAATAATACTCTGGCGGGAATCAATTGATGGATCTCTGGCAAAGCCAAGGAGGTGATCCTTCCGCTCTACTCAGCACTGGTGACACTGCAGCTGGAATACTGTGTTCATTTCTGGGCACCACACTTTTACAAGGACAAGCTTGAGAGTCCAAAGAAGAGCCACCTGTATGATCATAGTCTTACATGGCAAACCATATGAGGAAAGGCTGAGGGATCTGGGATACTTTAGCCTGAAGAAAAGAAGGCTGAGAGGGGACCTGGTAGCAGCTTACTGCTGCACTAGGGGAGTATATCAAGGGCTCACTGAGCAACTGTTCACCAGGGCACCCTTGGGGAAAACAAAGAGTAGTGGCCAAAAATTCCTAGAAGACTAATTCAGGCTCAACATTAGAAAAAAATTTTTCACAGTCAAGGTGTCTAGTCTTGAATAAGCTCCCTCCAGAGATGGTACAATCACCTACCCTGGAAATCTTCCAGAGGAGACTAGATAGTCATCTTGCTGGGATCACTAGACCCCCAGCTATTTTTCCTGCTTGGTGCAGAGGGCTGGACCCAATGATCTTCTGAGGTCCCTTCTGGCCTCACAATCTATGAATCAATCTATAAGTCCCTTTGAATAATTCAGCCCTTGTCCTAGTATTGGTAGCTAAGCCTGTCTCTCTAATTCTGGGTCAGATCTAAAACCAGAAGAAGCCAGATTCTTATTTGGATGCATCTGAAATAATGAGAGGATGGTCATTCCCATGAAATGCAGCCCAGGCTCCCAGCTATCCTATGGCAATAACTGGACAATTTTTCCTCAATTATTAGAACAAAAGCTTGTGAAAAACTCAGAAGACTTTTAGTTCTTTCAGACTCCAGTTGATTCTGTCCTTGATTTATCCTAATAAATATAGTGTACATTGGGTAAAGACCTAAATACTATCATCTTAGTTCATCTCTCATTAATATAATTAGTTTTCAAAACAAAATAACTTGGGGGCAGATTTTACCATCTTTATTCATAGTTAATAATATAAGACTGCATATAACCATGCTGGTTTGAATATGGTAGTGTAAAGTATCAGTATGTAAAAGGATGGCTAAACCTGTTACTTACATGGGGTAGGTAAAATCACACAAATTCCTTAGGTCTTTGTATGTACACAGAATAAGTCCTTCCTGCCCACAAAGCAAGTCTCATGCCCAGGGCTGTCCCTATGTGGGGGCAATTGACCGCCCCAGGCCCCATGCTTTGGGGGGCCCCACAGAGCTGTGGCAACTCTGTGCCGCCGCTGCTTGTTTTGCATCCAGCTGTTCACTATCCCCGCCCCCCACTGCCGGTGCTGCTGCTGCTGCTGGTGGTGGCAGGATCTTTGGGGCTGGACATGTGAGCTCGGAGCAGGGGCAAAGCCCCACATTGGCAGATTTGGCCTGGCCCCACACCCTGCTCTGGTTGGCTCTGATCATGCCTTTCTGTTAATGAGAATCAAGAGCAGCCAATGGTCTTGAATGTAGTGCACAGATATTTTAAAAGTAGCTTCTACTTTTACCAAGTTGTTAGTTTGAATCTTTAAATCCAAATGTAAAGTTCATACATTTTGTTTTAATTAGGCTGCTCTTGTTTAGATTCTGTGTTGAACGCTCATTAGTTTTATGAAATTGTATAATTTTCATAGTATGTATAGGGTTCTTAGCAAACTCAAATTTAATTTTTTTTTCAGATTCAATACTTGCTTTGGAATTCCTCCCAGATTTTTGTGGTTTTATGATCTCATTTCCTTGATTTATTTTTCTCTCCTCTGCTCAGTGTGAAAGACAGAAGCAAGAACGGAAGCTAACAGCTAGTGATAAAGGGCAGAATAATTAAGTCAACTACGTGCAGCAATGTCAAATATATGGATAACAAGCTGAAAAAAATCAGACTAAAAGACCATTTTCTTTTAATCACTTTTCTTGTTATGCATTATTTTTAACAAGAGGGCATAAAACAATTGCAGGAAAGAGTGGATTTTCTTAAAAAATAACAAATCTTTAAAAAAGCATTATAAAACATTTTCTAAAATATAAAGTAGCAGCACACATTTCAGTGGAACACACCAAGGTGAAATCCTGAATTGTATTGATTCTTAGCCATGTAGAAAAGGCAGTGTCATGAAAGGGAAGCTTCTGTTAGAGAGATGCTGATAAGAAATTCAGTGTACTGTTCTGTCCTGCCATGAATTTTAAATATCTGCAAAACCTATTTAAATGACACTGTATCTGAGCAATTAACAGTACCTGCTACATAATGCATGATTCTTGGCTGCTAATAGTAAGAATCAATTGCAGTGTTCCATTAGTGATTTTCAATTTGCTGCTAAGCTTTGCAATTGATTGGTATTATTTGAGTTAATCTCCAAAGCAGGGAGGGAAGAAAAAGCAATGTTCCCAACCTTAAAGAAAACCTTTTACAAGAGAAAAGGATGCTGAGCAGCCAGAAGGAGACTCATGAGAGAACGGAGAGATAGAATCTGTTTTTTATTTTCAGTACCTGGTATATAGTGGAAAGGTAGTTTAGCCATTTGTTGGTAGGATAATAAATTGCATTTTTCCATTCAGTTTCTTCTATAATTTTGGAAGAAAAGCTAGTGCTAGGTCTAACATTAAATGATTAGAAACTTTTCTCCATTCAAGGGAAACTATGGTGACTTATGCAACTGTAAGGGAAAGTAAGATCAATCCCACTGATCTCAGGGGGTGGACAAAAGTGACAATTTTCACCCAATCTGGCCCTGAAAATGCTATGCAACCATGACCTAACAGATGTTCATGGCTGCAGAGCACTTTAAAAGGGCCCAATCCCATGACAATCTGAACCTCATTACATAAAGGTTCAGATGCAGGTCCTCCAAAGCAGAGTGCACATATTAACTTGCACCTGCATGTGGTGTGTCAGGAGTATGGGTGGTTTGACGAATTCCAGCCTGGCTTTGCTCCTGGTGCTGTTTTTAGAATGGGAGGGTGAGAAGGGAGCAGAGGGAGCTCCTTCTGGGGGTTGTCTAGATGGCACTGGCAGGTGGGTGAGTGGATTGGAGCTTCCTGGGGGGTGGTGGGGCTCCAATCCAGCAAGCTGGCCCACTCCAGTGCAGACTGAGGAAACCCCAGAATGGACTTCCTCCCTTGCCTTCTCCCCCTCCCATCCTGAGACAGCACTGAGAGCTGCAGGGATAGGGGACAGAGCTAGGGGAAGAGGCAGAGGCTGAAGAGATGCAGCCTCTCTCCCTGGATTAGCTCCAAATTGAAGCTTGGTTCCCCACCTTCCTGACCTAACAGCTAATTTCTGTTGGATCAGGAGGATCAGTTTAACTCACGCCACTTTCTGTGAAGTGCCATCTGTTAGATCAGAGAGCTGCACTTCTGTCTGCACCCTCAGAAATCAGTTACTTATGGTGTAGTACTATGGAGCAGATAAAATTTGGTGTCATAGGCAGGTAGAGGAGGTGCAACATGGATGTATGAGAAATGAAACAAAAACCCTTTCATTGCTGGTAAAAGAAGGTAGAAAGGGAGTGATTTCATCAGGTGCAAAACAGATTTGATGAGGAAATTGCTGCTCAGCATTGGTAGCAGTCCTACCCTGAAAAGAGTTGCATCTTTTTTTCATGGGGCTGTTCACAAACTGATGCTTTGATCTTGCAGTCTGATCTCTGCGTCAGTGGTCTCTTCCATCAATACAGAACATCAGTGAAGTCAGCAGGGCTTTCTGAAGACACAAATATTTCCTTGGATAGATCTGATTACAAGTCTGGAACTCAAACTTGGTATAAGGGTGACAGATATAGATCTAAAGTAAATAAGGTAGAATATTCCTACTAAATTATGTTGTATTTTCTACTGTGTAAAAGTCTAAGAGATTTTTTTTTCAAGTAGGAACTTGAGCATCTGCCTCTCTTGTGTCTCTACCAACCTAAAAACTCTTGTGCCAATGATTTTGACTATTTGTATTGAAAAAAAGTTATGCAACTTGGCAAGACAAACACAAATCTGCAAAAATAGTTGAAATTCAACATATTATAGAGATGTTAAGTTTGTCAAATTAATATAGTTCACTTGAATTGTGTGTAGGACTAGGAGATGTTTGAAATGCTAACATCTTTATAGCACTTAGAGCTTTTAGGTCTGTAAGCTGAAACATGCAAAATAACATGTAACCAAAAGTTGTTCACTTAAAAAATAATCCTAATATCCTTTAATATCCACAGTGCTCTTATAAAATAAACAAGTAGATAGAGAGCATTTATTTTAATGCAGACATATTATAACTAATACAAGATTACAGTTAAATGACCTAAAGTAAATAGAAAGAGAAGGGTAGAGGTACAGAAGATCATTTTAATATCAATATATCAATAATTTAAGAGGGAGGTCTTTCTGATAAAGAGAAACAAATACAATAAAATCAAAATAATATTTTACTAAAGATAAAAGGACTATTGCAGAGAAGAAAAATAACTCGTACTGAATATGTTTAATTTATGCTGGGTATCAAATCTCTGTCTGTTCAATATCTGATTTTTATCTGTCACAAAATCTGATTTAATCACAATATAATGTCCGGTTTTATTTTTAAAGACATTATTTATAGATTAGATGATAAGTGATTATTAAGCCAAGCACTGCTTACTACTGGCATGCCCGCTGCTGACTAGTGATGTTGCTTAGCGACTGTGCACCACAAAGCATTGTCTTGGAGTGGCTTGCAATGAGAGATGATACAATTTATAAAATGGGACCAAAAAAGATATACATTGGGAATCAGAAACCATCTCCTCATTCTTTCCTTAAGATAATATTCTCTTTTTAAATAGACTTTAAAAAAAATTATAGATGGCTACTCATGCATAGAATATACTTCTTTGTTCCAAACGTGCTTTTTCTACACGTGACAGATTCTGTAGGTGGTAGAAATGTACTGCATAGAATTTTGAACCTGTATAGACTCCATGGGATATATTTTCAACTTGTCTTCGTATCTATTCTCAGAATATTTAAAAACATTTGTCAAGGCAAAATCCCATAATCAAAGGGCCTGTCGTGACTGCATATTAAGATGGTTAGTTTTGTGGATTAAGTTTAGCATTTACCAGGAAAGTCACATTTTTATGTTTTGAGGGTGAGTTTTTGCCTGGTGTTTTTCTAAATGCTTCTATTTACATGTAGGTGTGGATCATCAGAACAAGGAACAGTCTGGGAGATTGCCTCTCACCTTATTGTTCAACACAGCTGGGAAATGCTTATTGTTGATACTTAAGTACCACTGCTTGGCACAGTTCATCGTTGTTATAATTTATGCCTGTGCAGAATGTTTGTAGCATGGCAACATACCACAGACAGAATGCAGAGGTACAAATTATAGTTGGGGCACAGTGGTAGAGCAGTCAAGACTTTTTGCTATGGCTCCAGAGGTGTGAGTTCAAGCCCTGTCCCTAGTTGATCCATCTGTACCTAGCTATTTGGGCTGAGGAGTCAAAGGTAGCTAAATGTGATGTTAGCTGTATTGCTCATTTGTGTGCTGTTGGTGCTGAAAGAAGCTGGTGTGCCGTAACCGCATTAACACAGTAGTCTGTTAGAGTTGGAAGGACCTTTGATTTGACTTTCAAAAATTGCACAGTAAGTTGGAAGGCAATGTTGAATTGGGTCCCTCATGTATATTTTCTCACTATCTTAAGCTCAGAAGAAAGGCTAGTGAATTGCAGTCCCTGTGGACAGCAGTACAATTTTGCCTCATACTTGTGTCTGTAACCAAGACATTATCTTCAACTTGGAGTTCTTCCCTACCCCCAGGTCCTCACATACAAACTCTGTAAATCTCCACTATACAGCCTTACCTATCCAATCACAGATCTAAAACTCTTTTCCATTCTTTCATCAGTTTACACCTCAATTGGTGCAACATCTTTTTCTGGTCTTGACAAATGCGACCTTGCCTGCCCATACCCATTCAGAATAAAGCTGAAAAGATCATTCTCTCATCCCATTTTTTTGACCAAGTTACCCTACCATTTGTCCCACCAGTTTTTCCACCTTTCCTGTTCTATCAGAGCTCCTTATTTCAAGTCTAACACTTTTTATGGCCACTTTACTCAGTACCTCTCAGTCACTCTTGAAATAGTGACTCTCACTGGCAATGGCTTAGTGTGCCAAACTTCATTGCTACTTGTTCAGTTTTCACTCTGCTTTCCTTCTGATGCTTCTCATATTTGTAGAACCACTTTGTAAACAACCACAAGCTTATCTTATTATCCTCCTTTAAACCTGACCATTATTATGATGTTTGCCAACACCTTGATAGTGTTTTGGCCACTCATATGTCTGCCTGTCAGACTGAACAGAGCTGTCTACCAGGTTCTTTGTACTGCTCCTGCTGTCCATTTGCTGCTTTCTGTCTCAAATTTAGCTTGCAAGTACCTTGAGATGGGAACCATCTTTTTTTCATGCTTATATAATGCCTAACCCAGTGAGGTCTTGATCCAGGCAGGACCAGGCTTCTGAGTTGATCTGGTAATCCTATTACTGATAATTCTGGTTTCTAAAATCCTCATGTTTGGATGCTTATATGCAGCCTATCTCAACATTATGGCCTTTTAATTTCTGGTTTGTGATGAGTCACCTCTGCAGAAGTAAAACAGCTTTCAGAAATGAAATGATATGACTTGGTGACAGTCCAGATATATACTGGTGGTGACTGCAAGTATTTGTAAATCCCAAAGGTAGCTCAAATTTATTTTACTGAGTGAGGCTTCGTTTTAGGTTATTGCACTGAATTTTTTTCTGTTGGACACTAGTGTTTCTATTGCTGTATTCTTAATGTTGGGTCAATGATTATAATGAAAAAAATTAACCATATAACATTGGTTCTGTGATGATCATTTTCTAACGTTTATTTAAGTGAACATAACTGTAGAACAGTGATTACTAATCAGTGGCTCTCAATCCACGATAGATCTCATAGCCTCTTGGAGTTGATCCAAGGCTAGAGTGGGGAGCTGAGCGACAGCATGCATGCATGCACATACCCCAGTCCAGCAGGTCAGTCTGTGGGGGAGGGAAGGGGTAGGGGATATATTGAGGCCCCTGCAGTGAGCAGGGCAGGAGCAGAGGTAAATTGAGTCCCCCAGCTCGGTGGGACTTACCTGCTGGGGAGGTGTGCCGCCAAATAATTTTTTCTCTCTCTCCCTCGATCTGCACCCCCTTCCTTCCCCAAAGACTAACCTGCTGGGGGGGAGAGCTGGGGCGGCGGTGTGATAAAGAAAAGGTGACCAAACGTCAGTATGATAGATAAAAAATGACCAAACACCAGTCCCATGTAAAAAGTGTGAGAGTTACGATCACAGTGTTAATGAGTCGTGTGGCTGCACGGCCAGCAGTCAGTCTCCTGACTGAAAGTCAGCTGACACACAGGGCACATTCTGATTGGCTCTGTAGCTTATAAAAGGGGAGAAATTTCTGGAACCAGCATGGGACCCACACAACATCCTTCGATGTACAAAGAGCTCTTGAGTTCCCTGTGGTTTTAGTTTTTGGAGTTGTTGTAAGGGGAACTGCTGGCGCGGAATTGTAAACAGAGCATTTATGTGCTCCCTGGTGTAACTCTTACGGAAGGCGCCTACATTGGGTACATCAACGCGAGTCCCTGTACTTCAGCTTTGTAAGTAAAGCATTTATTTGTCATATGGTCTTTTGGATTTTCTTGAACGGGAGAAGTAGAAGAAAAAGGAAACAAGTCTCCATAACCCTTTCATCCCCAGCCTGTTCAGATCTAGGGGTTAATCACCGCCCCCCCATGTCTTACCACAGGTGGTAGCAATACATGGTAGATCTTGGGTTGTTTTCAAATGCCAAAGGTGACCTCCTACTTAAAAGGGTTGGAGACCATTGCTATAGAGTGTTTGAATATGATTACAGGGTCAGAATCTATGGAAATATTTACTCCTGAGCTGTTTATTATGTCTTTTTCTGGATCATGTTTCCTATATAAGACCAGTGAGTTTTTGTTTGTTTCGTATAATAATAAATCTCATATAGCTTTCCCCCTCTTAGAATTAGTGTTTTAATTTCCTTCATTTTGCTGTGTGTGATATTCTCCTTGGGCTGGCCTAGGGATACAGAAAACGAACAGTTTCCCAATTTTATTTCTTGAGAGATTCCGTAGAACCTCCAGTGAAAGTTAGGAGGAACATTCGCCAAAGGACGAAGGCACCTACAGCATAACTTATCCAGAATTCAGGTGCCTTAGACCAAAATTGTGATCCAAAGACCCCTTCTTTGTTGCTACCAAAACCCAGATGCTTTAGTGTAAGGGTTTATACCCACCAGACATTTCCCTTTAGACTTAAAACTGTAACCCTGGCAGTGGTGCTACCTGCAGCCATGTCTAAATTTGTGGGATCCTGGGGTACCGATAGGTCTTGGGCAACTCCCACTCCACCTACAGTCTGGGAGCCACCACTCAGTGAAGTACTCTTTTGTGGTTCTCCCCACATCAGACCACAAACTAAATGACTATTTACAATAATTTATTATTTACAGTAGTAACTGAGAAATTAACAGATTCAACATTGCATAGATAACAAACACAATATTTTCAATGAGCTTGATAATAATCTATTCCAGCAAAAAAAGCAAATACTTATTGTACAGCAGAAGCAATTATGTTATCAAAGTTAGCAGTCAGGCAACTTTAAAACGGGTATATACACCTAATAAGCCAGATCCCCACAGAATCACTCTGCCTGCAACAAAACAATCAACTGTGAAATTATTGCAGTTGAGCACCCACGGAGCTGTGCGCACTGCCTCAGAAGAGGTGTTGCAATGTTGTTATCCAGACAGAAGAAGGAGTCAGAAGCTTTGCCACAGCTGCTCCTGAGACCGGGGTCTCTTCCTTTTCCAGTCTCTCCTGGATACCTGCAAACTATCACACCTGCTCCAGATGCTTCCCTAAGGCAGCTCCCCTGTGTTTGCCACCTGGAGTGCCCCTTCTCTGCTGTGCTTTATTGAGCTCTCTGCTGGAGTTCCTGCAAAGCCAAGATTCCCTGCTACTTTCTCTAGCTCTCCCAGAGAACCTTTACTAGCAAACCTTTTTCCCTTCCCATGAGTCTCTGCACCCAGAGAAATTAAGAGTTTGCAGAAGTTCTTCTCCTTTAGTAAAGGATACCAGGCGATCCTGGGTACTTAGTGGCTTATGGCTCTTCTGCCTTCAGTAGCAGCTCACTCAGCAACAATTCTTCTGCCAGTAGTCCTCTCACAAGTAATTGTCCTGGTAGCAACTCCCCTCAGAGGAGAGCTTCTTCCTGCAGCCCTCAGCTACTCTCTCTTAGCCATCTCAGCAGCCATTCTCTTCATTCTTGGGCTTCTTGCCCCAGAGTTCTAGCTGTTCAATCGTGTCCATGCATCCTGCAGGCTTGAGCTCCAAATTGTTTATCTCAGCTGCTATGTCTGTGTGCACAGCCTTTTGCAAATCCACATCCCAGGGTGGATTTGCAAAAGGCAAATCCTTGATTGGGTTTGCAAGCCCTAAGCAAACCCTTCAGCACCTTTACAAAACAATAGAATCATAGAGAAGTAGGGCTGGAAGGGACCTCCGGAGGTCATCTAGTTCAATCCCCTGCCTGAGGCAGGATCATCCCTACCTAAACCACTGTATAAAAATACAGAATCTAACTTAGTAAAACTACCATCAACCCTGACACAACACAGGGCATAACACCCTAACCTCCAACAGGTAAAGCAAGAGAATGATAGCAGTCAATATTCTGCTTCAATAAAAGGTTGTTAATATATGCTCAAGAGATCGCAGGAAGAGGGCCATGCCCTCTGCTACAGAGGAAGGTAACCACAGTCGTTACCAATATAAGCATGGGGTAAAGTTCCTTCCTTACCTGGATACGGTTATTGGTCTGATCCTGTTCAGAGGTGCAAGAGCCTCTAGCTAGGAACTTCAGTCTTTAAGTCCCAGCTGGAGCCCTGGCACACCCCAGTCTAGAGCCCCATCATTGGCTGCAGCTAAAACCCAGTGATTCTGAGGGAGTGTTAAAAAACACCCCAATGTAGCAGAAAGTGGGGGGAGAGAGAGAGAAAGGAAGAGGTGGGGGCCACCTAGCAAAAAGTTCCTGTCTCAGAACTGTCAAAGCTAAGAACCGTTCCAGTTTGAGCGGCTTAGTACCTAGCTCCTGCCTAACTTTGATTGGGATCCAGAAACAATTGGCATTTATACACATACTTTTTTTTCGATTGACACGCTGGAGATCCACCACTTTGGAGCAGACTCGATTAATTGAATATGCTCCATGTGCGAGTGTGATGGAGCAGCTTTAGTACTCCATCACTTTAAGGTTTGGAGCAGACAGCCACCAGGTGGCTGATTGTGGTGGCCATTTTCAAACTTAGGCCAGAAAGGCAGCAGCCTGGGCTGAGCAGCCAAGGAGACAACATCAAACTGAGTTGCTCCTGGAAAACTTGGAGGTAAGGGTGAGGCTATGGGGAGGGAGGAGGCCTCATTGGTCCTGGACGTGACCTGAAACTGCACCCTGCCAGGGAAGGGTGGCCTGGGTGGAGCTGCCTGTTACGGGGTAGTTCCCAAGACATGCCAGGCTAGTTACCTCCCCAGTGAAAGACGAGGAGGGACACCTAAAAACCCCAGTCCCCACATCCCTGGTGGGTTCAATCTGACAGGGGAAGCCCAGGCTCATGGGAATCCTGAAGCAGGGCCCAGGTCAGGAGAGGGACCTGGAGTAGCACCCAGGCTCTTTGTAAGTCTTGTGGTCGCAGAGACCCTGAGAGGAGGCCAGACACAGTTGTCGTCACCTGAGCCTCACAGGGTGTAAAGCCCCAGGGTTAGGGGGACAGACATGGCTGCAGCCACCTGAGCCCCACAGGGTGGAAGACCCCAGAAGAGCCCCAGTGAGGGGGAACTGAGGGCTGGGAGCCCAGTATGTGGGGCCAGGGGCTCAATGTGTGTTTGTATATGTTTGTCTATCTAAAGGAAGAACCCAGTGCAAACTACTAGAGGAAACTTCTGTGAGGCATGGGACACATAAGGGGTGGTTGGAGCATGTAAACATTGCCCCATTACAAGTGGGGCACTCGAAGGGCAGCCTCTTGCCTATTTAACATCTTGATTATTTAACAACAAGGCGTGGCAGGACAGTAAGCTGGGCAGTTTGCCCAAAGGCAGGGGTGGCCCCACACTAGTGCCGGGCCTGGAAGTCACCCTAGTCACAGTGAGCTGAGGTGAAGTGCACTTCACTGCATGCAGTTGTATAAGAGGTGAAATGTGCCTCAGTGTGCAGAAGGTGGTGGCGGTGGGCTTTTGAACTAAAGCACATCTGAGGTGTTTTTGTTCAAAAGTGTGCTGATGCCATTTTTTTACCACTGATGTACACTTCACCACTTATACAACTGCATGTGTTGCAGTGCTGGGCACTTTAATGAACACACATATAAAAATGCCCTAGATGGTTCCTTATGTAAATCCCTTGATCTGATAGGTGTGTTCCAACACACTGATACACTATCAGTGTCAGACCCCCCCATGCACTTATGTGACAAATTATAAATTTGTTGTAATATTTCTTATTTAAATATGTTCATGATATAATAATGTTGCATGCCTCAGTTTCCCTAACTAGATTGTATACAGTTCAAAAATTCACAGTTTGGAAAAAGAACCTGTAGGAGTTCTTGGTTAGTGGGGTTTGAGCCATCAAGAGACAAGTGGGCTGACTTGCATATGAAGACCCAGCATAGCATCAAGTGGGCTCTAGTCTCAGTGCCTGAAGACATTTCCTGCTGTTTCTGGTGCCAAGAAAGATCTTGAAAAACAGATGCCCAGAGACAAGGAGAAAATGAGAGAGAGGCACAAGAAGAGTTGGAGCGTGAGAGGCTTGAGGGAAAACAGCTGGGGGTGTTTATCCTGTCAAGGATTGCTTGGGCTTTGAGGCAGAAGGACTCCATCTGTTGCATTACTGTGGACCAATAAGAGTTGTTTTGTTTTAAAAAGAGCTGACTTCTTCACTGCATTGTCTTTGTGTATACTCTGTGTCATTGAAAAGGTAAAAACCTTCTTCAGGAGCTGAATCAGAAGGCAGATCTCTGAAGAAGGACCTTGGATTACCATGAGGAAGAGGTTGTGGGGTAGGGACTGAAAGGCTGGGTATTGGAGTCCTACGATGCAGGGGGCCCACCCTCTTTTAGAGCTAAGTCTGCACTGGTTTCAGGGGGGCACTCCAAGAGACTGTATAATGCTGGGGGAGTCCAAGCAAGTATTCCCCGGGGACAAAGCTGCTTACAACCACTTCCTTTTGAAAACAGTAGTGGTTCTGCCACTTTACTTTTTTATGATGTAGGTGCCTCAGCTGGAAGGGTGAATCTTGGGTTCAGGTTTTGGCTCCTAAGACTGGTTTATAATAAACAATTATTAGATAAAATATAGAAAGAGTCTTGAGATCAGAGATGGCCTGCAGTCCTGAGTCAAGTGCCAAAGTTCTTGTGCCTAACATTACTTTTTAGATGGCTCCCAGTAGCTCCCCAGTCAGCAGGACCACCCTTTTGAGGCACTGATTTCTCCCTGTGCACTGTGAAGTAAGGGTTTTCTAGTTGAAGGTTTTTGTTTTCCATACTGGAAGCTCAGTTCCTAAATATCTGGTATTACAATACTTGAACTGTACATGCCTAAGTCCTTTATTGAATCTAGTGTTCAGGCCTCCAAAACTGGCCCAGGGTATTCAGCCAGGCCTCTGTTGATCTTAAAAGAGAAGGACATGGTTATGTTTACTTTCACCTTCACATTCTTTAGGATTGAAAGCCTGCAAAGGACATCGAGAAATACATCTGGAACGTGGGTTATGGCTGCTGCAGCAGCAGATTTTGGATTAACAATGGAATCTGTTTTAGCTATTTGTTTGTTAATACACTACTCTGTGGGGGCATCTACACATATGTTTTACTCTGAAGTTGACTAATTAGCTCCACAGTAAAGTGTCACTATCTACACATGCAGTGCTATTAGGCCACAGTAAACTTATGAACTCCACCATAGGATAGTGTCGCACCTCCGGATCCTTAATTCCAACAGGCCCCTAGGGCGAGAATGAACGAACTCTAGCTAATTTCTTTTTCCCACACTAGGCTTTGATTTCCCCTTTTATTGGCTGCTAGACAGATCAGATATCGTGAGATTGCCGAGATAAG